>VHKM01000047.1:6000000-6357500 GCA_007210695.1 Neogobius melanostomus
ATAGAAGTGTTTGGAGGCAGGCTTTAAGTTGTTTTTTGACATGTGCAAAGTCCCCATATAGTCCATATTACAGCAAGCCTTCTGGTGTTGCCACTATAGGGGGTGGCATTGCAGCAATGTCAGCATCCCACCAAGAGGACTACATTGAAACGTTTGCCTATTGTATGAGACAGGATAAAATCGTTTCTAATTGTTTCATTATGTGGACCACGTTCAGGGCAAAGGTTTCTCTGACAGCACCCCTTCTACAACCCAGGCCCTACCCATTTTGATTTAGATTGTTTTTTTTTCTGGGAGTGGCATTAGCTTATAACCAGATGAGCTTGATTTATTTAACCAACCGTGACCCTGTGGAGCTCAACAGTCCGCCTACATCAAAAACGGCCCTGACTCTGGAAACTAAAATCCATTTGTTATTCTCACAGACATTAAAATATTAGATACAAACTGAAAAGTATTTTGTTTTGAGTCATTTCTTTCATAAATAATACAAAAACCTTGGTCCCTTTTAACCAGGGGTTGGCAAGTTTGCTTTGTGCTTATTTTGTTTCTTGGCAAAAGTTCAAATTTTGCTCAAACCTTTCTCTCTTCTCGAAATTATTAATTATTTAATTAGGGGCCAGGGGTTTGAAGCTAGGGCCAGATTTTGCCCCTGGGCCTGACGTTGTCTACCCTATCTAATTCTTAAAGGGATATTTCAGGATTTTTGACATAGGGCCTCATTTCCAGAGTGTTGTTGATTTCTGGAGATATATATCCTTATATAGTACTTATATTTCAAGAGTTTAGTGGTGCTAGGCTAGTGCTAAGCTAGTGCATGTCAATGGTAACAAGTAGCCTGCATTAAAAACAGTCTGACCCAAGCACAGTGCACCAGAGGCAAATCACTTATAACACCAGACTATCAATATAAATGTCTGTGTTGACAGAATTTTTTTTTTTTAATATAACCATTTTGCATTTAAAATACCTTATATTTGAGCAGCATCAGCTTCCTGGTTGTAAGCTACGCAGCACCGGAGTGATCTGTTAGGTTACTGGATCTACAGTAGTTTACTTACCTGCGACCGGCATTACCACACATGGACTTCACAAAGGAGCTTTCTACAAATCAGATATGGTAACATTTGGAGGACTACCCGATGATTTTGAAGAGGTTTTTAATGGAGGCTACTAGTTACCATAGACATGCGCTAGCGTAGCACTAGTCTAGCATCACTAAACTCTTCAATATAAGCACTGCATGAATTAAAAAATATATATATCTGCAGAAATCAACAACACTCTGGATAACTAGGAAATGAGGCCCTATGTCAAAAATCCTGAAATATCCCTTTAATGTTTCTTTTTTTCTTCTTCTACAGTCTATGGGAGACGAAAGGGAACGTACGTCTGAAAGCTCCATTGGAGACTTTATGCAATACCAACACTGGCCTCACGTTTCCACTTGATTTAAAGTCATAGCATGACATTGCCATGGTAACCGGCCTGACGCGAAACCGGCGTTGGTTCCCCCATTGTGAGAAGTTCGAGTGTTCGAGTGCTCTGAAGTGCCCTTGACTCGAAAGCGCGCGTCCTTACTTTATATCTGTTTTTTAATTGCGGTCGCTGCGAGTAAAGCCCCGCGCTCCGCTGCCCCCTCAGTCTGATAATTCTCATCACAGCAAACAGACGCGCTTTACATTCATTAACCGAACACTCAAAGCAATCAGGCCACAGCGCCGGGGGCAACGGGCCTCTTTAAAAATCACATTGCCTAATAGTAGTGTTGTGTAATTATATGCCATTAACATCTATCAAAATGCTCTCCAACACACCAAGCCTATTAGCAGTGGACTTGTGTGCACTCGTGTTTGCTACAAATGCTTTCCTTGCTAATAGCGTTTTACATTAGTTACCAGTGTTATTATTGTTATTACCATTACTGTTATCGTTTCCTGCTTCTATGTTGCATAACTATCTACATATACAGTCTCTCCACTCGTGTATTTTACCATTGTTAATTAAATTAGCATTACTGCACACGGCCACAGCTTTGGGCTAAAATGCTTCATTAAAAACAACGGCGTTTTAAAGAAAGGTAATTAGCTTATTCATTAAATCCATATAGAAATTAACTGCACTGCCACCCGGTGAACTACACAGTGGGGTCGGTGAAGCCACGAAGGAGCCATCGGTGCAGAAGGATATTTGCACATTTGGGGAAATAAACACAGGTATGACATTTGGTGACCCTATATCTAGATATTAAGTTGATGGTTCTTATTGTATTGCATTGTTTGAACACATTATGGTTAGATCTGCCATAACGTTCTTTAAAAACCTCTTACTCAAATCGAAAAGCTTCTTGACTGATCGTTGCGTTGTAGATTTGGGTAAAGCCAAACTGGAGAATATGTGCTCGGTTAAGGTGGGGGTTATGAGGTTAACCAGCTTATAACTTTCCCTCAACAAAAAACATACAAAGTGTTTGATTTGATTGTTTCTTCTTCTATACAACTGAAGCCCTTTCCTGGATTTCGTTACATAATACATAGAATCGCCCAGGATCCCCTTCTTAAGCTTCCTGGTCAATCACTTGGCCGTTTCCCAGCCGTGCTGCGACCCTCCTCCGCCCCTCCTCCTCTGCTCGTCATTGTCACCAGTGTACGGGCTCCGGGGGAAGATTCTAGCTATACGTTTGTTAATTGTGACGTCACGACTTCCGCTTCCGGGTCCTGGCAGACGGGCAAATATGTGAGAAAAAACATTTAAAAAAAACTCTTAAAAACAACCATCAATATTTCTGAAACTCAACGGAGAGTTACTGAAGCTACTTATTTCTCAGGCTCATTAGCTGAAAATGCCGCACCTACTGCTAAAAAAGTTATATTTACTAAAGTCGGTACTTCCGGGCTTAGCGTAGCTGCTGCGCCATTAGCATTTTTCTCCGCTAACCCGGAAGTACCGATTTTGGTAAATATTACTTTTATAGCAGTAAGTACAGCATTTTTGGCTAATGGGCCTGATAAATAAGTATGTTCAGCAACTCTCTGTTGAGTTTCAGAAATATTGATTGTGGTATTAAAGAGTTGTTTGTAGTTTCTCGCACATCTGCCGACCCGGAAGTAGAGCTGTGACGTCACCACTTAAAGGGGGGTATTATGTAAAATTTACTTTTTCAAGCTTTATATCATGTTATTATGTCATTCCCTCATTAAACACATGCCTGGAGTGTTGCCTTGGCTCATTCACATATTTTTGAGTAATCAGTAAAAAGTTAGACGGCAGCCATTTTTGGTGTAGCTATGCCTCAGTCCTCCTAGGAACGCCCCCACCTCCTGGAGACGCCTCTGGACCTTTTGTCACCAGCCAAGCCACCAACCACTGCTCCTCAGCTCAGCAGAGCCCCCTCCCCGCACAGTAGTGTTGTTTAGATGCCACAGCAGTGTGCTGAAGGGGGCGTGTCGGAAAGCTTCTTAAAGAGACAGAGGCCTATTTCAAGACGTTCAGTACAGCCATTTTGAGAGAGCAATTTTATTCATGGCAGTTATTTTAATTTACTGCATATACAGACCAACAGAAGGTTACGTCATCATTGTAGTATGCTATAGACTGGTGCTATGTGATTGAAAAAAAGCACAATACCCCCTCTTTAACAAACGTATCACCCATCAACGCCATGTATTCCATTTCATTACTGCAATCTTCTGCCGGGGTCTGAGCCCCAATCATGATTCACGTTCAATAAAACTTTCCTAACGCATCCTGTCTTTTCAGGTTAAGACACTGTTATGTACAACGAGCGGCCAGTCCCAACGTGACATAGTTAACATGTCAGCTTTGTTCATCCTATAAGGACTTTTAACAGTTTTATATGATATTTTGTGCAACATCAACTTTCTTATTCTCTTTTCAGTTCGCTTTATAGACAGCGCTTCGTTGTTCCAAGCTCAGGCAGGAATATTGACGAAGCAGAGCGAGTAACTTATGAAAACCCAGTGATGTCTTATTCGTTTAATCTTCCAGTGTGAGGCTTAGGTGCGGCGCGTTTACACAAACACGCTTTAACTCATTACACCGCAGCAGCTTCAACCACAGCAGATCTATAATACTAATGAGCAATTAGGCCTTTGTTTTGCTGTGCTGATTTGGCCGATTCACCAGCAGTTGCCGTTCCTTATGAGCGGTATAAGCCTCCTTTTATTCTTTATTACTCGCTTGCAGAAAGCGGCAGAACATTACAATATTTGGCAAAAGATACAAGCCGTGTAATGACAAAATCTGTATTCATTTGGTGAGCACAAATTAATCACGCCTTCCTGTGCTACATTTCCAATGCAAATTCGCTCCTCGGCACATTCTGTCCGGGCCTGGACTTTATTCGTCTGAAATGGTTGGAGCGGATGTGGCATCACAGATGGGGCTGCATACTGGAGCAGGCGGCCAGCATTACTAACCATCTCAGATTAGGACGTGTGCTGTTGATGTGTTGTATGTATTCAGGCTCGCACCGGGTCAAAGCGCCACCAGAGCCCTTTAATATGCATTGTTATTGCTACTTCTGCCCTCTGACTGCTGTGTTGTATAGTGTAACAAGGTCACATTACACTGAATAGAGATCGTAAGTAGCACCAGTGTAATTGGAAAAAAAAGAAAAAAAAAGTTGAAACTATTTAAACAAGTCAAACTGTATTTTACAAACTAAAAGGAGCAGTAAGACACACTTTTAAACCTTCAAACCAGAGCCAAATACCAGTTCTGCCATACTCCAATGGTATAAACCTTAATAATACAATACAGACGAGTTGATCATGTTGTCAACTAGGGCTGTGCGATTTTGGAAAAATAATCACGATTATTTTCCCCATATTGATTGATCTCAATTTTCAATTCGATTGTTATGTTTGAAAGAAAAAAAAACTAGTTTGTTTGAGAGAAAAAATGTGTTCTCTCCTGGACTAGCAAGTAAACAGAGGCTGCGGCCGGACTGAAAACTGCAGCTAACTCAGTCCTGCAGCAGCAAAGACGAGCTCCAGCCTCAACATCCCCTCACCTGCCATTGCAACATACAAACATCTGCAAAGGAGATGCAAAAAAGTGGCAGTGTTTGAATAATAAGAATTATAATAAAGGACACTCAAAGATGCTTTACATTGCACTATTCATTCACTCCATACTTGGTGGTGTTAAGCTACTATTGTAGCCAGAGCTGCCCTGGGGTAAACTGACGGAAGCGAGGCAACCAGTCTGCGCCATCGGCCCCTCCGACCACCACCAACCACTCACTCACTACATTCACTAGGCTTCCTGGTGTTCCCAAACGGTCTCCCATCCAAGTACCGACCAGGCCTTTCCCTGCTTAGCTTCCAAGGTCTGACGGGATTGGAAAGAGCAATGAGGGAAACAGTCGGCTGAAGGTTTGAAGAATGTCAGAAGCAGGCAGCGAGAGTTAGCGCATGGTTTGTGTTCATGCAGACAAAGCCACGAGCGCTAACGACTTTGTACATAAAGAAATACTAGTAAACAGTAAGACGATCAAACTTACAATTCACTGTTAGAGGTCCAGCTAATCCACGGTAGCAGCGTCGCAAATGTTCATCCACATGGTCTAAATCTCGGGACCCCTCAGGGGGTCGCGAGGCCTAGGGTGGGGGTCCCCAGATGATTTCAAGATGAAACAAAAAGAAAAATGCTACTGTTTTTAGCATATTTTTGAGTGTAAAACAGCCTATAATTAGTGAAACCCATTATTATTCAAAATAAACAGTTTAAATACATATTAACTTGATGTTTTTCTGGCCTAAAGTAGCATAAGAGGCAATAACTTTATGTAATGGGGGTCCCGAGATGTATACAGTATGTGTCAATTTTTGGGGTCCCAGCCAAAAAAGTTTGGGAACCCCTGGTCTAAATAGCAATCGATAGTTTTCCCCGTCGAAGGTAAACTTTTCATCCGCGTGTGCATGTCCTGGTCCTCTGACGGCTCCTCGCTTACATGTTTCTGATTTGCCTTTTCTCTTGCTGTGCCATCCTGTGCTTCCTCTCCCTGGGCTTGATCTGACAGCATTGCGCCGTCCATATTTTTTTCTAGAATGTGACAGGACTGGCCAATTCTCCTGTTGATGAAAACGCACCACGCGATTATCGAGATCGACCTTTATTAAAATCGTGATTAGATTCAAATTTGATTAATTACCCAGCCTTATTGTCAACTCATACATATATGTTACATCTGTTCTTTTTTTTGTTCTGTTTAGCATCCGGTGACCTTTGTGAAACTCAGAGAAGATGAATGATGATGAGTACAGTATTGATTGTGAGCTTGCAGACTGTACTTTTTGTTATCAGTACTGTGACAGTGACCCGGCGACTGTGAAATGTGCTCATAAACTCAACCCCTGTGAAGAATTGGTTTTGAAGATGCGTTTTGAATGTTGGGAATACAATTTGGACACTTTCAGACTTTTGCTGTCTCTTTCATTGTTTCATCAGGTATAGGGCCTTCAACTACAACGGGAGTGGCAAACTAGCAATAAGCAATTCCACTTATCGATATGTCCCAGGCGTCAGTTTTAAAATATATTACATCCTTTATTACATCCTTTATAATTTGTCTGATCTATTGTGTTGTCATGTGTCGTACATAAAGGATCACGATGGTACCATACTGTGATATTATTTGTTTTGTAAATCGCCTTTCGAATACAACATACTTTGTAATTCTGTGGTTCTTTGCTTGTTTCCCATACCACTTATGTACAGTACAGGCTTGATTACGATATATATGACTTACACCCTGGACAGTAAGACGATAATATCAAAGAGAATTTAGTTTTTGCTATACGAATTGTGTTCAACATATTCAGAACTCAAGGGAATATGCCGTTTTAAAGGTGACTCGATACAGACTCCCCGCAGCTAAAGTTTGGAGACCTCTGACCTAAAGCTTTGGTTCTCCTGCTGTGGTTTGAGGAGAACAGTCATATACTTTCTGTGCCTCTGCGTCACATTTTGTTTCCATTTTAGTCCCGGTTTGTTTCTTTATTGTTGCTTAATGTTTTACTCTAGTTATAAAAAAGGCTTAATCCTGGCTCTGTTACTTCTGTATTTGTGATTGATTATATATTTTATTCAACATCCAATCGCTACCTTGTGTCCGCTCATGTTTCCGCTGGAGCCATCATCCCTAACCATCTCCGATTTGCCGCTGATGCGTGGTGTGTATTCATGGTAGCGCCGGGGTCAAAGCACCAGCCGCTGCCTTTTTATTCATTGTTTTGGCCCCCTCCGTCGGATCACTGTGTCTATGCATGGGGGGTGGGGTGTCACAGTATCCCGGACTTTACACGTGTTGCTGCATCATGCATTCACTCCGGGGCTGATTAGAGGTAAAGGGAACACTGTGTCTGTGGGTGAGGTAGTGCTTGTTATTCATTTGCCTCCGCCTGCCCTTTGGTGTCAAAGAGCGATTGCTTTGGACACCGGGATTTGTCATTCATGGAGGCTGCGTGTTCACTGTGTCACCTAAACAGTGGCTTTATAATAGACAGGCTCTGTACTTTGTTGATTAAAAGTAACCAAAAATCCAAAAGTCCAAAAATCCAAAAAGTCACTCTTTGTATTTGGAACATACAAATTCACTTTTTAAACAAATAGAATCACAGATAGAACTGTATATTCTCCAAAATATTTCAGTACGGCTACTTTTCCTTCTGGACTATTTATTACTAAATCGAGTTCAAAGAATCCAAAGTCTTCAAACATCCCGATTAAGTTTCTGTTCACATGTTTTTTCTTACTGGTAGCGAAATTAAATTTGTTTTGTCTTCCTTCAGTATATTGATGATGCAGTGGCTTGTGGAAAAATACTATAATTATTAAGTATTATGATTATGAATAATTATAGAGCGTTATAAATTGTGTGCTTGCAGACTGTAATTTCTGTTGGCATTAATGTGAGAAACTTTCGCGGTCTCTTTTATTGATGTAAACCAAGAAAATCAGGTATGGCGCCTTGAATTACAATGGAACACAACATGTTCTAAAATGTTGAAGCCTAATGACAACAAAATAACTTTCACAAACAGGCTCCTCACGGGAAGGGTCACAGTGACATTGCAGAGCAGTTTGCTGTTGTAATGACTGTATTTTTTCTCATATTTTCTCTCTTTTTTTAAACATTTGACACTGTGTTATGACTTTATATGGAACAATGCAGCTTGTTTAGGGAAAAAACAATACTTTGCAGGCAAGTACTTACAGATATCAGAAGTGTTTTCCTTGATGAGTGGCTGCCAAACCTTATAGCTTCACTCTTTTCTAAGTAGCTCCTTCAAGACTTTCAGCTAGAGATGCACCGATCCAGCTATTTTGCTACCGATACCGATTTTGAGTATCTACCGATATCTGATATTCATAAATACCACTTTCATAAAAGTGTCTTTCTCTGAGTGAAAAATTCAATTATCTCTTTTCTCCATTTTAAGATCAATATCGTCATATTTTATTGATATTACGGATAAATTATCAATTATATCCATTGATAAACGCTTGGATAAACATTAAACATTAAAGGATCACTGGACTGACAGACTTTAGGTTACATTAATACAAACAACTCGCATAAAGTAATCTGATCATTACAAATATGTTAGATCAGTTATTTCTTAAACTAAAATACAAACACTTTAGGTATTTCTATGTTTCTGTCCCAGCCTTGATTCGTTTTTTTTAGCATTAGCTTTAGCATACTGATGCTAACCGTGGTGATCCAAAATGCGGAGGTTGAAACTAACTCAGCGATTGAACTCTCCTGGTTCCAATGATATGCAGCATGCCCATATTCACTTAGATTTAAGTGGTCAAAGTTATGTTTTTAAGGCGTTGAGAGCCAAAACTGGTATCAGTATTCAGTATTGGATATTTGTAGCCGATACCCGATATCGTATTTTTTCAGTATTGTCTCCGATATCCAATACCATTATCGGATCGGTGCATCCCTACTTTCTACATAAGTTTGCATTTTGTCTTTGTGCATTAATCGACATAAATAAAGATAGGAATGTATTAAGAGGAAACTACTTTGTGTTGAATTATGTTAGCTACTGGGTTGCTACTCATCCATTAGTCCCACAAAGCAGCTTCCTCACGTTTTAAATTTGTAAAAGTAGGATATAAGTTCAGACACGCTTGAGGTTTGTATCACTTAGTGGAGTCATTGGCCACTCCGAGTTTGATGGAATAGGAAGCTGATCATTTAGCTTTGCAGCAGTTTGCTCCAACGGCTCCAATTGCACCGGTGGAGGAAGTCGCCTTCATACGGTATGTTCTTGCACCGTGCTCTAAAATGAGGGAATAAACTTGTCTTGTCACCAGCCTGTACGTACTCCGTCTGCACTCTGGGTACATGAAGTGTTGAAATACTAGTCCCGCTGTCAGACCAAACTCGCGGGCCGCTCTGTCCTCACGCCACTCACAGTCGTTCAAATCTCTCCTGTCCCCGGCAGTCGCGGATGTTTGCCCCGCGGCGAACATTTATTGCCTGTTACAAGCACCTCTTACCTGTTAGGGCACACTTCTTGCACTGGCACTCGCGGTACTCAGTTTGTCGGAGCCCATTGCAAAGACGGCATCAGCATCTATTATTAATGTGAGCGTCAGACGTGGAGACTCGTCCCCGCTGAGAGGCCGCTGCCGTTTAGACAATCACTGTTGGGAAGCCTCCAGCCGGTTTGGATATGAACTTTGCTACACACTTAATGCATCAATATAATAACTATTTAATATCTTTAGTGCCCTGGCTTTGTAATATTTGCCCACAGAGGATATGTATATGAGCGTCATAATGATGGTGGTAGTCATTTGCTTTAGAATGGTAACATCGTATAATGGCTTGCAGCATTAAGCCTTGGTTAACATTAGGAAGCTGCTATCTATGGCTGTTAAAATGAGCACATCATATAGAACACAAAAGGCTTTATTATAGGTATTGGGCTAATAGGAGTATCCATATAATATTACCTGAGCACTTTTGTACCTCAAATTTGGCGCTGACAACCCTTCATACCAAGAAACCTTTGGCCTTCCACACTCCTTTTTCATACAACAGTGTCACTGGAGGAAAGGACAAATTATAAATAAAGTTACCTTGTGATGCTTTAGGGATTGAACGGATTGACCAAGAAGTCTGTAAGAGAACAAGTGCTGGGCAAGTTACTTTATAATTGTAGTTAAAGTTTTTTTAAATGTAATATGTACAACTCAACAATGTAGCTGAGTTACACTACTTTGAGTTGCGTTTGAGTTACTTTTGGCAAATTATAAAATGAAAATAGTAATAATGCCTCCTTCGCTTTCATCATTCTCTCGTGTTTGTTTGTTTTTGTGTCCATCTTGATCTGGAGCTGCATTTTATTTGGGAGAGTTTGGCATTTTTTTGTTCGTACATCAATCTATACAAACCATTCGCGTGGATGCACTTGTAACTCGAGTTATTTAAATTGTAATGACTAGTATATTCCCGTATTCTCTTTAACCTCTTAGCCCCTGTCTTAACTGAGCACATTTTCTCCAGTTCGGCATTACCTGAATCTTAAAAGCTTCATGACCGGAGAGCTTGCAGCTTATAGGCCAGTGGAAGGTCATTGGAAAGCTAAGGCCTGCAAAACTGATCGTACGTTTTTTTTTTTTTAAAGCGTTTTTGTCGTGTTTTTGGATATGTTTTTTTGGTGCTCTTTCATTGCTTTTTTGTCATGGTTTTGTCACTTTTTTAAAGCATTTTGGTGTTATTTTTTCATAGGGTTTTGTCGCTTTTTTTTGGGTCACTTTTTGGCTGTGTTTTCATTTTCGTCACTATTTTAATGATTTTTTTTTCAAGAAGCTTTTAGATTTGGGTAATGCCAAACTGGAGAAAATGTGCTTGGTTCAGGTGGGTGTTAATAGGTTAAGTAAGTAACTCGGAGCCGTGCATTAGACGGTTACAATGCACAATGCGGAGTCAAGAAGTGTCAAGAAGAGTGATGTTCCTCCGTAGATAATAACATTATATAACAAATGTTTTTTTCATTTACTAAACAGGCTAAATATGCCAAACTACAGGGACTATTTTCTGTCTCAGAGCGAGCCGTTCTCTCGCTGCAGTGAGGATCTCCGTCAGGCTCAACGAAACAACATCAGCACACGCTGCATCGCCAGAATCACAACACAATAGGACTATCCCTGCACTTTTCCGTGTAAGTAAACACCAATAGTATGTGGCAATCCTGGGCAGGAGTCATTTCACTTTTACACTGTTTAACCTGAAGCTAGCTAGCTACCTGAAGCTCAATTGTGGAAACAGCTGCAGAGGAGTCGCTTAAACCTTGGTCCCATGAACTGAAACTTTTATGTTTGACTTTACTAATTTAAGCCAAATATGCTTAAAGGAACACGCCACCATTTTTCCCATACTGAGATATGCTCTTACCTGAGCTTAGACGAGTTGATGCGTGCCTGTCTGGTCTTTGTGCGTGCCCGTGGAAGAGCGTGGTCGCTTCTAACTTCACCATGTTTGGAGCCATAGGAATATACTGTGAGAGGCCAAATGCTAACAACATCTTTGGTCTTTTTGCGTGACTGAGCGCACACACAAAGACCAGACAGGTACGATCAACTCGTCTAAGCTCAGGTAAGAACATAGCTCACTATGGAAAAACGGTGGCCTGTTCCTTTAAGTACAGGGAACATTTTATGAATATCTAAAAATAATGAATAGTGCCTTAACCATTTTCAAGAGAAATGGAAACACAAAACAGAACATTTAAATCAATTACAAAACAAAGCTATTCAAATAGGAAAAATACCATGGCAAATAGGGCAGACGTAGGCTAACATTATCAGCTTATTTATTTAATTTAATTAAGCCCATTCAAACACAGCCTCCTTGCTCTCCTCTTCCTCCCATTCATCAAAAGTTTTGTTTTGGCCAAAAATGTTGAAATCAACAACAAAATCCATCTCATTCGTTCCTGTCAGTCACTCGCCGTGTCAGCCGACTTGTCACCTGATGTAAGTGTGTGTCTGATTCAGCTGTGTTACCCGTTGCTATGGTGACGCCCGTGACGCCATGTTGATTATGGTAAAAACAGGGAAAGAGGATACGCACATACGATTTATTTCATGTTATACTGACTAATCCTAACCCTCTAGCACTAGTTGTAACTGGTTGTCAATTACCCAGAAATATTGTTTGTATTTTCTTGACAAAATAATGTTAATTCTGAAAAAATACATGATCTCTTGCTTTCCTTTGTTACAATATTTCCATCCATTATGAGATACTGCTATAAAGTGTGACCACATTTTCTACAGATGTTCAAGTCCCAATACAGTTTCGTCCTATTATTAATATTTGTAGCATTTTGTGGGATTATTTCTGTTTCTCAAAGACATGCCTTAAATGGGATAAATGCTTTTTCCATTGTGTCACAAAATCTGCAAGATAAGATTAGTCACTTTTTTACTTTATGTCAAAACAAATCAAATTGTCTTTTCGCGGCAGTTGCCAAGACTGTACTATTGATTTAAAAAAAAAAAACAGGAACAGTTTGGAAATAAGGAATGCAATGTCCAAATATCAATGCATTTATTATTGGTTTGGCAACCCCTGAAAAATGCCAACCAGATTAAGTCCGTAATCAGGGTCGATGCCATAACGAAACGCCAAAAATTGATTGACCTTTTTTCCGCACATCACTCAAAAACATGTATTTATTTCGTCTGATTTCTTCTATTCTCACACCAGATTTAAATGCCAGTAGTCTTAATCCTTTCTTGTGTTTCATTCCATTTTCCGCTGGCCCTTGAAATGTGGGCCATTCTCATGAGTTATGCTAATTTGTTGGGGCAACGAATGCATTAATTTCATTAGCACATCGCCTCAAAGCAGTAATTAGCAGAGTAGGTGCGTCAGAAACAATCAAGTTCAAATCGGCCTGTTCATTATTAAGATTTGGTTTCGTGGGGACCTGGTTGTGACACAAGTCGCCGTGGGATACAGAGGAGAAAGTTAATGCATTCCACTGGCAGGGTTATGGGAAGCACTGTAAAAAATCATATGATGCAACTGCTAATTAATATCACAGTCTCGGACGGGCTTTATCATCATACTCTACGCAAGACGACGGTCAACAATAACTCTGGTGCTTTTGATATGTGTGAGCTTGTTCCGTTGTTAATTTAGCCTCTGAATAACAAAGTTTAAGAAGAAACGGATTTTACATTTTGCATCGTAATGGCAGCCTGGGTAAAAGAAGTGATTATAATGGAAGTGAAAACAAAGGACAAAACAAGGGTCTAAAGTGGCAGAGTGTGAGTATTTTTTTTTCTTTTTACTTATTGCAAAATTCTGATGTTCTGACTTTGGAAATGCAAAATGAATTTGCAAATTAACATCTTGGCTGAACATGAGCAGCAAATGAAACAAAAACACACGGGCAAAAATGAAAATTTAAACGGGTACCGAGGGGTCAAAGGGTTAGATGTCAATTCATTGCACAACCCTACTAAAAATACTAATATAAAAGTGTACTGCTATTACAAGGACAAAGTTCAAACAAAATTAGCATTAGAACAAAGATGGTGACAAGTAGGGCTGGGTACTGTTAAACGATACCAGGATGGTTTCGGACAAAAAGTTTAAGTACGATAAAAACTATTATATCTTTAGAGACCAAGTTTTGATGCCTGATGGGTCCAGGGAAAGTGTTAAAGGAAATGACTTGATTGTTTCAGCTCAAATAAATGACACTTAATGTAATGGAAATAGTCTTTTATGGAATACATAGATCATTATTGTTCTGGTTATTGGTTCTATGGCAAATGTTTTAGAATAAGTATCAAAAAAGGTTCAGATATTGGTTTCGTAAACCAAGTATTGTTAAAGTACCGGCATGGGTAAAACATGTAACGCTACCCAGCCCGAGTGACAAGTAAATATCTAAGGTAGCAATAGTAAAGCAATGCCACATCCAATAACTGATATTGGTACTCTAGATAGTCGATCTAAACTGTATATCAAATATCTATAGGCTCTAAGCACACAAATGACATGTGATTTCCAAGTGTGATCACTGGATGCCGCTGTTCTTCCTCTCTCGCTATTTTTCCATTAAGGATTAGCCGTAGCACAAATCAACAAATAGTTCAGTGAGATACTGATGGGAAGTCACTCTCTACATGTTAAAAACATTACGTTAGAGGTAAATACTTGACTGCAGGAAACATTTGTGTTCATTGAGGAGGAGTTTTTATCTCAGACGGCTAGTGTCACCTAAACAACACCACAAAAAATCCTACAAAGTGTTCATACTAAAGACAGGCTGATTATTATCTGAGCGGCTCGTTCAAAATCTTGTTGCTATTTTTATTTTTATTTAGTGTTAGCCGTTAGCTTCAAGACAAAAACACAGTGATGAGCACAGAAGTTTCCTTACGGTGAAGTCTTTGCTCCTGATGCCGTGACTGTCCACCGGTAACTCACTGCCTGCATGTAATCTTGAGCTTTTTTTTTTTTTTTTTTAGACAAGACTGTGCTACAAACTCATCGGAAAATAACAGAGACAGGAAGAGCAGCGCCTCCTGAGGATCCACTCAGAAGTCACGTGACGCTCACCTGCATATAGACTATTGTTGCAATATTATTAGTAATATGTAGCAGATTACAAATTATGTAACTATATTCTAAACGTATTCCAATATCACTCCCATTGTAAACAAGCAGGGAAACGCACCATCAACCTTTGTAGTTTGTACACACAAGCGACTGGGCCTCACGTGCACGGAGCCCACTCTGTCCCTTGGTTTTGAACACAATATGAAAGCAAATACACTGTGCTTGTTTTAGAGTGTACTGTTGTTTGCAGGGGGGAGGGGCATGTTTGCATGTTGACGGCTCAACATCGCAGACTAATTAGCAGGAAGAGCAGCGGGCTGGTGGTGCCGGGGCAGTCCAGGAGGTGCAATTATAAAGAGAGGGGCCCATTCTGGACTGTCGGCCCCTGTGTGCTGCTGCTGGAGAGGACACAGGGGGACAGAGAGACGGGCCATGTGGGGGAGCGTTGCGCACTCTGATTAGCTCTTACACAACCTCCAGTGCTGGACAGGGTAATGTGCGGCGAGATGTGCAGACGTGCAAACAAAAATAAGCATCTGGCATCGTGAGCACTGGAGGAGGTATATCGCTGTTATGCTTTATGGCCAGTGTTCGTCATAATGGTGCGATAGCTGATGGAGTTGTCAGTACACCTTGTGGATTGCGGCTTTGGCCAGTTCATACTGCCATTATGACCTCTGGCTGTGGTGAAGTAACAAACTACAAAAGTACAAGTTAAGGCTGTTGTGATGAATGCACTTTTATTGGCGCCACAGATATACATTGTGAAGACAAACAGACCATGTGCACTGTCTAAATGTAGCGGATTTTCTGAACACTGTGCTTCCTGGTTCGCGCAGCATAATTCGCGTCTCATATCTGTCTCGTAACATCGGCTGAAACGAGCTTCTAACAAACTCAAGTGACCGATCGGGATGTGTGTACAGTCTGTGGGAGCTGCGTTTTGGAAACAGCTGAGATATTTTACTCAACTGGCCCCAACTTTCACAGTTTGATTCAGGTAATGCAGCTGTAAGTAGATTTTATTAGGCATACTTTCTACTATTACTTCATTACAGACTGTTGTGTCTTTGCAGAAGACACTTCACCCATCTTGCCTATGTATGAATGTGACGAGAGAGTGGCTTAGTGGTGGTCTGAAGGGCGGATGGCAGCCTCACTTCTGTCAGTCTACCCCAGGGCAATTGTGGCCATAATAGTAGCTTCCCATCACCTAGTGTAAAGAGAATGAATAATGTAATGTAAACTGTGTTTGAGTGTCCAGAAAAATGTTATATAAAACCGATGCATTGCTACATATTTCTGTTGGTTATAAAGTAATTTCAACCTGAAAAGACTCACAGAAACAGAGTGGTGTTAGGAACGTTTTATTGGACATGAATCATAATGGAATTAACGATATGAAACACACGGCGATGAGGAATGACTGACAGAGTCTTCCCCGGAGCGTGGACACTGGTGGTGGTAGAGGACGGGACCCGGGGCGGCCTGTTGACAATGACAAGCAGAGCAGAGGAGGGGCGGAGGAGGGTCGCAGTACAGCTGGGAAACAGTCGAGCGATGGACGAGGAAGCTTAACAAGGGGATCCTGGGCTATGAATGGCTGAGGAATGAGCAGCTGCAGTGATTGGCTGTCGCGAAGGTGCGGCTTGAGAGGGGACTGTGATTGGATGATTGGTAAAGCGCTGATGAGGCAATGAATGAATGCTGCAGGTAGGTCTTCCAGGTTAAATTTGTGCTGAAGCTTCATTTATTTTTGTGTATTTGTGATTTCTGCATTTATTTTTGCGATGAACCAAAAATCAGAAAAACAACAGAGGTACATTCAAGAGCACCGTTCTTCAATAAGCACATTTTCAAACTTTTAAACTTTCAAAATCTGTGTAAATATGTTTACTTATATATGAAAAGTACAAATAAAACACATTTATATTAAGCTAGAATTTTCATGTTAGACTTTTACTTGTTCCTGTACTTTTACAGTAAGTAAACAGTTGGAGTACTTCTGACATGTTTACGTTTGTTGTATTGATCCCAACTAGTGGCTTTGCAGATATTTATTGAACAACTTCCAAAGGCTGGAAACATGCAAGCACCAGCTCCATAAAGACAGGGTTGAAAACTTCAGATTCCAGCTTCTTCAATAGAACTATTAAATAGTATTAAATAGTCTATTTGTCCTCCAATTCAAGCAAGGTGAAGCAACCGTTATTATTTTAAAATTTTAGCGAGTACTCATGTTTGTGCTTTCACTGCAGAGGAATTAAAAACATATTCATTTGACATGATTGAGAAAATTAAAAGCACAAAATGACAAAACACACCACACGGGTGCAAATTTAATCTCGAAAAGATTCTCAGCGACACTGATCTGTTTTGTTCTGCTTCCCTCTGTTGCACTCAAATCTAATAGTATCAATGCTGGCACAGCTACTGTAAAAGAAAGAAATGTTCACTAAATCTGCCACCTATTAGTCTCAGTGAATCAGAGCTTTACGGAGCTATTTTTCTCAAGTTTTATAACATTTGAAGAAAATGAAAGGATTTTGGAGACTCACACAACCTGCATTAGTTCACCAAGCTAAAGATATGAAGATATTTGTAGTGATTTTTCCATAATAACAGATGCTGCTGGAACTAAATAATGAATGGTTACCAACTTGTTTTAACACGGTATGTTTTTATAACGGATTACGTTTAGAGAAAGAATTGGCTTGGACTAAACACGCTCCACTTGTTTGTTTTTTTTGTCCTTGTAATGGATTCTGACTTCCTATAATTAAAGGATGGGGAAATCAAAAATAACTGTCATATTTACACTTCACTCTTTACTCTTACCTTGCAGACAGATTGACATGAGGGAGTGACAGTGCGATTAACCTTAAATTATCATTCTATATTGTATTCCACAAGATTAGAAACATCTCAAAAGCCACAAAACATCTCCAGACAACTTGTATGAAAAAATAAATATATAAATAGTAATAATAATATAATCATGTAGAGATACCACTCACACTCCTAATGCTTTATGTGCGGCCCTCAGACTAATGTTGGTGGTCGCCCTCGAGCTTCTTGCTGAATTGGCGCACATTATGGTACTTTTTACTACAAGTTTCATAATTCTACCCAATTATAAACTCACTAACACTTAAAAAACACTTACATTTCAGGTCATAAGCTGAAAAAAAGGTGTGGGGCACGGGTTAAAACTCAGTTGAAAATGTCACTGCACTGACCAACGATCTGTATTCCTCCACACCATAAGCACTTCGGTATGCGGCAGCCCTGCTTTATGAGAACCAAAACTCTGGTATTTTACATTTTACATGAGGTCTTCTCAGGTGACAGAAAGATATATTTCCCCAGGATGCAAATTACAGACCTTTGCTCAATTCGGAGGAGCAGTATGAGGCGACTGAGCTCCTCAACCTAGTCCTCGGGAAGCCATCCATGCCCAAAGCTCATGACTGTGGCATGACTGCACCCATTCACCTTACAATATTAAAACCCTAAGATACAAAAGCCAGGATCTCTAATGCCAAGGACACACTGGAACAATGCCCATCTTAAATGACATAACTTAAAATCGCTTGAGGTACTTTATGTTGAATTTGAGTCGGTTTGAACTAATCTAAGATCAGATAAAAATGCTAATGCTAATGCTACAAGCAGAAAACCCCCATTTTAACGGAGCGCATTTTCTCCAGTTCGGCTTCACCCAAATCTAAAAGCTTCTTACAGCCTACAGGCCAGTGTAACGCCTCATTTGAAAGCTAAGACCTACAACAATGATCTAAGCTTTTTCCTCCTGTTTCCATGCATGGTTGTCACTTCTTCGTCGGTTTTATGTCACGTGTTTGTTGCGTTTTTGTCAAGTTTTTGTTTCTTTTTCATCACTTTTTTGGGGTCTTTTTTGTTCCGCTTTTGTAATTTTGTTGTCGCTTTTTTCTCACATTTTTGTTGTGTTTTGTAATGTTTTTGTAACTTTTTGGTCGCACTTTCGTTGCTATTTTGACGCTTCTTGCATGAAGCTTTTAGATTTGGGTAATGCCTGGAAACCTGGATAATACCTGGAGAAAATGTGCTCGGTTAAGAGGTTAAAAAATATTTTTGTTTTTGTTCCATTGGTAATAAGAGGTTTTATCTCATCTAAGACTAGACCAAACCAACTCAAAATTTAGATTTAATCTCTTAATTCAAGTGGATTTATGTCATTTCTTCCTGAAAACGATGATTGTTTTTCCAGTGCAAAATCACAGGCTTGAATGAGGAGGTCCTGACTGTGCAGACAGTGATTGCCACTTTGCATTGAAAGCGGTGCAGATGTTCCCATGTATGACAACCCGCTTTTGAATTATGCGGCATGAAGAAACAAAACAAAACTGTGAATAAAATGTTTACACTACACTGCAGAGATCAGATCTAACATTTGTGTGTGATTACAGGGTTTTTTCCCGAGGTGAGCGTGGGGACAATAGGCCTGTGGTTTGTACTTTGAACTGAACTCTTCATCTTTGTGTCAACGCCAGCGATGCTTTCACCACAAGACGAACGCCGCGGCCAGAGATCTGTTTCGAATGTTGCTTTTGTTGAGCCCAAAATAAACCACGCTTCTTACACTGATTACCTACTGATGAAAGATTATTTTATTGTTTGTTTCTAAGTTTTATTTGGGAGATTTTTTTTGTTCGTTTGATTGGATGAATTATGAATCGAAATCCGGTTCTTGCCAGATCCAAAACAATGATGATGTGGATGTTGTCATTCCTCTGCTTTCAACACAGAGGTTTGCGTCTCAAAGTCTATCATTCTCTCATCAGCTTTCACTTATTCTCTTAAAAGGTTAGGGTTGTGGACGACTGAGCTTATCTCAGTTAGACGGCACTATTAGCGCTCAGGTTTGAGCCCCGGGCTTTCTGCGTGCAGTTTGCATGTTCTCTCTGTGTCTGCATTTCTAGTTCTCCTGGTTCCCTTACCAGTGAAAACATGTACAATAGTCCAGGATGAAGGCTGTGTGTGTGAATGAATGGTGATGGCGCAGATGTGTCCAGCTGCCTTTTTGCCGGTCTTTCCCAAAGGACTATAAACCAGTGGTCGGTAACGTCCGGCCCGGGGGACAATTTTGGCCCGTTGCCAATATTTTTTGGCCCGCCAGAGGATATCGAGAAAAAAAAAAAAGAAGTTCCTCTTGGAATGAGACTGACTTGTCATCAAAATATCAAACATAAACACACATTTGTGCCACGTCCATCGTGTCTGTGCTTTCGTCAATAGCCAGGGAATAATGATCAGCCTTATGGAGAGCGCGCGATATTTCCCCATCTATGTCTGAGGACAGTGCTTCGATACGCTGTACAGCAGTGCGCGCGGACGGAGAGTGGCGTCTGTTTTCCAGAAGCGATCAGGGCATCAGCAGTTTTATCCATGGACAGCTCCTGCAACACGGACACCATCACAGCCTTCATAACCTCCGCATCAGTAAAAGGCTTCCCATGCCGGGCCAAAATCCAGGCATGGAGTGAGGCACTGGATACCTTTTCCTGTGTGGTCAGGTCTCGAACTAGGACCCTGCTGCTCCAGATATAACTGTCATAAAGAGCATTGATTTTGAGACGCCTTGACTCAGATTGAAGTGGAAAGGACGCACTGAATGACCCATATTTCGTTTCGTGATGTCGCCGAATATTGTACTCTTTGCAAACAGAGATTACTTTGTTGCAGATGAGGTACAGAGGTTTGGCATTCACATATCCAGGTAGGATGAAACCATATGTTTGTCTCCATTCCGCAGTCCTGAAACTCCTGTTCTCACTGTCCACTTTTCTTTTTTGTCCTTTGGAAAGCGACATGTTTGTGATGCTAACTTTATTTTTTGCTAGTGCTGTGTAACCTGCGATAATCTGACAGACTCCTGGATAGTATTGTTTCAAACAATATTTTATTTTTAAATTAAAAATATGTATAGTTTGGGGTTATTGAATATCCATGCATGAATAAATCAATGTTTTTATCAATTGACCAGCTGGCCCGCCACCTATTGGCGTAAAAAAATATTGGCCCGAAGCCAAGCCAACTTGCCGACCCCTGATATAAACTTAAAGCTTATCACCACCAACATGTACAGAGTGAATGTCAATTGTCCAATCTGAAAAGCACTGTACAAATAAAGCCCTTCCTTTCTTCATTTTTGTACAGAGTTTTAAGCCGTCATCTGTACTGGGCTGTTTTAGTGTTGAGGACATTGCGCCTCTCACCATGCGGCCTCCGTGTGGCTTCTGGCAAACAGCAAACGGGACTTCTCATGGTTGTCTTTTAAAAATGCCACTCTTCTATAAAGTACATCGTACATCTGCTGCTGTATTTGGTCTTGGAGCTGGCATAACAGAGAAAGAGAAAGAAATTACAGGCTGCAGGCTGCCAACCAATGAACTAGTCATAAGATGTTACATGTTTCTCCTTCATTCAAGGAGCAGCGCAGGGTACAGCATCCAACAAAACACAAAGATCGTTCTGGACAATGCAAAGATTGTTCTGGACGAGTTAATTACATTTTATCTGAAAGGTAACATCCCTATGATTTCAGAGAAAAGCTGTTGTCAGAAAATTGTAGTACTGGTTGAAAAGAATGCTAAAATTCGAGAAATACCAGTAGACCGCCGCTCATCTCCAGATGTACTGGCTAAGCTGAAAGATGTGGAAAATGATCTGCAGAGGACTTTTCCTTTGTGGACTAGAGATGCAGATAAAGTTATGAAAAGCCAAGAGGATATCACAAATTTTCTTCAGTCAATGCAAACTGACAGAGTTAAATCTGAACTTGGTGACATCCATAACACACCTAGAGGTCGCTTTGGTACAGGTTTCAGGAAGCCACATTTTATCACCCTGTCTACGAAACTAGCAGATTTTGTTACAAATGACTCCTGCTTCATCTTTAGTCTGCTGCATCTACACAGTGATTTCCTGACCAAAGAAGTTAGTGAGTGGGTGAAGTTGCCATCTTATCTTTTGTCAAAAATGAAGATCGATGCCATTAATGTCATTAATGACTGTGCAGAAAGAGGAGTGAAGCTAAGTGCAGACTGATGCTGCAAAGTCAGAAGAGCATTTTCAGAATGTCCTTCAAGTAGTGGAAACAGACAGGAAAAAGAGACCAAACCTCCGGAAGAGGAAACCAACTGAATAGCGCATACACGATTAGTTGATTGTGTGAACAGAATGACTTTCTGGATTTTCATGGTTATATAATAAGTCATACATAAAACTTAAAGTTGTTGTGTTTAAATTACTTTTGAATGTCATATTATGCATTGTTCAACAAGAATGTGTGAACATAGAATATATTTGTGAAATTTAAAATGACCTTCGTTTTTCTTGCGTTTATCATTATTTTCCATATTTTCAATCTCGATGTGGACCCGGTAGGTGTTCATCAAAATTAATGAAATTTTGACCAAATTATTTTTTCATGAGGTAGGACATTTTTATTATATATCCATTAGAATATAAAAACATTTTGAAAATCAAGGGGGGTTTGATGCACCAACATGTGATCATTCAGAAATCTTCATTCAACTTCTGAAGGCAACAATTTGCACTAAAAGGAAGGGGATAAATACTTATGCACATCCAACTTTTCAGTTTTTAATTATACAAAAATTCAAAACCATGTATGAATTTCATTTAACTTCCCGATTGTGGGTCACTTAGTGTGTGTCTTTAAATTAAAATTAAATATTTTTATGTTTATGGTCCATAGTATGGCAAATGTTGAAAAGTTAAAGGGGGGTCGATACTTATGCAACCCACTGTATCACATATAGAAAATTTAAATGATGTTACTCTCAAACCCTTGGTGAAATATAGAGAAAAATGTAGCAAAAAACCAACCTTTGTACATTGTACGTCCGTTATGCCAATGGACAAAGACATACAAACACATACAAATGCGAATGGGAGAAGGTGAAGTACACACTTATATAACCCTACTCCACAACTCTGTCTTTACAAAACAAATATCAGCTTCCCTCAATAGTTGCATTCAGAGCTAGTGTCCGTGAACCTTCAATTTTTCACTCTCATCACTCATGTTCAGCAAAAATAGTTTATTTGTAAACATTTTGTATCTACAATCATGATGATAGTGTTTTTTCCCCCTTCTTTTCTTTCTGCTTTTATAATTTTTTGAACAAAGACTGGCATCATAAACAAGGTAAAGTCCTCTCTACTGGACAGATATACAGTGAGGAAATAAGTATTTGAACACCCTGCTATTTTGCAAGTTCTCCCACTTAGAAATCATGGAGGGGTCTGAAATTGTCATCGTAGGTGCATGTCCACTGTGAGAGACATAATCTAAAAAAAAAATCCAGAAATCACAATGTATGATTTTTTTAACTATTTATTTGTATGATACAGCTGCAAATAAGTATTTGAACACCTGAGAAAATCAATGTTAATATTTGGTACAGTAGCCTTTGTTTGCAATTACAGAGGTCAAACGTTTCCTGTAGTTTTTCACCAGGTTTGCACACACTGCAGGAGGGATTTTGGCCCACTCCTCCACACAGATCTTCTCTAGATCAGTCAGGTTTCTGGGCTGTCGCTGAGAAACACGGAGTTTGAGCTCCCTCCAAAGATTCTCTATTGGGTTTAGGTCTGGAGACTGGCTAGGCCACGCCAGAACCTTGATATGCTTCTTACAGAGCCACTCCTTGGTTATCCTGGCTGTGTGCTTCGGGTCATTGTCATGTTGGAAGACCCAGCCTCGACCCATCTTCAATGCTCTAACTGAGGGAAGGAGGTTGTTCCCCAAAATCTCGCAATACATGGCCCCGGTCATCCTCTCCTTAATACAGTGCAGTCGCCCTGTCCCATGTGCAGAAAAACACCCCCAAAGCATGATGCTACCACCCCCATGCTTCACAGTAGGGATGATGTTCTTGGGATGGTACTCATCATTCTTCTTCCTCCAAACACGTTTAGTGGAATTATGACCAAAACGTTCCATTTTGGTCTCATCTGACCACATGACTTTCTCCCATGACTCCTCTGGATCATCCAAATGGTCATTGGCAAACTTAAGACGGGCCTTGACATGTGCCGGTTTAAGCAGGGGAACCTTCCGTGCCATGCATGATTTCAAACCATGACGTCTTAGTGTATTACCAACAGTAACCTTGGAAACGGTGGTCCCAGCTCTTTTCAGGTCATTGACCAGCTCCCCCCATGTAGTTCTGGGCTGATTTCTCACCTTTCTTAGGATCATTGAGACCCCACGAGGTGAGATCTTGCATGGAGCCCCAGTCCGAGGGAGATTGACAGTCATGTTTAGCTTCTTCCATTTTCTAATGAATGCTCCAACAGTGGACCTTTTTTCACCACGCTGCTTGGCAATTTCCCCGTAGCCCTTTCCAACCTTGTGGAGGTGTACAATTTTGTCTCTAGTGTCTTTGGACAGCTCTTTGGTCTTGGCCATGTTAGTAGTTGGATTCTTACTGATTGTATGGGGTGGACAGGTGTCTTTATGCAGCTAAAGACCTCAAACAGGTGCATCTAAATGTAGGATAATAAATGGAGTGGAGGTGGACATTTTAAAGGCAGACTAACAGGTCTTTGAGGGTCAGAATTCTAGCTGATAGACAGGTGTTCAAATACTTATTTGCAGCTGTATCATACAAATAAATAGTTAAAAAATCATACATACAAAACATGTATTTTTTTGTGTGTAGGATTTTCTTTGTTTTGTTTTTCCTTTGAGCTGTTGCGTTTACATTGTCGAGACCACCAGCCTCATACCTTTTCTTCATAAAATGCCGTTGAAAATAGCTTTTCACCGCATTGGATCTACTTTACATTACAGTCCATCATGCGGCATAAAAACTCCAGCAAGTCTCACACTGGGCTTATTCAAAGAGGGGCCATTTGCATCAGCGGCGTCATTATTTAGTCTCTAACAAAAGAAGTGACTTGTGAAATGGCTCCAAATGACACAGAGAATGGAGGTTTTACAGTTCACCTATCATTAAGGGCCATAAAATCAACTCCTGCCCCAAGTCTACTTTCCCCGGAGTCCGCCATTGTCTCCAAACAGGGCCAAAGCAATCATTCTGCTCCCTCATAATGCATCGTAATGACAGTAATTTCAGTATCAAATTTTCAAAATGTTAGCCCTTAATTCATTGTAGTTAAGTAGCTTAGTTCTAATTCACATTTTCTCTTCCAAAGTGCTGCCGGGAAAAAGAAGGCAGAACTCGACACAAAGGCCATTGCAAGTGCCTATGATTCATTTAGGTGAAAAGTATAAAGCACTATTTCAATTTTCACTATTTTATTCTTGCAATCAATGCACCTATTCATTTGGCGTGTGCATACATATTTGTATAGATTATTTTTATTGAATTATGAAGGAGATAATGCACAACAAAAAAACAAACTTGACTTAAAGGAACAGGCCACTGTTTTTCCATACTGAGATATGTTCTTACCTGAGCATAGACAAGTTGATGCATACCTCTTTGTGTAAGTAATATAAGTTACTTTATTAGTTACATTTAGCTGCAGCCGACAACATCTCCACCGTCTCAACACACTAATGACAAACCCTTTTACCAACAGTAACATCAACAAAGCTGACGCAGACTCAGAAAAGCGACATACTTTCATCTCTCTCCCAAACCACTGTTAGTGTTTTTAGGCTGAAAACATGACTTGTCACATTATGTTACGTCACTCGCTGAGATGCAAAGAGAAATGTATTTTTTCCAAAGGAAAATGACAAAATAGTAACTCACAGTGATTTGGAAAAGTAACTTAAATCTGATTACTTGTTTGGAAATAGTAACACGATAGATTACTAGTTACTGAAAAAAGTAATCCGATTACAGTAATTAGTTACTGGCATCACTGTCCCTGCCTTAACATCAATATCAAGGCAGAACCCCTTTACCGTGTTTCAGTGGGACAATAAACAGTGTTACACCGGCAACTAGCTGCTAATTGTTTTAAGGTTGTTGCTAGATCGTCGGCTCGGGAGAGACGGTCTGCTGTGAAAACGTGAGATTAGGGTTAGGGCCAGGAATATGGTTAACCTTAAAGTTAGGATTAGGGTGAAATGTATTTTTAGATGAATCAACTCATAGATCTATACAAAATCACAGCAGACCGTCCCTCCCGAGCCGACGATCTAGCAACAACCTTGTTTTAGCCAGTTGGCGTTCACTTTTAGTGTTCTCCAAAAGGTTTTTGCGCGTGTCTCTTCTGGACATAATTCAGCCGATATGAGCCAGCTGAAGCCGGGACTGTCTCTTCATCCGCGCACACGGCTTTTAACTTTTCTCTCACGCGGACTCATTCACATGGATTCAACTACGATCTAAACACTCCGGGACTGAAAGCTCATTTACTTCAGACTCTGGATTGAATAACAGAGGAGTAGAGAGAGGAGAGGACGCAGACCTTCGATGTTTCTGGAGGCGCAAAGTAAACACTGAGAATGGCCTAAAAATTAAGTTAAAATCTAGGAAATATTGTGTTTTAACTTAGAAAATAAGATGCAAAACTTGCTTGCATGTGAGCCTACATTATACATGACGGATTTGGGCGTGGACTTAATGTACTCGATGTAAATGAGGCGTTATTTCTCCGCTGTTAATATGATGACGACATCACACTATAGTAGTCGACTTGACTTCGACTATTTTGACAAATAAGTCGACCTTTAAAATCACTAGTCGTTAATGACCTAGTGTACGTTTGTTTTTATTAATACCTAGTTATTTTTGCATTTGTGTTGTTACTTTACGTTAGTTTGATCCAATTGGTAACAGCGACTTAAAGAGAAATATAGAATAACACTGACAAAAGCCTCAGTGTGTGTTTTCTGTAATTTCCTGTAAAGTGGGTTTTGGTTTTCAAAAACAAATAAATCCAGGTCTGAGTCTGGCCCATGTAACAGGACACCTCTCATTGTCCCAGAGCAGCGGCCGCTCAGACTGACCCCAATTTAACTCTCCAGAGACAGGACAAGTTTTTGGCCTCCAGTGCAGGGGGACTTAGATTTATTTCTGATTATTGGTTTCAAAAGTTTATCTCTTGTATTCATTATAACAATTAATGTTTGACAAATATCACATAGAAAATACAATTGAGCATTATAGTGTATATTATATATTATAATCCAAGCTAAGAAGACGTGTAGTTTTATTTTAATGCATGTGAGTTTGGGGTCATATGTTAGCGCTTTGAGTGCCAAATGTAGGTGGAAAAGTGCTATACAAATTAAGACCACACTGTAAAATGTAAAATTTGTTTCAACTCAAAAAACTCATTCCAAGGGCTGCCAAGAAATTTTATGTGTAACCAATAACCATTTTACAATCTAGTCGATTTGAAATTTGAGATTCACCTCTTTCGTTCAATTGTATTCTTAGGTTGACATAACTGTTTCCAGTTGTCTGAAGTGAAAAACGTCAGTTACAGTTTTTCACTTCAGACAACTGGAAACAGTTATGTCAACCTAAGAATACAATTGAACGAAAGAGGTGAATCTCAAATTTCAAATCGACTAGATTGTAAAATGGTTATTGGTTACACATAAAATTTCTTGGCAGCCCTTGGAATGAGTTTTTTGAGTTGAAACAAATTTTACATTTTACAGTGCATAAACTCTAATCCACCATTTTGTTGGAAACTATAGGAAACATTATCTATAGACTAACATCAGCAAAAACATGAAAACAAGTTCAGAATAGAGCTGTGGAACAACTCCGTTAGCTGCCAGGTCAAAACTGGTTACTCCAGTATAATGAAAAATGTCCCTATTCCCAGAGTATTTAGCGGTTTTGACACAATCCCAGGATCTGTTGGTGACTTTCAGAATGTGACTATGTTTATAATTATATTCTAACAAGAAAAATCCCTTTAGCAAACTCCACACATGTTGAACCGGACTTTTCATACTGTAGAGTATGCACCAGGGGTTCAGGGTTGAGTCTGGGCCTGACCGGTCCGAACACAAAGCCACGGGCCTATTCACATATTACCTATTCTATAGTGAAAGCACTGCACTAAACCCTTGAACTTGCTTTAACCTCTTAACCTGAACCTTAACCAAGCTCATTTTCTCCAGTTATTATCCAGGTGTCCAGGCATTACTCAGATCTAAAAGCTTCTTGAAAAAAGTGTCAAAATGGCAACAAAAAAGTGACAAAAAAAGTGATGAAAACAACAAAAATGTCACAAGAGAGCGGCAAAAATGTGACCATAACACAACAAAAAGGCTTCAAAATGTCCAAAAAAGGCGTCAACAACAACCCGTTACACTGTTCCTCTCCAGTGAAGAAGCTTTATTCGGGTGAAGTCGAACTGGAGAAAGGCTGAGGGTAAGGAAATCTATCCAAAGCCAAAACATGATATTATTTTCAGGAAAGTTTGACTTGTTCTGCACCTTGTTACTATAAATGTTGTCATCTGCTGAATGCTCTCAACAAGTCACAAGCTGCAACTTTGGCCTCAACCCAATCACTCAATAGTCATTCATGTAAAATGCCCTCTCTATCTTTTGCATCATTACTCTGTCCAAGATCCAGGCCACGACTGCCTGACCCCATCTAAAACCGTAACAGCAGAATCATCAGTTTCTCCATCTCCACGTTGCCAACCGTTCTTTGCATCTCACTCAATTGTGCCTTAGTTGTTAGTTCCGATAACAGGATATTAGGTTTCATTGCTCAGAACTTCTCAATTGTTTTAAATAGGCCACTGGTTGTTAGCCGAGCCCGCCGCCCGGAGCTACCGCGGGGTGTATGTGTGTCTGTGTGACTGGTCCCACCCTTGGCCTGCGGACCACAGTGTAATTGTAACACTCTCAGCCTGGTTTGGTCACAGCGCCCGAGGAAGTGAGGACAATAATCTGAGTAACGAGCCTAGCCCTGAACGCACCAACACGAATACGCGCTGCAAATGAGGGCCTCAAGGGGACGCCGCTCTAGTTCTTGTCCATTTTCCGTGATAAAAATTATGTCAACTCACCAATCATCTACTGTCCGGTGTTACGAATGCAGCATTATAACTCCAATGTAAGTGTAATATGATGATTTAATCTCGCGCCTAATGAGCTTTTCTCCCCTTTTGAATCGTTACACAAAGAGTAGCTTGATTTGTGTTATTTTCATTTTTTAATTGGTTGCAACGAGAAAAAAAGGGCAAAAAGCAGGGAGAGATAGGCAAGTCCCTGTTCTTGGTTGTTTGAATTTTACATCTGCTCTTGGAAGCTAAGCAGGTAAGGCCTGGTTAGTACAAAGATGGTCAACTTTGTGGGGATGCAAGATGACTGTTGGAGAGAGTGGTTTGGTGGCAAGGCCGTGGGAACCCAGGGTGCTGAGGGTGGGGCAGCAGCTCCTGGTGGATGGTTTGTGCATTGCATGCAATATTAATAAGTAGGAAATAAGCACAGGAATTTCATTCTTGGGAGCAATCTTGTCCCTCAGTAGCCCCTTACCAATATTTATTTATTTAATGTATTTGTTTATTTGGTCGGGACAGTGCATGTTAATGAACATACATGAGACTCATGCATGTAAACGCGCCACGCCGGATTGTAGCCTTGGGCTAATTTGCATCTATTGTCCTGTACTCGCATTCTCAAACACATCTCATTCATCCTGACCTATTGTACATGTTTTTAGTGGTAGGGGAAATCGGAGTATCCAGAGGAAACCTACGCAGACACAGGGAGAACATGCAAACTCCGCACAGAAAGGCCCGGTTCCTGGGGGAATCGAACCCAGGACCTTCTAGCTAACTGCTGCGCAACCGTGCCATTCCCACGGCTCTGGTTGGTGGCGGTTGGAGAGAGTGGTGATACAGTTTGGCAGCCGCACCTCCGTCATTCTACCCCCATGGCAACTATGGTTATGAAGCCTAGGTATAAATTCAGCCTGGAAAACTAATTTCAATGTCACCTACCTCCAGCTGATGATCGCGTCTGCGCCGGGCACACCTCCACCTCAGCCAATCGGCGCAGAGCCTCACCTTTGTCAGCTAATCATCGCCCGCGGTTCTGCATTTAAGATCGAGCCTTCGTGGCTCATCAGCTTCCCAGCTGTGCTGTGACCCACCTCCACCCCTTCACCGCCTCTTCTGTCCATGGCTTCACCCTGCTACATCCCTCGCTGGTCTCCCACACCCCCACCAGTGTCCAGGCTCTGGGGAAAGACATCCCTAACTCTAACCCATACTACCTATAATCCATATATCGAGGTCTACTACCGGGGTCTGATCGGCAAAACATTTACGTCAATAAATATTTCTAATCGCTGCTTTATTTGTCTGAGTCTTTCCAGGTTAAAATATATATTAACCACCACTGAGTATAGAGTGAATAAATAACTGTCTCTTGTGAAGCACTTTGACTAGTGTCTGTGAAAAAAGCTCTATACAAAAGGTATCCAAATACGGCACTCAGACTTTTCTATCAGCCCTGAGGCTTTCTAAAGACTTATTAAATTGGCCCACATCACCAGATGTGGTACTTTCACTGGAATGACCTCACTCACACACCTTAAGAACTTATGAAGACATAAAACATTCTTTTTTCTGACACTTTACACTGAAAGCAATGTTCTTATGAAAAACCTCTTTGTTTCTGTCTAAGTTTGAGCCTAATCCAAGATGTGGCTATGTTCCTAATCATATTCATCCATATTTGTTAGCTTCGCTCTCACCTCGAACAATGCAATATGACGAAAACCTGATTGCGAGTTGTCAGCGAAGATACATTTGTGTTAATTACTGCCTCTGCGTGGACATATCCGCATACAAACGGCCTATTTTAAGAGTGACGGAAATGGAGTTCATTTGATAAAGCACAACGAAACCATTTGTTTTCAGCCAAACAGCAGCGGCGCCATGACGGATGGGGCTGTAGTCTTATGAATAATTCTCAAATTCAGAGCAATCAAGTTTTAAAGATATCGTAAATCCCGTTTAAATGTCTGCCTTCATTACGGTGCTGCTGTGGGGAGTGGGGGAGAGGGGTGTCAGGTGATGTGTCGGTGGGAGAAACTCAGAGCTGGGTGATCTATGGGTAAAGACCAAGTAGCACGGTCGGGTGGAGATTTGGCTCCAAGTTTTCCTCATATTTCTTGCTCTTTTCACTTCAAGGCCTTATAAAAATGTACACACTGTACAAGGACTAGGCTGCAATTGTTGTCGAACCATTGTATTGTATGTCCTCACTCATATCTGCTGCAAACACTTAACGCTGTTGTTCGATGTCAAATTGTTGTCGTCTTTATCATATTTTGTTTTAATCTTCTTTATGCATGCCCTTATAGTTTTATAGTTTTTATAGTTAATTATTTATCTAAGTTATGTGTTGTGTGTTTTATGTTTCATGTTGCACAATTGAACCGAAAATAAAAATTCCTAGTTTGTGAACCTGTTCACTAATAATGGCAATAAAAACTATTCTGATTCTGTTTTAATTGCAAATGTAAACACTGCATAAGCCACAGCTGCCTTCACTGTCAAAAACAAATACATAAACCAATAGTATTTCGTCCAACAAAAACCTTTCAAGTTAAGTTTAGTGCTTTACAACATTACATCATAACACATTTCTTCAGAATTGTGCAAAACAGGCAACGTATGAGCAGCTGTGGTCAATTTCAGGCAAAAGCGTTTTAGATGTTTTAGACCATAGTTTGGGTATTTCCGAATCCGATGAACTTATACAGGAACATTTGCTGAGCAATGTCATCATTTTCCCATGCTTTTTAATGACACTGAAGGCCTTAATTTTGGCCAAATGGATTTAATGACTATTAATGCCTCGCAGAAACACTGTTTTTAAGCCTGAGCCTGAGCCATATGCTGTACCAGGATGTACAGAAAAAATTAAAACAATGTTACTGCATTGGGTTTAAAATTGTTTAGGTTCCACACTTCTTTTATATGCCAGCTTCACTTGCATAAACTGGTTGTGTCAGGAAGGGCATCTGTTTAAAAAAAAAAACCTGCCATATCCCAGTCCCACTTCTTTGTTGCTTAAAACGGGAGGGTAAAAGAGGCTCCTCAATCTTACACGCACTGCCCTGAAACTGGATCCCAGCGCAGTGGACGGCACTTTCACAAAGCCGCCGTTTTCTGGAATCACTGCAGATTGGGTAAGTCACCCAGATGTACATTTCTCTTCTTGTAAATCTTTGCAAACACCGCAGCGACATGTTGGTTATCTTCTCCGTGCTCCTTGTGTGATTTAAGTGTAGTGTCCGCATCGGACACGTCTGATATACTTTTATAGACGTCTGCAGTAATTTAACAAGCATAAATCCTCTTAACGAGAGTATTAGCATGTTGTGGCATAATGTCTCTTCGCCGCTATAAATTTGAGAAAGGACGCCCGCCTCCGAGACTCCAAGGAATGCAAGGGCTTCATTTGAGTCTGGCTCATTTCATTGAAGTTAAAAATCTCTAAATAGTAAACGTGGCTACCTGATATCAAGGCTCCCGTTTGTGTTCGAGGAGCATTGAAGAACTGCATAATGTTAAATTGCCTAAATAGCACAATTAATGTATTCATTTGGTGCCTTTATACGAACTGTACTATATGTTTTCTTTCCATCTTTCTGCCAATTGGACCATAGGTGAAACTGAGCCTGCTTAGCACTTTTACAGTCTAAACGGACACTCATGTTAATGCGCACTGCCCCATGAAAAAGGAAACGTTCCTTGCAAAATTGACTTTTTGGAGCTTTTAACCATGTTACAACCTTTTCAAAAACACATGCCTGTAGTGGTGTTTTGCTTCATTCACACAGTTTTGAGGACTCCAGTTCACTTTGTTGCTTCGTCTTCTACTGCTGAAGCGCTCTGATCGGCATTTCCTGGATGTGATCGTGTCAGAGAGAGAGAACATCACCGGACCCGTTCTGAGCGGCTCTGAACTCAGAGTCTGTTCATCATTCGCTGTCATTATTTTTTACTAGCATGCCGTTAACCCCTTAACCCCCACCTTAAAGGAACAGACCACCGTTTTTACATACTGAGATATGTTCTTACCTGAGCTTAGACGAGTTGATGCATAACCGTCTGGTCTATACCCGTGCCCTCAGTCACGTAAACAGAGCACAGATGGCGTTAGCATTTAGCATCTCCTCCTCTCCTCTATGGGGCCAAACGGAGGTGAAGTTGAGCAACCAAACTCTTCCACGTTATTCCTATTTAAATACGGTTACTTGAGCCTTTACACTATCCAAGTATAGTTACTCAAAATTAAAACATGTCGATTTTCTAAGCGGATAAAAAGGGGAACTATATTGCACGGCGAAATAACACCTGGAGTACTTCGACGTCAGCGCAGTAATATTGTACTGCAGGTGTTATTACGCCTCACAATATAGTGCCTCTTTTTAGCTGCTTAGAAAATCGGCTTGTTTAATTTTGTGTAACTATACTTGTAAAGGAACATGTAAAGGCTCATGTAACCGTATTTAAATAGGGAAAACGTGGAAGAGCTTGGTTGCATAACTTCACCTCCGTTTGGCCCCATGAGGAGAGGAGGAGATGCTAAATGCTAACGCCATCTGTGCTCTGTTTACGTGACTGAGCGCACGCGTAAAGACCAGATAGCTACGCATCAACTCGTCTAAGCTCAGGTAAGAACATATCTCAGTATTTAAAAACGGTGGCCTATTCCTTTAACCAAGTGCATTTTCTCCGGTTTGGCTTTACCCAAATCTAAAAGGCCCAGTTTAATACCGCATTTGAAAGCCTACAAAACTCATCTAGAAAAATATTTTTGCTCGCGTGGTCACTTTTCTGTTACTCTTTTGTGCCTTTTTCTGTTGCATTTTCAACACTTTCTGTGTCGCTCCTTTGTGGGTTTGTGTCCCTTTTTATTACTTTTCTTACTCTTTTCTGGCTTTTTTTTTTTCCATCACTATTTAGTTTCATTTTCATCTCATTTTTGTCGCTATTTTGACACTTTTTTCAGGACGCTTTTTAGATTTGGGTGAAGCCAATCTGGAGAAAATGCTCTCGGTTCAGGTGGAGGTTAACTGATAGTGAAAGCTTGTATTATAACAGTGAATTTGGAGTTCCTGATTGGCCGCGTCTCATGCCTCACTCATACATAGACATTTATTTTATATTTTTGCATAATATCAATGCTGTGGTATGTTTTAATCCTCTTGATTTTTCAACTTAATAAAACACACTTTATTTGATTATACATTTACAATATCTTACCCTGCTTGTGGGCCTTTTAGTTTTCGCTTGCATGTCTTTCCTATAGAGTTTGTTTTTGTGACAGTATGTAAAAGGTATGTATAAAACCCCATTGTACTTTTTTTTTTTTTTTCTGTGTAAGTTGATATTTCTTCAAAGCTCTCGCCAGAAGCATTACTGGAATCCACTGAAACATTACACCCCCTTTCAACTCAAGCCCCTCCGCCAAAACGATGAGTCCACCACATCCAAGTTTGCGGGAAAAAAAAACAACAACCCACATTTGTTTGTGTTTTGTGACTATTAATCGTGTAATTATTTAATTGCATGACCTGGCCTTTTCAGAAATCCAATTACAACTGCAATTTTCTCAGTCGTAAAATGAATTTATCCTCTTTTCTTTGATTATACCGTAATTTTTTTTTTCGTGCCGTTTTGCGATTCCATTTGGAGGCCAGCCTTATTGTAGCTCCCACACAAATCATTTTTAGAGTTTAAGAGTGTTTACAACTGAACAAAACCCCTCACGGCATTGCGCATTTGTAATTAACTTTTCTGCTAATTGGGGTTAATTTAATTTCCTCTCGTATCAATAAAGCCATAATGCTGTTTTGTTTTATTTGAAGTCGCCACAGTACATAAAGCAACATACACAGTCAAATTAATTGCAGCCGTAGAGCACATAAATGAAATATTATCGTGGTTTATTGCGCTGGCCGTACATGTATGTGTGCAAACAGGCAGCAGTGCGAGCCGGCGCGCGGGCGTGCAGGAAATCCCACGCGGTCGTAACGCTATGGCTCAGCAAAGCTCTTGATTAGTGGCGGTTTAATGTTTGGATGGTCCGTTTAATTGGGTTATGTATGTGGTAAAGGCCATTCAAAAGTAATCACAAGGATTATTTACTCTGCCTAATAGAGGTCCCATTTTTAACAGCGCAACTAAAGGTTAATGTACCCCGGCTGTATTATTTAGTGTCCACAGTCCGGGGGTCACGGAGTGTACGGGGGGGGGAGAATGGGGAGGGGGGGGCGTCTGGGGAGGGAAATGGAAATAGTTTGTTGTTATAATAAGAGGTTTAAGTTTTGATGGTTGAGATGTATAACCCAAAGTCTATATTCTTTTTGGTAATAAGTATGCAAATATCCAAGCATCAAAAACAACACTTCAGCATCTTTAAGTATTCAACATCAGGCCAAATTCAATTGAAGATTTTATAAACCTTTTACCTCCCGCCTGAACTGAGTGCATTTTTTTTTTTCAGTTCAGCTTTACCCAGATCTAAAAGCATCTCAACCTGGAGAGCAACAGTGTAAAATCTGATTTTTGTGTTTTTGTAGTTTTAGTCGTTTTTAATAGTGTTTTCGTAGTTTTTGTAGGGTTTTTTTTGTAGTGTTTTTTGTATTTTTGTGTAGTGTTTGTAGATTTTTAGTAGTTTTTTTTGTTTTTGTAGTGTTTTTTGTAGTATTTTTTGTTTTGTTTTTTGTAGTGTTTTATGTAGGTTTTTTGTAGTATTTTTGTTTTGTTTTTTGTAGTGTTTTATGTAGGTTTTTTGTTTTGTTTTATGGTAGTTTTTTGTAGTGTTTTATGTAGTTTTTTGTAGTTTTTGTTGTTGTTTTTATAGTGTTTTTGTATTTTTTGTTTTGTTTTTTGTAGTGTTTTTTTTTTGTTTCATGGTAGTGTTTTGTAGTGTTTTATGTAGTGTTTTTGTATTTTATTTTTTTAGGTTTCTTGTAGAGTTTTTTGTGTGTGTGTGTTTTGGTAGTTTTTTGTTATTTTTTTTTGCAATTTTTCGTATTTTTTTGTAGTATTTTTTCTAGTGTTTTTTGTTGTTTTTGTCGTGTTTTGTCTTTTTTTGTTGTTGTGTTTTTGTTGCTTTTTGTCGTGTTTTTGCCAGGTCAACATCTGGTTCTTTGGGTCAGAAAGTCTCCGTAACACCACGCTATCACAAATTGTATCAAAGGTGGCAAAATGAACTGGGAGCAAACAGTGACCGTGTTTAAAGGTGCATTATGGAACTTTCTATGTAAAAAAAAAGAAAAGAAAAAGTTGATATTATTGCATATTGAGTTTTTAGTGACCCAGCGGCTGTATATATATATTTTAAAAAGACCAATACTGCCTCACAAGATCATGCAGAATTTAAAATCACACTGCAGAACAATTCATAAGATAAGATGCGCCTTTATCGATCTCACAGTGGAGAAAGTCACTTGTTACATCAGCTCTTAAGAAACACTTGAGGGGGTGCAAAATAGACATAGGATAATGGGCAAACAACTAAATAGTAAATTAAAGTAAAAGTAAGAGTTATATATATATGTAAAAACAACGTTAAAGGGGCAAAAAATATAAATAATCAAATTAGACAGGATATAAAATGTAGAATATCAAAAGGTCAACATTGGCAGTGCAAAGTTCACAGTCATAATGCAGATGAATGGCTCTGCAGAGGTTATTGCACGCTATGTTTTTTCAATAATAAACTATTGTGAAATGCTAATAAATGAACCCCGATACAAAACATGCTATATTGTTGAACTACAGCACACATAGATATTGGTAACTCTGCAATGTTTGGCTCATCGTATGGGGGTGAGCTGGTGATCATGGGCCGAGTGGCCATACGACATATGGGAGATTTCCTGGTTGGCCGGTACCGACTTGGGCCGGTGTTGAGCAGTCGGGGAGAAAGCTGTTACTGCGGTGGCTCCCTCGCGGCTATGCTCTGCCTCTCTCCTCACACACCAGGCTGTGTGGCTTTGTTTTGCTGTTTTTTCATGAATGGAAAAAAAACACAATTTAATCTATTTTATTGAATAAATGGGTTGAAATGTCTCATCAGCTCCCTAAAACACCATCATTCCAATGATCTCCCCCCAAAATGTGAAGTGTTTCTCATTTCTCGAGGCTTTGGGGTCTGTAAGGTGGGACCATTCACTCTTCTAATCTCATCCTCACCTCGGCACAGAGCGCTGGAAAACTCTCGCCGCATTTGTAGCTCAAAAGTGAATTGAAAGGTAGATTGAAAGTGACGTGGTGTGATTAATTCTCCTGCTGCCTTCGTGACCCTTAGCCCTGTCTCCATAGCAAAGCTGGGCTAATAGTCTTTTCCAATTCAAATGAGGGAAACCTGTAACTTCATCCGAATGGTAATTTAACAAGTATCTGATCTAATTGGTTCTGATGAAGTGCTTAAATATGTTTGAAAGTCTACAGTGGTACAGTATAAAGATCAGCACATGGAGCTGACAGGGTAATACATTGAGAGTTTTGCCATTTTAATCTCCCTGATATCTCTCCACAGTCACAGTAATGTTATGGATCACTTTTTTCTTTTCTTTTTTTTTTTTTTAGCTTTTTTAATGGATTAAGGATCAAAACGTTACATTTGACTAAAGATGTTGCAAAAGTATTGAATTGAGAGTTTAAGTGGTTTTCATTCAGCACAAACATCATAATTTCACAGTTGTTGTAAAGCAGCCACACAAAAAAGGCGAGGTACACCGGTAGAGCTGGGGACCGTTATTGTTTTTTAATGATACCGTTTACCTGAACGATTTTTCCGATACCTATACAAACGTATTTGTCGTCTAGAACCAGAAAACAGAACAATAATGTGTGGAAGGTCTGCAAATTAGCAATATTGGGTTCATTTCCAATGTCAAGAAATGTGTGAAAAATGGGGCGGGGGGGGGGGGGGGGGGGGGGGGGGAATTGGGAGAAATTTGGCACAAAAAAAAGACGAAAAACATTTGTAAAAAAATAATAATAATTGAAAAATGGGACAAAAATCTGAAAAAGTGGAGGGGAAATGGGGAGAAAATAAAGAAAATATAAGTAGTAAAAAATATGGCAAAAATGAGGAAAGGTTTGGGGAAAAATAAGGAAAGAATGTGCAAAATCTTTTTTGGAAAAATTGGGAGAAATTATTAGTCATAAAAAAAAAAAAAGCAAAAATGAGGAAAACATAGGGGCAAAGATATGGAAACACTTGTTTTATATTTTGGAAAATCTTCATTTATTTGAGTTGAAACAACCAAGTCACTTCCTTTACTGCTGTCCCTGGACAAACGGCATCAAAACTGTATATATTTTGTGGCCCCTTGTTTCGAAAACGAGCTAAAAACACAACAAAGAAGCGTAAAAATGACCTAAAAACACCACAAAAGAGCAATAAACAGCAACACAAGTGTGACAAAAACGCAATAAAAATGCCACAAAAAAGTGACAACAACTCGACAGAAAAGTGGCAAACAACGGGGGAAAAGCGACGACAACACAGCAACAATGCAAGGGAAAAGATCAGTTTAGATCTGTTTTGTAGGTCTTAGCTTTCAAATGAGTCAATGAGTCATTACACTGGCTCCAGTGCAAAAGCTTTTCTGTTGGGGTAAAGCCGAACTGGAGAAAATACACTCGGTTAAGGCGGGTGTTAAGAGTTAAACGCTACCCAGCCTTATACACCAGTATTACAATATTGAAGCCACATGAGTCACAGTTCACCCAGTATAGAATGCAATACAGCATAAGGTGTGTTTTAATTTGTGTCTTTAAGTGATCTCCTTGTCATGGCTGGCAATGTGACCTTGAGTGGGACATCTCCACAGAGATGTTACAATGCGTCATATTACGGTGCGTGGCCTATCATGAGAGAAAATGGAACCTGCAATGGAAATTACTATTTCTTTTTCACTATTTTTTTCACATCTTCTGGCAGACTATAAGCATATTTAGAACACTCAAGTGAAGTTGAGCGTGTCAAGGAATTATTACACAGAAAATTAAGCAGATTGTCCAGGAGAAATAAATCCTCTCAGGTCCTCTTAACGCTTTATTTTGATAACCACTGCAAAATATAGCAGCGATGTCTCTAGTGCCTTAATTACAGTATGTTTATTTTAGCCAGAATTTAGACCAATTTAGTCCGAATGCGCCCTGGTTGCACTTGGGAACGATGTGAAAAGTTTGAGCACCAACTGTCCTCGATAATCTCCACTGGCAGAGACCAAAGCTAGCATAAAAGGTGTGTCCCGCTCTTTGGAGAGTAGCCAGTGTCCTTTAATCTACGAAAATCCTATCCTCTTCATAATTTCCATTTTTCTCCCCCATTTCTTATTTATATGATGCCAAAAATATGCTCCCAGGGCTATCATTTTTCCGCGGCTGTTTGCAAATGCCGAGAGCGCGGGGGATTTATCTTGTTGACCCATCACGGCGGGACAAAGAGGGGCCGCAGAATGGCTGGGCGTCCACTGGAGGAGCAGGCGGCACACCCAGAGTCTGCAGGGGCCGCAGACTCAGGTTACAGACACTGTGCTGCGGCCGTCCTCACTGCCTCACGGGGGCTGGAGAGTAAGGATGGGAATCTTTATTCTCTCAAGTCAATAATTGGAAACACCGCATTTTAATACAGAAAGGGCTGTTTTTTGTTATGTTGTTATGTTGTCCCTCATACAGACCGACAATTTTTAAAGGAACTGACGGCACTTTTAATTTGTTTTGAGTATTGTCTGTGTAGGCATTCAGTCGTACAGGAGTTCATCTTCAGTGGAGGTTCTTGATTCATCTTCTGTACTCTTTTTGATGCTGTTGTTTGTTAGGAGGGGTTGGGCAGTGCAAGGAAAAGGGACACTCAGAGGCTGAACCGGCACATTAAGAAGGCGGGTTTGGTGGTTGGACTGGGTCTGGACTCAGTGGAGAAGGTGGTGGAGCAGTGGACGCTCTTCAGGATCAGGGCGATCCTGTCCAATCAGAGCCACCCCCTTAACTCGGTCTTCTCCCGCCAGAGAGGCGCCGTGAGCTCCAGACTCCTCTCTCAAAGACGCTCCAAGGACAGACTGAAGAACTCTTTTGTCCCACATGCCATCAGGCAACAGAGCCACTCCAGAGAGGAGGATAGAGGGAACTGTCTTGAACATTGTCACACAATCTATCTATCTATCTATCTATCTATCTATCTATCTATCTATCTATCTATCTATCTATCTATCTATCTATCTATCTATCTATCTATCTATCTATCTATCTATCCATCCATCTCTGTTGTTGAAGTGTAGAACGTTTCGCCTCTCATCCATTGTAAGACATCGCTGTGTGTGTATTTCTCTGATTTTGTCTACCCCTGGACCTATAAGAAAATATCTGAGTCTTTAAGTACCACCAGATCTATTAACGTGACTACCAGGTCTAAACTTAAGCTGAATCGGCTCTGAATGGGGCCTGTTCCCATTGTGGATAGCAGGGATGGTCAGTAACAAAGTCAGTTTACTTCAGCCCAGTCGTTTTTGAGGATCTGTGGGTCTCCTCTGTGATCCGGGCTGATCGGGACTCTGTCGTGGCGAATACTTGAAAAAACTGCTCTCTGTGATGGACAGCAGCGATCATCCCCTGCGTGAGCTGGTGATGAGGCAGAGGAGCTCCTTCAGTGAGAGGCTGCTCTCGTTCTCCTGCTCCACTGATGGACTCAGGAAGTCTTTCTGGCCCAGAGCGATCAGGTTGTGTATTGCATCCTTGTGTGTGTAGGGGGGACAATTAAATGGGCTGGCTAAGTTAGTTCTAGTGAAATCTAGTTAGTCTGTTAACATACTGAACGGATTCTTTGTGTTAAAAGATGAGAGCAGCTGTTGATAATTGTTCACAAATTCAGGCAGATTTTCAAACCTCCCAAATGAGAACCAGCCTTATTGTTCTATGATTCAGCTCTTGTTTGCTGCTTTATGTATCGGCGCAAACTCCGAAAACAATTGTAAACTACACAAACATTCCCGTGTTGTTTGGTTGAACACCTTGTCCGTGTTTACAAGTTGTCTGACTTGTACATATTACTGATGGCAGTGGTCGGTCTAAGAAGCATGTTCCGGTAAATAAGTCGTGCTGTTCTTTGGCCCTGACACTTAGTAATAAAATGGAGGAGCAGTTTTTTGGGATGTTTGGCCCGAGGCGAGGACTAATGGTTTACTGGGAGCACGACAGGCCTCGAGGCGGCAGGTACTCCGCTCTGTCAGGGCACTCATTAGGTCCTATAAGAGCGGGGAGACAGACAGGAGCATCTGGAATCACACACTGGAGACGTGTACGTGACGACAACACACGCAAACACACAAACACTACTACACACTCGACTTTAAAGGTCTGACATTACGCTGTATTCAGTTTATTTAACCTTTTGGAACAGCTAGGCCTTGATATTTCTGGTATGAATTCACAAAACACTAGGACTAAGATGTTGTGAAATGTAAGTAAACAAAACGCCAGCAGAGGGTGCGAACACATACAGTATACAGCTGTGTAACAAGCCAAACACGGAGGCTCCTAAGTTGCTAACATAGCGTAGGCCTTAGTCCACACGTAGCAGGGTCTCTCATCAAGCACAGATATTTTCCTACGATTTGGCCGATCATCCACACAAACCGCAGATGTCTGTCCATAAAAACGAAGGTTTCTGAAACCTCCGGCCAAAGTGAAGATAATACGTTTGAGTGTGGACATAAATAATCAGAGTTTTAGGTCAAAAGTCACTGTCCGCTCTGACGTCACATGCACGGCCCGTGTTTATGGTGTACATCAGAAACAGCATGGATGCCAGGCGTTTTTTGCAAGCTGCAGTACTGCGTTACGTCAAAGCGTGCAGGCGAAGGAGCACTTTAGAGTCGCTTATTTTACACCAAATAACCATCCCACATCCGTCATGTTTGTCAAAGATGGCAACAGCGGTTTTGGGTCAGACCGGTACGTACTTCTGCTGGGAGAACTTTGAGATGAAGTCGTCCTCCCGGAGTAATGGTGAGACGAATGTCCTCCTATGTATGGAGCAAACCTAACACTTCTCATCGTCCTGAGTGCACTATCCCCAGTGTCAATTGGGTGGGGGGGAGCATCATGCTATGGGGCTGCTTTTCCTCAGCGGGGACTGGGAAGATTGTAAGAATAGTTGGGAAGATGGATGGAGCCAAATACAGAGACATTTTGGAGGAAAACCTGCTGGATTCCGCAAGAGAATTGAGGCTGGGGCGGAGATTCACCTTCCAGCAGGACAATGACCCTAAACACAAAGCTAAATCTACAATGGAATGGTTTAAAAACAAACATATTAATGTGTTAGAATGGCCCAGTCAAAGTCCTGACCTAAATCCTATTGAAAATCTGTGGAAAGACCTGAAAACTGCTGTTCACAAATGCTCTCCTTCTAATTTGACAGAGCTTGAGTTGTTTTGTAAAGAGGATTGGGCTAAAATGTCAGTCTCTAGATGTGCAAATCTTGTAGAGTCATACCCCAGAAGATTTGCTGCCGTTATTGCAGCAAAAGGGGGTTCCACAAAGTATTAAGTCATGCTGTATGAATACTTGTTCACGCCCCACTTTTCACTTTTCTATTTTTTGAAAAATAACAGAATCATGTATCATTTTGCTTTCACTTCACAGTTGTCTGTTACTTGTGTGGGTACTTTCAGTAAAAAAATTCAAAATAAAATCTTGATGTTGTGTTGTGTTGTTATCATCACTATTTTAACTTTAAACTTTAAATGTAACAGTCTAGGATTAATACCTAACAATCTGTGGATTATTCTTAGAATCCAACTCAATCGATTCAGACAGCAGTACTGCTATTGATGCTGATGGTAATATAAAGGAAATAAATTCTTAGAAGTAAAACATGCACATATCTATGTACTCCGCATTCAACATAACCCATAGTATAGGGCAGACATGTGGGGGCCGGCAGCTCGAGGAAACCCTCTTCTGGCAGCAGACTCCTAAAATTGTCTCTTTTAATGCATAGTATAGGACACTTAACAAATGATGGTCCGGTTGCTCGGGGGCTGCTCCCCTCTGGCAGCTGGTCCAGTCACAGAAAAGAAGAAAAAGAAAGAAAAGCCCCGAATCCCTTTTAACACATATCAGTAAGACCATTCTTGTTATCATGAACATCAATCAGTCTGCGATTACTGTACCTTTCATGAATAAATGTGGAGTATTTTATGTATCATTCAAACACTTTGATACAGAGTAATGTTATATGGGTTGTAATGGTGATGGTGAACAACGGTAATGCCAACATGGTAATGAATTCTGTATGGGAGACAGAAATAATACACTGGTTGTAGCGTGTGAGATACTGTGAATGTTGACCTGGTATAATGCAGTGTCGCATTTGTTAATATGTAACCAACTCGGTTGATGTTTTGTAAAATGGTAAGAAATATGCAGTGTTGTTGTTAGTTATTGTTATTGAAGTTTATGAACAGGGGTGGGAGTCAATAAGCTTGTCTTCTTCCCACTCCTTTTCGAGCTGTAATGTAAATTATTTTTTCCTTTTTCTTTTATTATGTATATATATATTTCTGTTTTTCTTTTCTTCTTTAGCTCGAAATAAAATATTCAAATCAAATGTTTATGGTTGTAAACATGACAAAATGTGCAAAGGTTCAAGGTGTATTAGTACTTTCGAGAGGCACTGTGTTTCTAATTAACGGTGTCTTTATATAAGCTGAGAATCCTTCATATTTCACACAATACAACTTTTCAAGCCTACGTATAAACTCACCCACTCGTTTCAAATCAATGTCGCTCTCTCACCCTATGTTATTCTTAATGTCCTTTTACATTTTCACACGGCATTCGCGATGTGTTTACGAATCAAAAACAAGCATTTAGTGTCACCAGCTTTTGACACGAGGAAATGCATAATCGCAAAGCAGTCTATTTATTTAGACATGTGCCGTGGATTTAACACGCTCTAAGGGCAGGATCAGTCCATTAAAATCCTGCATTTGCCATTTTATATTGATTACTTTTGACACATTTGGCACGGACGTATAGAACGGAGTTAACTTTGTCTGCACTTTTATTTAATCGTGCGATTCATTTGAGACCTGTCACTTTGTTTGTGCTTGGTTCTATTTTTGCACATTCCAATTAGATTCAATTAGTTCGTTTACATTACAGGTGTAAGGATGAAGACATTAAAAAAAACCATGTCGCTTTTGTCTAATTAGTTCAATACTTAAGAAAGTATTCATAACAGAAACTTTCCTTCACCAATTTACTACAATAAGCAGCTTTTAATGTAATGTTAAATTGGAATAAGATACTTATGTAACTATTTATTTTTATCATTATTCTGAAAAGAGAACAATGTGTCATGCAAAAATCACTCTCACAAGTCACTGTTGCATCAGCTAATTTTCGTGGGGCGCAGCAAACACTATCAAACAGGAAGCGAGCATGGGTATAAATCACAAAACTCACCTATGTGTTTTTGATGATTCCCGCCGATTGGAAAAAAAGCTCTCAGCTCTCCCGCGCGCCATCCGTGAATTGTTATTGAGGCAAATGAACAAATCTGATTGCACGGGTCCTTTACGGGTTATTTACATGAATCTCAATAAAATGCCTTTAGTAAATTCCACTATCCTTAAGGTTAGGATTAACGTTAGGTTTAGGGTTAGTTTAGATTAGTTTAAGCTAGCGTTGTCCTGTGGAGGTGATGTCATTTTCTGTGGAAAAGTGAAGCTCCACAGATCACGAGCCCCTCCATCGGCTGCGTTCAGATCTTTCTCTGTGGGTTTGGCTCGAGCAGCGAGTGAGGGCGTGGTGAGCAGACTGATCCCTGTGTATAAAAACACAGAGGGTGATCATTCTGGACTTGCCAGCCTAAATCTTTGGCACTGTCCGGGGTCTTTAATGATTCTTAAGGTAACTTTAAAGCAGAACTAAGTAACTCATGCCCCTAGAGCAGAGGTGGGCAAACTACGGCCCGCGGGCCACATACGGCCCGTTTAGTCTTTTGATCCGGCCCGCAAAGCATTTATTAATAATTGTATCAAATTAAGAAAGAAGATCGCCTATTTCGAAATGTAATGTTGATGCTTGAAGTTGCTTATTGCTTTCCCTAGATGGCGTAGTTTCCCTGTGCATTATTCTGATATTAAATCTAACGTGCGATGCGTTGCGATTCCAATAGAGGGCGTAGTGCAAATATTAATGACCTTTGCTGCGACCAAGTTTGAATAATATTCACATTGATTGAGGGCATATTTTTTAGCCATGAATGGGCCAAAGAAAAGAAAAGTTGACCGCGAGTGCCAAGTTTTTAATAACAATAAACAAAATATTTTTTTACAACGATTGCATCAAAGGCCGTGTGCCTTATTTGTCAAGAAACCGTTGCAGTTTTCAAAGAATACAATATTAGTCGTCACTTCGCTTCATCACTTCGTCATTTTGCTAGCAATCAGTCAGTGCAAGAAAGGACAGCTACTGCTCAAAGGTTAGCAAAGAATCTACAGATGCAACAGAACATTTGACAATCCGCTCTTCAAGAGTCAAGCACGAAGGCAGTTATAGTTATGTGCTAGAACACAAAATAGCAAAAGCAAGCAAGCCACTTTCCGAAGGAGAGTTTTTAAAAGACTGCATGGTGGAGGCTGTGAGTATCGTTTGTCCCAACAATAAAGACACATTTGAAAAAATATAAGTCTATCACGAAGAACTGTGACCCGTCGCATTGAGCTAATTGACGAAGCCTTGGCTGAAGAGCTAAACAAAAAAGCGGTGGGACTGAAGTACTATTCACTGGCACTGGATGAAAGTAACGACATTAAGGACACAGCACAGCTCTTAATTTTCATCAGAGGGATTGGTAAATGGTAAATGGTAAATGGTAAATGAACTTAATTTATATAGCGCTTTTCTACCTTTATCAGGCCCAAAGCGCTTTACTGTTATTGGTGATCGAGATTACTGAAGAGTTTCTGGCCATGGAGTCCATGAAAGGCACTACTCGAGGAGAGGACTTGTTTGAATAAGTGTCTGGCGTAATAGAGAGACTGAAGTTACAAATTGGTGAATGTTACCACAGATGGATCACCAAACTTGACTGGGAAAAACGTGGGGCTATTGAAAAGAATAAGTGATAAGGCAAAAGAAGAAAGGGCTGAAATGGAAGTAATTTTTCTGCACTGCAACTGGATCACGTTGTAAAGGTAGTCATAAAACTGGTGAACTTTATCCGAGCACAGGGACTTAACCATTGTCAGTTTATTGCCTTTCTTGAGGAAACGGATGCCGATCACCACGACTTGCTGTACCACTCAAATGTCCGGTGGTTGAGTCTGTGAAGGGTGTGTCAACGCGTGTGGGAGCTCAAAGCGGAGATCGGAGCCTTAATGCTGTCAGCGGGGAAAGGTGATTTTCCTGAGCTGGCTGTGTGACTTTGCATTTGCCGTGGACATATACATACAGTACATGAATGAACTGAACACGAAACTACAAGGGAAAAACGTATTTGCGCATGGAATGTACACACACGTGAAAGCATTCAAAACCAAACTGACTTTATTTTCTCAACAAATGTCCATCAACTCGTTCGCTCATTTCCCCACACTAACAACAATGAGAGAGGCCCCTCATCATACGAAGAAATACTCAAAATCTCTTGACGCCCTGCACAATGACTTCAGCCGCAGATTCTCAGATTTTGAAAAAAGCTGCAGATGCCACCAGCTGCAGGGACACATCGGAGAGAGACAGTTTCAAAACATACGGGACATGGCACAGAAGATGCTTGTTTTGTTCGGCTCTATATACGTGTGTGAGCAGACTTTCAGCATGATGATGAACATCAACAAACAACGCCACAGATCATTGTTAACTGACCACCACCTTAGATCAGTTCTGAGAATCGCCACCCCAAAACTGACCCCAAACTTTGATGAATTGGTTGATAAAGCTAACCAACTCCACTGTTCTCACTGAAATAAATAAGTGTAACCAAATAACTGAAGCTTTCTGTTTTGTTTACATAATTTTTAGGTCATTACAAGCTATTGTTATGTTTATAAAATTATTATAATTTGCGTTTGTCTGACCACCCCCAAAAGTGCTATTGGTCCGGCTCTCCTGACAAGTGTAAAAACCCAATGTGGCCCTTGGGTCAAAAGGTTTGCCCATACCTGCCCTAGAGGCCATAAGCGTCAATGCAGGTGTCGTAGCGTGTTGCGTTTTTTTACTCATTAATTGTCCGTGAGAGTAAATACTACGCTGACAGAAAAGACAAAGGGAGAGAGGGATATTGTACATACAATTACACAATGGAGATATTTTTTTTTAACTCAAACTTGGTTGTAAATACTGTTTAAGTGGTGCTAGCCCACAGTTAGCTTTGCCCGTTAGCCTGTTAGCTTCTTCTTCCTGATTCTCTCAGCGTGTATTGCCCTTCCGACCCTGAGGCAGGAAAGTTGCAATTGTGGTTTTCTGGCCAGCGACACCGGGGGAGATGAAATCATTCCCAATCATCCCATTAAAACTTGTATGACCCCCAAAGGGACTACGAAAAGGATTTATTAAGGTAAACAAGTAACTTTGTTTTTCTTTAGTTACTAATGTCATATTTCTCTGGGCCCTTTTCTGTCTTCTTAGGCGCTTGGAATCATCACAACACCTCTCCTTTTTAGAGCACTCGCAAAGTCACTGTGCTCTTGTTCGCACAGGCAAACTTCACAGACAACACTCTTCTATTTCTAGACCCTGCTCTGTCTGTTGTGTAAATAATCCCTCAGACATTTCATAGCCATTAGCAAGTTCATGATACTTCAGTTTCAAAACTAAACTTTCTGCCCAACTTGTGTTTGTCTCAGACCAATTAGTCGTCGCTTTATTGACTGGTTTACTGTGAATCTCACTCGTATGTGTAGACTTTACACTGCACGGTCGCACCTCCACCTCCCCTGTCGCTTCCTTCATTATCACTAATGTTCTCTTCTCCTTTTTTCACCGTATTCTCTGGCGTGTGATCGGGAAGTTTAAAGAGGAAAGAAACACATGTCAACTTCTTACAACCATAAAGTCTGCATTATTACTTGTCTGTATAGTTTTCTTAAAAACAGACTAAAAACATTACTTTTGGGTGCCTCAGCATTGATATTTTCCATTTTATTATTTGAAATTAGGGGTCTGTAAGAATAAAATATTAACAATACAGGCGCTAGAGCTGATGACTTTGACTGGGGCTCCCCCTGCGTGGAATAACTTTCAGTTTCGAATTACGGCAGCTTCAGCACAACGTAATGAACACGTTTTAAGCGCAGAACAGGTCAGAACAGATATAATGTTGTAATATGGGCTTTAAATATGTGGAGAACAGTTTCGGGTTTTAACAATAACCCAATTGTGTCCAGAACAAAGAGCTGACACCGTAGAAGAAGAAACAGCTAAATCAAACCAGATTACCCGAGGATTACTCAAAACTGTGTGAATGAAGTGAATGTTTTTGACAAGGGAACGACTTTATAACATGGTTCAAAGATCTTTTTTTCTTTTTTCATTACCGTACTGTATGTCTCCTTTAATGATTGAATAATAGCATTAATTATACATTCATGAAACAAAATATAATAACATTGTAATTTATTAACATGAAAAAATGGCAAGAAAAAGAGTTATTAAACTAAGTTATATGATAACTTAAATAAATTAAGTTATATGATTTTTTATCAGTGAGAGATCTAAGGGTTTAAGCCCTGAATTAAACCAAAATCAGTGCTTTGAATGCTTTTGAATTATTCATAATAATGGCTTAGCGAGCAAGCAGCAAGAAGGTTCACCCAGGTCCAATTCCTGGGCCGGACGGAGTTTTTCTGTGTGACTTCTGCATGTTCCTCCTATGCTACATACTGTATTCAGTAGTCTGACTCAGCCTAAACAACATACAATAAGGCAGGAGTTTTCTTGGTGGAGGGGCGACTTTCTTTGTTGTCAAATACAAGGGCGAATCCTCCCAATTGAAGCCCAAAGTAAAGAACCACTTTCCACAAATGCTAGTGCTGGACATAAAAGGGGAGTTATGCTAGAAAATTATTAAGGGTTTGAAAGTGTTTTCCACATTTTTAGAGTAATTTACCAGGTATTTTAGCACTGAATTGTGTAATAATATTCCTTAAAATCCTCTTAAGGGTCAGAGGTTTTATGCTTGAGGGCCGGATTTGGACCCTGGGCCTGACGTTGCAATCAGGTGTTTCTTCTCTGTAAAAAAAAAAAAGAGATTCAAATAAAATACAAAGTAAAATCACATAAAATATACATACAGTCATAAAACAGACAATCTAGAGCAACAGATATTTAACAAAATGGGAAAATAAAAGAGTAGACGGAGAGAAGAAAGCCATTTGCCACTCTATAGTCTACAATTCACACAATCACAGCTCATTTTTCGGTAACATAAATGCTTCGAATAAAATGTGTACGGCCTTATTTTCACCCAACTATATAACCTTATTTTCCACACGCACCACGCAGCTTTTTGCTCCGGTTCCGGCTGCAGCAGATTAGGGGTAAAAACAGCGCATCACAAACTGGCTTTGGGCCCGGGGGCGATAGTTTCGTCTCAGCGCGGGATAATCTCCTATCACTGTGCATGGCGTGTTCATTTAGCTTTTAAGATAGGGGCCCGTTTTAGAAGCACCTCCTTAGGTTATTATACCGGCTTTTCAGAGTGCGCGTGATAAACTGGCTCTGGCACCTGTGTAATTTCTTAATGACACATGATATTTTAGCCCGTGAGCTGCTGCGAGAGTCATACCAGTGCTTTACACCGCAAAAAGAAAGAAAAAAGAGGAACATCTGGAGTACATGACTTGTAATTTAGAACACCTTTTTTTTTTCTTCATCTGCAGTGAAAGTAATCTGGCTGTCATGATATTTTAGTGGAAAAGAAAGTGTGAGCAGCAACAACAATTAACATTTTATAGGTTTTAACCTCTTAACTCTCACCTGAACTGAGCACATTTTCTCCAGTTTGGCTTTACCCAAATCTAAAAGCTTCTTGAAAAAGTGTCAAAATATAGCCAAAAAAAAAAAGAGACAAAAACGATGTAGTAGCAAAACGACAATGCGAGGGAAAAGATCTGTTTAGATGAGTTTTGTTGGTCTTAGCTTTCAAATGAAGCCTGTACACTGGCCTGTAACCTTTTAGATTTGGGTAAAGCTGAACTGAAGAAAATGCACTCAGTCTTTGTTTGACCAGGTAAGTCCTAATGAGATCTAAAACCTCTCTTACAAGAGAGACCTCGCCAAGATGTGCAAAACCACACATTTCGTAACAATTGCAAAATATTTGAAACTTATGCAATATCATTTAAAACATTCATACACAGATGACTTGGACTTGACGAACCTCACTAGAGTTTTATATACCGTGTATTATGTTTTTTGCAGGCATTTGGTAATAATCTCAAGAACATATTTTTCACTATCTTATACTTTTTTGGTTAGAAAATATGATGCTGATTTAAAGCAGTACTAAGTAACTTGTTTACCTTAATAAATCCTTTCCGTAGTCCCTCTGGGGGTAATACAAGTGTTAATGGGATGATTGTGGGGTCTTTCATCTCCCCCTGGTGTCTCTGGTTCGGAGCAATACACACTAATGTAATCACGAAGAAGAAGCTAACAGGCTAACTGGCAATGCTAACTGTGGGCTAGCGCCACTTAAACAGTATTTACAGCCACGTTTGAATGAAAAGATTGATCTCCATTGTGTAATTGGATGTACAATATCCCTCTCTCCCTTTGTCTTTTCTGTCAGCGTAGTATTTACTCTCACGGACAATTAATGAATAAAAAACCGCAACATGCTACGACACCTGCAGTGGCGCTTATGGCCTCTAGGGTCATGAGTTACTTAGTTCTGCTTTAAAATCGCTAAAACAAAAAACTGTTTTTTTCATCTTTCTGATTGTCCAAGCGATCTCACCATAAGCCCGTTGCTGTGCAGCTGTTTCAATGAAGAGAAAGAAAAAAAAATAGACCTTTTTACTCCGCGATGAAAAGAATAAAGCATTGCAAGAGATCGAGAGGCGAGGAAAGCATTTACTGGATACGTAGGACCTCAGGAGGACGATTTTGGGAACAACCCAGGTATGTTTTTGATCTAAGTCTATTTGTTTTAATGTTTCCGAGTTCAGTGTTTCCGAGTTCAGTTCTGGCTTTAAGAACAACAAACTTCCAAAATATCATCAGACTCTGTTGACTCTCTTTCTTGAGCTGCAATAAACATCCAAATACTGAATCACGTTATGATGACATCACCAGAAAAGCAGATCGTCACAGAGATTCATTTTTTCTCGATACATCACAAATGCAAACTTTAAAGGTTAAACTTTAAAGGCATAATATGACAACTCCAGACTCCAATAATAAATCATTGCCCTGTCGTAAAGTTCCACAGTTTATGGCCTTTCATAAACGTTTAGGTCTAAGGTTCTATACGGCCTTCATCAGCCTACCAGTAAATTTGAAATGTTTTCATTGTTTTCAAAAATGATAACAATAATCATACTTGAACTTAGTAGCAGAAACAGACAGAAGGGCGTGAACACTTCGTGAAGCCACTGTTGTTCCTTTTTTTTTTAAGAGTGTAATTAGCTGCGTTTAGCCTCAATTTTATTTGCTCAGATCGTGCGCCGGAGCCTGGGGAAAGGCAGATTTAATTAAGGGACATTGATGGAAGTCGCGCGGCACAATCTCCAAAGTGTTTCCTGTGATATTATTGCTCCAGAATATCCTGATGACAGGTGGTGCGGGAGGAGGAGGTGACACGGCTGCGAAACTGAGCGATTTGGATCCGTTCGCGCCGTGTGTAGGTGGGAAAACGTGTGATAGGTCTGCTGTTATGAGGCAATGCGGCACTCGATTTAACTGCCTAATAAAACCCACTGAATAGCACTGAATGGCACATGTTGACTTTATGTTAATGACGGATGAAATTGATGTGAGATACCCTCTTCCATTGCATTTGACCCATCCTCCAAACTGCGCCTATATGTCAAGAGCAAGGACCCATGTGCAGATCTCGAGTCAGTATCTGCTTTTTTTAAATCACATTGTTCTCATTTTTTAGGTTATGTTTTCATCTTTTTTTGTCGCTCTTTCATCACTCTTTAGTCATGTTTTTTGCCGCTTTTTTATTGTGTCACTGTTGATTTTCCGGGCCTGTTTTTTTGTTGTTCGTTTGCCGCTTTTTAAAAATCACTTTTTTGTTGCATTTTTCCCATCCTCGTTAACACTATTATTTTGACGCTTTTTGAGGTTTGGGTAAAGCCAAACTGGAGAAAATGTGCTCGGAAGTTAAAGGGATATTTCAGGATTTTTTACATTGGGCCTCATTTCCTAGTTATCCAGAGTGTTGTTGATGTCTGGAGATATTTTTTTCTTAAATTCATGCAGTTCTTATATTTGAAGGGTCTAGTGGCGCTAGGCTAGTGCAAGGCTAAAGCATTTCTATGGTATCAGCTAGCCTGCATTAAAAACAGTCTGACCCACTCCACAGTGCACCTGAGGTAAATCACTTATAACACCAGACTAACCATATAAATGTCTATGTTAATAATCATTTTAACCATTTTGCAGCATCAGCTTCGTGGCTGTAAGCTAACGCAGCGGCGGAGTGATCTGCGAGAAAATAGTCCCTCAAAATGCGGTAATTCATGTGATACAAGGTCAGTTTTATTTCAAAAATGATTCTATTAACACAGACATTTATATGGTTAGTCTGGTGTTATACGTGATTTACCTCAGGTGCACTGTGGAGTGGGTCAGACTGTTTTTAATGCAGGCTAACTGATACCATAGAAATGCTTTAGCCTTGCCCTAGCCTAGCGTAACTAGACTCTTCAAATATAAGAACTGCATGAATTTAAGAAAAAAATATCTCCAGACATCAACAACACTCTGGATAACTAGGAAATGAGGCCCAATGTCAAAAATCCAGAAATATCCCTTTAAAGTCTGAGGTGTTCGCATTTTTAACACGGTCCCCTCTGATCCCAAACTTTGCCGACAGGGTTGTGTCCAGTCTTATTTCACTGCGGTGGATCATGGGGTGGCATTTTGTTATTGCGAGGCACGAGAACCAGCCCATGTATTTAAGGCTTAAGTCTTTTTTTTTTTTACCAGAATTTTGCACATTCTGGTAAACTTACGCACATTCACCAACAGGCTACGCTCAAAACTATTGTCGGAATGGGGGTATCAAAACGTGTCGCATTGGCGGGACGTTCCAATGGAGGGTTGTTGGAATGACAGGGTTTCGGTCATGGAGGGCTGTCTAAATGGAGGTTTGTCGGAATAAGGGTTAGACGCCGCTGCGGTTGGTCTAGGTTCAGCAACACTATGTGGCCAAAGTATGACGACCTGAACATCCTGAATTACCATCACAGGCATATTCCAAGATGATAATGCCAGGATTCATCGGGGTCACATTGTGAGAGAGTGGTGAAAATGATGTTTCAAGCTCCCTGAACCAGAATCCAGATCTTAACCCCACTGAGAGTCTTTGGGGTGCGCTTTGGCCAGTGTCATATTGCAGAAGCTTATTGAAACATTGCCACATCGAATGTGTGCTGTAATAAAAGTCGGTGCAACCAAATATTGGAGCTTGTGAACTTGGGTGACTTTTATGGGGGTCAGGCAGTGTATTTTGCGCTTATTTCTTGCTTGTTATCCCATATTTGTTAATGTTTGCTCATAAATCTTGCATATGGAAATACACTTGTAACTGACTCCTAATGAGGTCCTCTGAGTGAGGAGGCACCTTGTGTGACTAATCAGACAGATTCCAGGAGCGGCACAAGCAACATATTTTAATTTAGTCTTTTGACGAAAAAGTCTTTCATTCAAATTAGTCTCCTCAATTTGAGTCTAGTTCTAGTCCTAGGCCAAAAGCTTTGGAACGCACTTCCGGTGCACCCTCGAAGCATCACTGAGTTGAGTGTTTTTAAAGGGGGGGTATTATGTAAAATCGATTTTTCAAGCTTTATATCATGTTATTATGTCATTCCCTCATTAAACACATGCCTGGAGTGTTGCCTTGGCTCATTCACATATTTTTGAGTAATCAGTAAAAACTTAGACGGCAGCCATTTTAGGTGTAGCTATGCCTCAGTCCTCCTAGGAACGCCCCCACCTCCTGGAGACTCCTCTGGACCGTTTGTCACCAGCCAAGCCACCAACCACTGCTCCTCAGCTCAGCAGAGCCCCCTCCCCGCACAGTAGTGTTGTTTAGTTGCCGCAGCAGTGTGCTGAAGGGGGCGTGTCAGAAAGCTTCTTAAAGAGACAGAGGCCTATTTCAAGACGTTCAGTACAGCCATTTTGAGAGAGCAATTTTATTCAAGGCAGTTAATTTTAATTTACTGCATATACAGACCAACAGAAGGTTACGTCATCATTGTAGTATGCTATAGACTGGTGCTATGTGATTGAAAAAAGCATAATACCCCCTCTTTAAGCCACAGTTGAAGACACATCTATTCAGACAAGTTTTCTGCTTGACTGCTGTTTTTAATGTACATTTGTGTTTCTATTTACTGACGTCTATTGAAGCTTTGTATTCTTGTTTTTATATTGGAAAGTACCCTGGCTGTTGTAAGGCGCTATACTGTACAAATAACATTTGATTTGATTTGACTAAAATTGCATGTAAATCCCAGATTAATTTAGTCAGTAATAATATTTAATCAAGGTTATTTGTTTCTTCTCCCACATGAACAAAGCGCAGACCTGTTCTTTTGGCTGTGAAAACTTCCCATGTCATGGGAAGTTTTGATGATTTTAGCATCTTCTTTTCATTTTTATTTAGTTGACAAAAATATCTGGACATTTCGGTCATAGTTTTAGGCTCAGAAACAACTTTCCAGTCAGTTTTAGTCTTATTTTAGTCAGCAAAACACTACTTTGTCTAAAATACTACGCAATATTTTAGTCGATGGAATTAACACTGCCTCCTAGACACCGCCGTTTCCTGGTTAAATCCTTTCTTCCTGAGATATAAAAAAAAAAAAAAACGTGTTCTAACTTGTTTTTACAGTAACGTATCCTCAGCAACTGTCTCCTAAACTTAACCTTGAGTTCTGTAACAAATGCCTCGAATGATTTTAACTTGTGTGTGTGTGTGTGGAGGCAGCGGGAACATACGATAGGTAGGCACTCAATTAGATCTCTGAATAAAGCCCATTTGAACGCTCACAGAGGAGTACAGTGCACATACAAGTGTAGAATAGCGATGGTCGGCGGAGATTGTGCAAATTGTTAGGAGCAGCTTTAGCAATTAACGCGGCGCGAGCTGCCACATTGTCGAATGCCCTCACGCTCGGGCTCGGTGATAATTGCCACAGCCCTTCTCTCCTTTATTACAATCTGTCACAGAGTCAACCGTATTCATTGGGAATCCTTATCGGCCCGCGCAGTTACATTGGTCCAGATGGCACGTCGGTATCGAAAGCTAATAATGATGTAGTATGGGAAATTAAGACTTTATCAAAAGCTACTTAATGCCGGAAAAGGGGGGAATGAAGATACATGTGCGCGTGGGTTGATCCGCGATGTTCCCATCTGTGGGTTTGATAGAGGTGACTCGGGACTGTCCTCTGCCCCAGCACTGAGCAAATACAGAGGAGTGACACCCAAATTAGATTGGGATTAACTAATTCTCTTCATTTGGGTCGGATGTCACAATAAATCCTTCTTCATTTACGTCTGATTGATAAGTTCATTAGTCATTTGACACATGGACGATTCGCTTATCAGTCTTTACCTTACAGATGACTCACATGGGTTTCAAACACAAGCACTCCGAACTATCCACACAGTTGAACTCACGGTAGATAAATGAGCAGATTTTGGCCTGTTTGTCACTCGTAAAACTTTTTCACTAATCCCGAAACATCGGGCATAATGCAGCGTATTGTGCCAAACCCACATTTGGCATTCATTTACTCCATCCTCACACTGCATACTGAACGGGTTAGGCACGTACTTAGTGCAGTTTTCTTGTCATTCACATCGAGTGCGGTTTTGAATATGATGTGTTCTGTGTGGAGTCCTCACAAGACCATGAGTTCTTGGGGTTTCATGCAATGGGCTATATCCATGCGAGTGTTACGGGACTTCAGAGTGAATCTCCTCAGGAGACGCTGCTCTTCCAGTCTTGTCCCTGTCAGTTAGCTGAGGTGTCTTGTCCAAATGAATAGCATCATGTTAAAAACTGGAGGATACTTCTATGTGTATCACGGTATGTGTTTTTGACTTGAAGCTAACGGCTAAGGAAGTGCACACAGCTGATGATGATGATGATAATAATAATAATAATAATAATTAACTGTGGAGAAAAACTCTTAAACAGCGCATTTAAATGTTCTAAAGTCAGATCAAACTCACCATTCACTTCCAGAAGTCCGACTACCGCACTTCCTGCCGCCTCCTTTCTGCTGCCGCCCACTTGTCCACACTCGATGGCTGTTTCCCAATTGCGAGGATCCATCCTCCGTTTGTCCACTTTGTTGACGTCCTCGGTGGTGGGCTCCTCCCAAACGGAGGCAAGTGTCCTCTCACCGGCACATTTGAGCTCAATTGGAACAGCCTTTATGAATAAAAGCTGTTTATAAACTGGTTTTGGTTACTGTTTGAACATTTTGGCCTGAATAAAATAACATTTCTGCAAGGATTTGTAAGAAATTCAATGAAAATATCAAATATATTTAGCAGGTCCAGTTTATCACTAATCGCCTTCAATTGCAGACTTACGGTAACAACCATAGGCCTGATTTCTCAATAAATAGGCCTATTTTTACATCTTTACCTGCTTACAACACTTCTACCAATGATTTTTTTATTACAATTATGTTTTTTCACAAATGTGGAACAAAACTTCAAACTAATAAAGTTTTGCGAGAAAAGGGAAGAAAAAAACAGTGTTGCAGTGGCACTGATTCACCGGTGCATCCTTCGTAAATGAGCCAAACGGAGGAGTCGAGCTGCGAGGAGGCGAGTGGTCTGAGTGAATTGGAACAGCACTTGGCGGCGCTGTGATGACGTGAATTACGTCCGAAGTGGTCGAGACGCAGAGGATCCTCGCAATTGGGAAACAGCCAATGAAACTCTTTTGTCCTCTGTGGCTGTGTGACTGATTTTATTGTGAAATTGTATTCCGTTCCATGGCTGCCACCTTACTTCCTGTTTGGCTTGCCTCATTCCAGCTTGATTGGACACACCTCGCAGATTATTTCATTTTTTTGCGGGAGGTACTGAGCTCACAACACAACATGTCCATGGGTCCCAAGAAGCACAAGTGCGCTAACTGCACCTGAGCCGGGACTGGAGCGTCAGTCCCAGTCACAAAGTGGGAGGAGGTTATAGATTAAAATGCATGCATAAAACAACAAATGCAATGCAATCAAATATTAAAAGCACACAATGGAAAAAAAAAGCTAAAACCATCCCACAAAATGTCCCGTGTTGGACCTTCAGGACAGAGCATTTCAGGAGGAATACAGCAAAACACTGCACCACATAAAAAGATGTCCCAAGGAGGTCAAAAACATATACAACATTAAAGTGTGTGGCAAATTTCAACGCAGCTCTATATTTTCTTAAGTCATCAGAACATATTGAGCTTTTAGTTGGGTGTCATTGTTTTCAGACTGGTTACACAGACAGTCCTCATTGTATTCCGATCACACAGCGGAGCAAAGACTAATGCCCCGTTTTCTCAATCTGCAGCACATCACGCCTAACAACCTCGATTTCAATCACAAGTTGCCAACTCCTAAACAAGAGAACAGATCAGCCTTTTGGGTTGTTTTTGTCCTGTTTTGTGCGTTGCTCCTTTGGCCTTCAGATAGACGATTGCATCTTCCCTGGGATTGATTTTCACCGTCCGATCCTTCTTCCTTATTTGTGTGTGTTTTTGTAGCTTTGAGTCAAATCCCTGCTGCGCCTCTTCCTGACATGTGGAACGCCACAGCGGTTAAGTGGCTTTACGGAAGTGAAAGGTATAAAGGAGCATTATATAGAGCTGCTTAAATGTGGCACATTTTTGGAAGTTAAAAACTACTCAAGGATAAACTCATGACAACATCTCACAAATGATTAAAATGTGTGTATATTCAAGCCAACCTGCTCAGGGCTTCAGAGGAGGATGTGTCATATACTCTCCACCTACTTGAAACTAGCTTGAAGCCTAGTGATGTTTGTTTTTCCTAAATCAGGAAAATACTTTTGAAAGACGATAATCCAGTCCATGTTGCAGTAGTTAGTTCTCTTGCCTTGTTTCTTGAACACTGTGTTCGCCCATTAAGGGGCTATTATCATTTATTCATAATACAGTTATGCCTTTAACACATTCATTATGTCTTTGTGTTTAAATTAAATTTACCTTTCATTTTTCGATGGTCATGCCTAGGACCAATTACTGATTAAAGACACGTCACATGCGAAACACAAGTGAAGTGGCTGATGTAAAAAAATCCTACCAATGGCTAGTGAGGCCTTGCACAGTAGCAGGTCTTTAGCACCAGAGGAATATATTGTCTAACCAGGCTCATATATGGAGCACCATTGACTGATCACCAAGAGATTACCAATATTTAAAGGAACAGGTCACAGTTTTTCCATACTGAGATATGTTCTTACCTGAGCTTAGACGAGTTGATACGTACCTGTCTGGTCTTTGTGCCTGTGGAAGAGCTTGGTCACGTCTAACTTCACCCCATTTGGAGCCATAGGAATATACTGGGAGAGGCCAAATGCTAACAACATCTTTGGTCGTTTTGCGTGACTGACTCGTCTAAGCTCAGGTAAGAACATATCTCAGTATGTAAAAATGGTGGCCTGTTGCTTTATCATAGTATTTTCTAATTGAGGGGGAAACAGTGGAGCATTTGGTTTAACCCTTTCCCACCAATGGGAGGGTTTGTGTCACTCTCTCCTTGCAAGGCCCTTGAGTGGTGGTAGACAGGAAGGGCATCTTGTTAAAAAAGATAAAATAAACCAAAAGCCTGTTCACTCTGGCATCCCCAGTCATAGGAAGCAATCAAACATATACTGGATACAGCCCTTAAAGCCCGGGACATAATGTGACCAGTCACTAGAATCAGACCAGTCACCAGAACAGACACAAGCTGGTTCTGGGGCACTTTGCGCTTTTCACAGATTGTTAAAGTGTAGTCTCCAAGCTTTCCAACAATGTGTAACACATGGAAATCTGATCATATTTGGAGACGGAGCCGCGATTTGAAGTTAACAATTCCAAAAAGGCCAAAGGGCAGAAAAGGCCTCTGAAGTTTTAGGCAGTTCTTCCTCTCTCTGCTGTTGAGAATAACAATAGGGCTTATTTACATCTCATTTAGATAAGCCATACCCCCGTAAAGCTCCCCACTGTCATGCCATGTTATGTGTATGTTGGACATAGGCTACACTATCCATGATGTAGATAATGGACATAGTGTAGCCTACTCTTTTATTTACTTTACAGTCAAAATCCTGCGTGCTTCTCCCATAGCTTCTCCCCAGTCCCTCTGCTGCCTGTGTCAGCTCCGCCTCTGTGAGCTGCTGGAGCCTCACGCTGAGAGAGAGTTACAGACTCCAGACATAACTGAAGTTATAACTTTAGAAAAGACTCCTGTACTACTTTTGTAATGCACATATATTCTCATACACATGAGAGGAAAAGGCCGACATTGCGACGTATCGCAGTGTGTGATCGCATTGTTTACGTTTCACTCCACAAACCCAGCGTAACTTTATCCAACCATAAAAATATGAATCTCTTTCAAATAAGAAGTGGCTGAAAGATAGTGACTACATTTATGGATTAGTAAAAGTTTGTAACGATCTTGATTACGACCAAAAACAAAACGCAAACACATCCAATCAACTGAACACACCACGTTAGCTTAGAGCACAACAATGGCCTCATCAAAAAGCAGACACGATAGCACAGCGGCCACAAGCGACAAAAAAAATATTTCACTCACCCATCTGAAGTAACCTTTGTGTGCCTTCTGCTCAGCAAACTCGTGGTAAATCCATTTTCCTCGCTCAGTTATTTTCAATGTAGAGTTTGGCAAATCCGCGCTACATCCTTCTGTCTTAAATCACGCTCTGAAGGCGAGGAGTTGAGTCGGGAAACGTAATGGTCAGCAGGGGGCGCTGTGCATGCTTACAGCCAGGGCATCATCAGTCGCACGGAAAAGTCAGTCTGGAAAAGTTCACTGGTTTCACGCAGAAAAAACAAACCTCTGCAGTAGTATTCCAGCGTGAGACACACAGGGAAGCGTTGAATAATAATGAAGCCACACACGCACAATGACACGGCGTGCGCTATTTCTCCGACAAAACAAGCCGATTTAAACCTGAAAAACGGATCGACAATAGGCGTATGTATAAAACTGCCTTTTTTTGCGTGGCATTTGTTTGCTAAAGCATGTGTCAACAACGCAAACCAAAGCAGCTCTGCTTCTCCTCCTCCGCGGTGTTTACCCAGTATGTAAATAGACACAGACAAAGTCACGCCCCTACTGCACGCTCCGAAATCTCCCAAATCAAGCCGGTTTGAACCTAAAAGTTTATGCTTTTAAATATACCAATACTGCTAGCTTAAAGGAATAGGCCACAGTTTTTACATACTGAGATATGTTCTTACGTTAGCTTAGACGAGTTCATTTGTACCTGTCTGGTCTCCACGTGTGCCTTCCATAACGTAAACACAGCACAGACGGCGTTAGCATTTAGCCTCTCTCTTCTCCTCTATAGCTCCAAACGAGGTGAAGATAGAAGCTACCAAACTCTTCCACGTTTTACCTATTTAAATATGGTTACGTGAAGTGTTACACTATAAAGTATAATTACAACATTAAATTAAACAATGTGGATTTTCTAAGCGGATAAAATGGGGAACTATATTGTAAGGTGTAATAATACCAGGAGTAAATCGACATCCGCGCAGTGATATCTTCACTTTATTGTGAGGATGCTGAAGTATTCCTGGTATTATTACGCCTTACAATATAGTTCCCCTTTTTATCCGCTTAGAAAATCCACATTGTTTAATTTTGTGTAATTATACTTTATGGTGTAACACTTCACATAACCATATTTAAATAGGGAAAACGTGGAAGAGTTTGGTAGCTTCTATCTTCACCTCGTTTGGAGCTATAGCGGAGAAGAGAGAGGCTAAATGCTAACGCCGTCTGTGCTGTCTTTACGTTACGGAAGGCACACGTGGAGACCAGACAGGTACAAATGAACTTGTCTAAGCTAAAGTAAGAACATATCTCAGTATGTAAAAACGGTGGCCTATTCCTTTAAACATGTAGAGGCTTCTTCGTGGCTTCAGCTGAACGATTCAGCAAAAAAGTGAAAATCCCCAATTTTCAAAAATTCGCTTGTTTCTCCATTTGCGAGAAAGTGAGTCTGCCGACTTGAGTCCCTGGAAACCATGGCGGGTCACATATGGACTTGGTTTAGCTGCAGACCCTGGGAGTGTCTCTGTAATCACTAATGTAAGCTGTTACACATGTGAAGTAATTGTGGCCATGGCTTTCTTATTAAAGTCATTAGGCATTTATACAATTACTCACACTGCCCAAATGTCATGCGATATAGGCCAACGTCCCAGTTCAAATTCTTTGACCTCTCTTTGCCTGTAAACTGATATAGTCTTTTCAGGGATGGCAAGAAACTGAACACTTTTACTTAAGCAATTTTCTTTTTCACAAGTACTTGAAACCTTGACCTGGACAGTGAAGGGCGAATCGTTTTGCTGTAGTAGTAGTATTAGTAGAACCTTGATACATCGAAATAGCAGTAATAGTACCTATCAGGCGAAACAACAGCAAAAGTGATAAGAACAATATGCGCTAAGATTTGCATTGCAGTTTACAAGCTCCCCAAAACAGTATTCAGAGTATTCAGAGTTACAGTAAGTAACAAATAACTTTTTTGTTGTCTACTCCTGGCAATCTCAAAACCGACTGTTTGTAATGACGTGCATCTTTGCTCTAATTAAGTTTAGCACTCTTTTAAAATCGCGTCCTCCTCGCTGCACATTTTGAGAGACAAACTCCCGGCAACTAGAAACAGCAGTGGGCTTTGAGCTGTAAAATGTGCTCATTAGCTGTGTAAAATCAGTCCGTGTTAAAGAAGTGACAGAGTGCTGTATCACTGGGGCTTCACGGGCTCATACGCTGCCTAATTGGGTTCTTTAAAGAAGGTTAAGGCATTTTTAAAGCACTCAAATTGGTCTGTTCTCCTTGTGAGTAAGTTTATATTGCCAAGAATAATTAGGGCGTTGTTGATTTCCATAAAATGAAAAAACTATAGCCAACTCCGACTTGCAATTTAGGCAAGCCAAGACAATACTCATTATAAAGTGAATTCAACAAGACAAACGCACATTTAAGGTCTGTAAAGTACTCCTTAGCATTCAGAAGACCAGTTAACAATGTACCACCTGCAACAGTGGCGCTTTCAGCATCTAATGTAAGTGGAAAAGTGCTATATTTACCTTTTTATATTTACCATAAACTACACTATAAGGAACTATATGTCGTACCATAGTTTTTTTTCATCGTAGATCGTAAACTGTCATCTGTTTTGCCTCTCAGCTTAGTCACCAAGTACAGACAACTTAAGAATCTTTGTCTCCAACAATAAATCATATAATACAGTTGTATACTTTGGCTTGAGACGTCCATGTCTAAGTTTAATCTGTATCATTGAATTACAGGTTCTTGTTTTTCATCTAACTCATCAGACAAAAAACACTTCACCATTCATTTTCAAATACTGCTGCGCTGATGCTCACCCGGGCAAGTGGATGAAGTGATGAAGGTGTTTTGTAAAACGTCATCACAGTAACATAATTAGTGACATATTGGATCTTTTCAAGTCCATATCCATAAATGAAGCAAACTCCACACAGAAAGTTCCCCTCTGGCCTGGGATCGAACCTGGGACCTTCTAGCTGTGAAGCACGAGCGCTAACTGCTAACTCTTCTATTCCCATATTAGATTATACAATATTGTAATGCATTGAATTCAATTAATAATAATGGCTTTGATTTGTGCACTTTAAAGGACAAGATTCTCAGAGTAGATATTATTAATTCACTCCATACTCAGCGGTAAGCCACAGCTGGGTAGTCGGTCGCCAATCACTTAGTCATCTATTCATACAGGGAACGTGGGTGCAGTGCATTGCCCAAGGACATAACAAAAGTCAGCACCAGTTGGAGCCAACCACTGACCTTTGCTCGAACCAACTATAAGCCACTGTTGCTCCTTGAAGTGTTTTGCTCAAGGACACCATGGCTCGGAACATGGTTTATTTCCACTGCTACCAGTAGAGGGCAGTAAAACAAATAAGTGCTTAGAATGAGCATTTACGGTGTCTTTTCCAAACATTTATAAATTGAACAATGTGAAGTGCCAAAGCATGGGTGTCCAAAGTGACCCCTTTATCTCTTGGTTTAGTTTTGAGTTTTGTTCTGATTTTGGCACACTTTAGTTGCCTAACGGTTGTATTTGGGGCATATGAATGAAGGTGAAACTAAATTTGAGAATCCATCTGCACAAGTCCCACCAGCTGCTGTGGACTGCACACTGGCCTGGTGTCCTGGTAGCCCCATTCTCCGTAGCTGCCAGCGGAGCCCAACTGCTGTCAATTTATCAATGTATCTATGCACTAGTGGGCACAGTTTGAGCCACCATTAGGACAGGTGCCCCATCCATCATGGCCGACACCCCTCCCCTGTCTTGTCAGCGGGAACCAAATAGGCCTTTTGAAGAAATGTAAACAACACTGAGTGGACAATCAGAGGCGCCATCTCCATGTGTTAGAGGCAAGGAGAGCGGGCGGTGACTGGATTTTTAAGGTTTTATCCCCATTGTTCCCCTGTCAAAAACATGTACAGAGCAACTCTCTAAAGAGCGCTCTAAAGCTGAAAATGGACCATATAAACCTACAGTATGTCTACGATGAATGTACAACAACATTCAGACCAATATTTAAAGAAGCCTGATTGATTTTACAGTTATTTACTATAATGGCTTTTTATGTTTATTTATCTCTTGATCATTTCTCATCTTTTAATGGTGGCCTTGGCTCAGTTTCGGGCGCTGTTTGTTTCCCGCCGTATTCACTTGCTCCCATTAGTCACACTTTTATTGCATGCATTTTTACATCAAATATTTTATGGCCGTCTGATTCTTGTTTTGTTTTATTCAGCTCCATGTAAATTATGGAAGCTCGCGTGGCAATCACTAACTAATATCTTATTCTCCCAGACACTTACAGTGGCATTTATGATTTAATAGTGTGGATTAATAATACAACAATAACAAAATGTTTTATGCATGTAGACGCGCCACAAAGCAAGGCACTAAATCTAAATCATGTTTGCGAAAGAGACGCTTGTTAAGCCAGAGTTTCATCGAGACAATTGTGAGCTGCTATAACCCAGGGCCGCGGTTCATTCAATTTGGTGAAAACTACCGCACAAACAGCCGCTGGGGAAGTCAACAGGGTTTTAATTAAAAGAGAAGTTGCGGCGTTAATCCATTGTCAGTGATCAACGAATCAGAAAACAGAGTTTGGACTAGAGAGAGAGAGAGAGACAGACAATCCATATTGTTGTGTTGTTCGGGAAAAAACATTAGACACAGGTTTCCGATATGTTTGTGTAAGGTTTTTGCAGGAATTTGTCATCACAAACATACAGTAGGTTTAAATCCTGCACTGGAGGTTATTTGGCTAAAACTATATTATGATCATCAATAGTGCTCTTGACCACTGGTTCCCAAAGTGGGGGTCGAGACCCCTCGGGGGTCGCGAGGCATTGGGTGGGGGTCCCCAGATGATTTTAGGATGAAATAAAAAGAAAAAGGCAACTGTTTTTGATATATTTTCGAGTGTAAAACAGCATATCATTTGTGAAATCCATTCATATAATCAAAATAAACTGTGTAAATACATGTTAACTTGATTTTAAAATGTGTTTTCTTCCCTAAAGTAGCGTAAGAGGCAATAACTTTATACAATGAGGGTCCCGAATTATTTACGTGTCCATTTTTGGGGTCCCAGCCAAAAAAGTTTGGGAACCCCTGCTCTTGACAAAGCTTCTTGGATGAGAAACCACTTAAACTACACCGTGCAGATGACAGCTTAAGAATCTTTTCTACCATAGGGTTAGGGTTCCATATAAGAGAACACGTCCCTTCCTCTTTGACAGGTCAAATTTCACTCCTCCATCTTCATTTATCTTTTTGTTATTATTCAGGTTATATACTACATACATAAATGTAAATGTGCAAAGAAAACTAGCCTGGTGAGACCAGAATGATTCCCTTCTATAAATTATTTTTTTATACAGAGGTGGATCAGTCTGGAACCCCGCCCCAGTCAGTTGGCGGCGTCAGAAAAATCAAAACGAGCCTGTCCAATCAGATTTGTTTATTTGTGTTACGTGTTGTTCACGAGCAGCATCGGCGGTAAATGACCAAAAACACATCGACAGTACGTGAGTTTCGTGATTCATAATCCTGCGCGAATATGAACACAAACCCGCAAATAACACAGCATCAACGGCAAATCGCTGATTGGTTTACTCCGCTTCCTGTTTGCTTGAGCATGCACGGCTGTGGGGAATTGACACTGCCCGTCACCAGACTCAATCGCTGCTACAGTGGTGAGTCTGGCTTAAAGAAAACACCAAAGATAAAGGAAGGTTTTAATAGATGTACTTAATGATTCCATGTTTCCATGTTGTACGCATCTACCCAGCCTTGTCTGACCACTGTCACCAGACGATACGGTTTTCAAAGTGTTTCATTGTGGGCGGCGCTCCGGACGTACACGCTGGAATACACATTACTGAAGGAGTAACAGAAAGTTTACTGAGCCACGATGAGAATAATGTGGACAAATGCTGTCTAGGTGCCAAGGCAAATACTAGAGGATAGAAGCAGCTAAAGACGAATCATGAAGGTAAGCTACGTACTAATGTTCAGCTATTGTGAGAGGGTGCAACTGTAGAGATGGTTTTATTTTGATTTTAGAGATTTGTTGTGTTTTATTTCATTTGCATGTTTTTAATATATTTTTAATGTCTGCATGTTTGAGCAGGCTGTAGAGACCCCAATCAGGCTGGGAAGATTTGACCCAATCAAGAGCGGGACGTAATCAGGACACCTGTGCCCATGGAGCGCATTGGGGAGATAAAAAGGGGAGAGCCAGTTAGCAGGAAGGCACAGCAGAGGAGGAGGCGCAAGGAACGACCCGGGAAAGAGCACCACGACGCGAAAACACCAGCAGCGGCGGAGTGAGGAACTCCGCCTGCGCTGTGGGTACTTTGTACTTTGAACAGGCTAGTGGTGCTCCTAAAGTTGGCCTATGGCGACGGGGTCTTGTGGCCCGTGTACTCTGCTGTGTTCTGTCCATCTGCCCAGGTACCCGGGGGTAGACGCCTCCCGCAATGGGGGATCGATGGAGGATGACCCGCCCAGTGTGAGCGCTGCTGGAGGCTCAGAGACGCAGCGTGGAGGGCCTCTGCTGGCGCGCCCTCGTGTCTAGATGTACTGGAGCCTCGCAGGAGATGGCTTACATCCGTCCTGGATTTTAATTAACCAAAATTTAGCTTGTTTTAATATAGGCCTTCTTGAATAAATGTTATTTAATACCTTTTTTAACAGCGACTTACTTATTGGTTACACCACCATACAGCTCCCACCTCATCTTTGTTATTTTACCATAAACTGTTCTTTCCTCTGTCATTGTCAGAACCCAAACTCCACCATAGAACTCAAACACCTATTACACCATCATTGGCAAAAATTAACTGTTTTAGCAGCAGTACGATGTGAGTTTATTGTACCCTCCTGTTTGTTTTTGTTTTCAGTTTGATCTGTATATGTTTGATTTAAAACAAATAATCATAAAATAAAAATCTTTTTGTACACAGAATTTCGGACATTTCGTGCACAGTTCAGACAGTCCCAGCATGAGCTGCTCGCATTCAGGTAATGCTATAGAGTTCAAACTAAAAGCAAGAGAGATACTGTAGTTGAACAGAAATGCATATTCTTCTCCATACCAGTGAACCTCCTGAGCTTCTGTCAAAAAGAGGAACAGTGTTATGTGATGGAAATTGTATTTATTGAATTTTATGGCTGTACTGTCTTTTTTAAAAAATTTTTTTTTTTTTTTGCTGCAGTCTGGGTGTCCAAGACTAATTTCTCCTTGGGTAAGATTTGCTAAATTTCAATAAATAATATTTCTCAGTGGAAAGCCTCTTTGCGGAGTGTCCTCCAGTTCACGGGCCTGACGGCAGCTGTGTCCCTCAAATCCCCACATTATTTCTTCATTAGCTCCAAACAGCTCTTAAACAGCCAAACAAGGTAAAAGTAGTTGATAACACTTGTCTCACCCACTGGTTACATTTAATTACAGCAGGCACATGTGACACGGCGAGTGGAGGAACGAGAGCCCGACAAATTTGCGAAACCATCTGAAGAGCTCTCGAGTTGATGAGCTATGAGCCTCTCGTCGAGTCACACAGCAGAAGCGCACACATGTTTCTGAAGGAGTGTTCAGAAATTCAAGTTAAAGAAGGGGTGTTTAAAGTCATCAAAGGGTATTTTATGTTATAATTTCAAATCAGATCTGTAGAGAAGATACAAGCCCTGAGTGTGAAGTCAAACATGTGAAATTAACTGTACAAGTACAAACTTGAAATGTGAAAAACGTACCTGGACTAGTATTTCCCTTCATTCCAGCTGTTTTGACTTCTCAATTCTGCGCTTTAAGTGTGTTTACCTCAGTGCCATCATTTTGAGAGTGAACGCTTGCATTTACTGTTCTATCATGTGTCGCTCACACTGCAACCTATAGAGGGCGCTCCTGGCCAATTCACGATTCAACCAACCCGGTCTCTTTCCCTTACACAGACATTATTCCAAGTCTCAAATTGTCAAATTGGTCATGTGATACGCAGGCCGCATAACCACTAGAAAGCCTGTAAGATTGCTGTATGGCCTATTGAAATTGAGCAAAGATACAAATCAATCATGTGCGCAATGTTACTAAGAAAGGAATAACAGAAACGTTTGTGAGCCGTGATGAGAACAATGTGGACAAATGCTGCCTTTTGGTAGCGTGGCTATCGCCAGACTAAAATCACAAGTGATATTTAGTCTGGGGACCACCAATTCATTTTCTCGTAGGAGAGGTGTGGTTCACGACTGTCCATAGCCGTTTATTGGGCACTACGAATGTCTCTCCTGCGTTTGCACGTAGCCATAGCCAATCGTATAAGATGACGTATGACGTACCCGCTGTAAACCTTCGAGCTAAACTATTTAGAACACGGTCTAAAGCTTGATCGAAAGAGGGCGTCGCGTCTGCTGCTGTCATGTTGGACAAACTTTTATTATATTTTATCCGTAAAATACTACAAGCTTCCGTCTGTTGAATAGCACGTCATCATCTTGCCTCTCCTCGTTCTGTGATAGGTCCCCAAATCCATGCGAAGATTTCGGTCATGGTCCCCTGTGAAGTTCGAAATGATTCGAGCGCACACAGCAGCATGGGTATTCCCAGGCTAGCCTTTTGGTGAGATTATGGAATTGTTCAGAGGTGTCAAGGCAAATACTAGAGGAAAGAAGCAGCTAAAGACGAACTGTGAAGGTAAGCTATGTGCTAATGTTATGCTAACAGCAGCTAAAGACGAACTGTGAAGGTAAGCTATGTGCTAATGTTATGCTAACAGCAGCTAAAGTTGTGCTACCAGCGGCTAAATGCTATCATCGGCAAAATTAACTGTTTTAACAGTGGTATGATGTGAAATATTATATTCCGTATGACCTGAGGGCTGTCCTCTCTTCTTTCTTTCTTTAGCTACTTTTACGTTTTCTCTCCATTTAGCGACCAACACAAACTTTACAATCTCCTCGTTGTTTCTTACGTAGCTCTTGCCCGGCTGACACTGACACACATTGACCGCAGAGGTGCCATCTTGATAGGACACATCGGGGCATGTCTTACAGTTTTTAATATTATCATATAACGACACAGCTCAAACGTTTGTTTTCATTTAGTGACGCAACTTTACCACATGGCTAATTTGCATAACCTCTGACACCCTCTGAAAGAATAGCCCTTGACAGACCTTTCTGTGCCGTTACTTTAAAAACACAGCTTGCACCACCTCATGACATCAGCACGTGGATGGTATTGAGCTGTTGGGAAGGTATGCAGGTTTACTCAAAAAGGCACAAATGAAACAAAACACAACTTCAATATGTTTATTATAGAATAGAACAGTATCCCTGTAAGATAAAAACAAGTTGCTTCGTATTGTACATGTTTAGTAGTTGTACATCTACTTGAGTACTGTATCTGGTAGTACTGTTGGTACATCAAACTACGCCATGTTCCAGTGTCAGGGAGTTTGACCTAATGACATCAAATGCCACATTATGAAAGTCATCTTCACAGGCGCATGATTAAAGACGGCGCAGTTCATGTCACGGCATACTCATTTCAAAAACTGATTGAAAGCACGGCCTCTTTGTCTCCTCCGTTTTATGCTTGTTGTTCATATTAGCCCTCAGAAGTAGCCATACAAATCCGCGCACATAATTGGGAGGGTAAAGAACATTCTAATTCTTCTGGAAGCACATTGCGAGCACACAACAAGAAATTGTAATGCAAGATAATGATTAATGCGGCTCATTGTTGATTGACCATTGAGCGGACTACTCTTTTATTCCTCTACGCGCCAGACTTTGTAAGCAGTAGGGCAGCAATTATTGTTCATTTTCCGACGGGGGAATAATCAGAGGCTTCAAAAGAAAATTAGATAATAAGCACATAAAAATGAAAGGAAAGGAACAGCCGACTCGAGTCTTCACTTGGGGAGAAAAGAAGATGTGATTAGCATGACCAAAGGTTTACAACATTTTGTCCGACTATAATAGATGTAATTACGCTCACGGTGAATTAAAATCTCTTCATAACAATATCGGACAATGAGGTGAAATATGTCACTCCTCCTCGAGTTGATGTCCCTCTAAAACTCTGACGTCGTTGGAAAATTGTTCACCTCGGTGTGGAAAAGTTGCTCCTCCAGTAACACTGCAAAAACAGCTGAAAAACTGAACAAAAACCTGTATATATGGCACGGCCTTATTATCCAGAGTCTAGTTTGTATGATCACTGCGCTCCTCTGATGACACTTTCTCATAGGAAGAAATGCGCTGATTGGTCTTACATATTAACTTGACATATTCATCCGCGGCCACACTAAAACAGCCTTTCAATTTGAGCGAGCAGCCCTGGTGCGTTTCATTTGGTGCTTGCACCTTGGACCTGGCACTTCATGGTTAGTGCCCACTTCCACCTTTGTCCAAACGCGATCGTGATGTCACCCACTGCAGCCACAGCATCTCCAGAAGAGCCACAAGGCAACCCCATGGGGCAGACATAACATTTATTTTATTTTTTTTTTATTGAAAAATATACAAAAATAACAATCGAGGCTCAGGTATGCAAGGCTTCAGCTTTCAGTGTAAATAAAATAGATAAAATCCCCCAAAAAAACGCTTTACAGTGCAAATTCGTTACATACATCTTTGGCTTTGGCATTGGTGCAATAATTCAACGAGGTCAAATAAGAGGACATTAGTGATTCAAATACAACCAGTTTGGGTTTTTGGTTGAGGTACTTACAGCTATGGATATGATACTTGGCCATTATTAATATTACATTTGAAATAAAACGTTTGTTTGGAGGGAGATTTTTTAAATAAATAAGGTTTAGTTGTAAATCTATAGTAAGTTTTCTATTCACAAACTGATGAATGTCTTTCCAAAATACTTGTGTGTAAGAACATTCCCAGAAAAGATGACTAATCGATTCTACAGTAACATGACAAAATGAGCACAGAGGGTCAACATTTAAACGATATTTGGATATCACACTGTTAACCGGGTAACCTCTATGCTTCACGAATCTTATTGGTAACAAAACAATTTTTGGTAGCCACACAGAATTCCATTCAATATCATTAAATAAACTGTCCCACACAAATACAGATGCTGGTTTCCTAATGGAGTCTCTTATGATGAGCTCTCTAATACATGTGTTATTTGTTTTGACACGGGGCAGACATAACATAAGCATTTTATATTTCATATTGTATTGTATTTGTACTGTTGGCATAGTAACATGATTTTCACAAACTTCAGGCCGTTAAGGGGCATCTTGGTGGGCAGTGGTTAGCGCTCGTGCTTTAAATTTAGGGTGATGAAATTCAAGAATAACCAATATACATGAGGTATATTGGTTATATACCTCATGTACAGTGGGGGAAAAAGTATTTGGCCAAAATCCAATAGAAAGTCTATGGGGAACTGACCAAATACTTTTTTTCCCCACTCTATATGAGGTATATATATATACAGTGCCTGTTTGAGAAATACTGTATAGTTTATACTACTGCACTTCTAATATACTGCGTCTCACTTTGCCACTGAAGGAAAAGAAAAGGAAGTTATTGGTTTAGAGATCGTACATTTCTTCTAAAGACATATTATTTCCCCAAAGATGTTCACTTTAAAGCATCAGCGCCAGCGAGTGAGTCACTTGAGTGAAAATATCCCCACCTCTGCTGGTCATTATCGGGGCATTTGAAACTGAAGATGAGGCTTAAGTGAAACGCAGGACGTGAAACTTTGATGAGAACCATGGGACTGCGGCTCATGACAATCAGCTGAAGAAGGGAGTGCAGGGGTCACTGGGTCAGCGGTTCAAAGGGCACTGCGGCTGCGCTCAAATATTCACCGGTCAGACGAGCTAATAAGATGTAATTATCAGTCCATGTTAGCGGAGGGTCAGTGAAGTCGCCATAGATTGTAAAGTTAAATTTGCCTCATTTGGAAGTGTATCTGTATTTGCTTTGGCGACAGATAGAAAGTTTTATGTCGGCCATCTTTAACGTTGCGTAATGCTGTTGGCGATCTAACTGGAATCTGTTTTGCTTTTACTTTTATCTTGAACAGTGCTGTTAAGCATTGCTCAATTGGTGGTTCTTGGAGTTATTCTTCCTGGAGTTGAATCTATACTCCAAGTAAGCCCCATAAAAGTGATTATCTAAACTCAGAACCAATATGTCTAACTATCATAATCATAATTGAATGTTGCACATTTGGGGCTGGGCAGTATTTATCATATCTCTGTCACAGAGTTCAACCCAAACTCAGTGAAGCTTGCACATTTAATGGCAAACAGGAGGCTTCGTGGTCACTGAGGAGTGGACTTTTTTTAATACCCATGAAAGCAAAAATAAACGTCAGACATAGGACATTAACAGCAGTAATTGAAAAATTAATGGATCACTAGTTTATCCTCAACACTGTCTGCAGTGGACTGTTGGCACATACTTTATGAGAAACATAGTACGTAATTAATATGTGTGTACACTGCAATCCTGCTACTCCAGACCGCTGCTATTTTTTACTTAATTAACAAATAGTACAACATTTTATTCAAAGGGACTAAACCTAATTTTGAACCTTTTTTGTCAAAATGTGACAAAATGGGTATTTTACCGTGATGAAAAAGGTAAACCCCTTTTCGTCACATACTTGACTATTTGGGTTGACCATACGCATCAACAAATCATAATATGGCGCAAACCTCCCGCACAGGCTGATTTTTTTCCACAAATGACTACTTTTACAGCATACTTTTATGGGGCCAAAATAATTTTACCCCACAAAAAGAACAAAATGTCAGCTATAGCTCCTTTAAGGGCCCCTAACTTTTGAGTTTGACTGCACACACCTTCCCCTTCATAATTTCACTAGAAAGCATAACTTTTATCAGTAATTGATATGGGCCTCATTTGTCCTGTTTTGACACGCCCAAAAAATTACTTTTTGGTTTTCTATTCATAGACATTCAATTTAATTTCCTAAGATATGAAATACTAAAGTTAAAGCAGTACTAAATAACTTGTTTACCTTAATAAATCCCTTTCGTAGTCCTTCTGGGGGTAATGCAAGTGTTAATGGGATGATTGGGGGGTCTTTCATCTCCCCTGGTGTCTCTGGCCAGGAAACCACAATTGCAACTTTGCCTGCACCAGGTCCGAGGCGCAATACGCACTAATGGAATCACGAAGAAGAAGCTAACAGGCTAACGGGCAAAGCTAACAGCGGGCTAGCACCACTTAAACAGTATTTACAGCCAAGTTTGAGTGAAAAAAATTCTTTCCATTGTGTAATTGGATGAACAATATCCCTCTCTCCCTTTGTCTTTTCTGTCAGTGTAGTTTTTACTCTCACGGACAATTAATGAGTAAAAAAAACGCAACATGCTACGACACCTGCAGTGGCGCTTATGACCTCTAGGGGCATGAGTTACTTAGTTCTGCTTTTAAGGTGCTTTATATGTCATCATACAATTAAATTTAACTGCATTTGACCCATCCTTGAATGCCGCTAGGGAAACATGTAAGGAGCAGTGGGGACTCAGGCTGATGGTCAGAATCACCCGGCTGCAGGATTCACCTATTGCACATGTTTTTGGTTGATGGGGAAAAGCACCGGAGCACCCGGAGGAAACCCATCCAGACACAGGGAGAGAAACATGCAAACTCCACACAGAAAGTCCTCAACGGTCCCGGGACCTTCTTACTGTGAGGTAACTGCTCAGCCACCGTGCCGCCTAACTGGCCAGGATAAGCCTGATTAATGCATATATATGTAACCCATAATTTAAATAATGAGCTCTTTTGTAACCTGAAACCCTTCGACATGTTCGTAGCTTATCGTGAGCAACTTCTATAATCTTGACGATGCAATTGGCGTTCCCGGCCTCAACTCCACTCCCGCCGCTCTGTTTCGCCGAGAATTTAATAGGCTCCTCTTATTTCTATATGGAGATAGAATTGGAAGACAAATAGGATTTAAGGAAACACATTACCTCTAGTGCCTGCCTGAATACAAAGGCCAGACCCCGGGCGCTATCACAAAGAAAACAGCTTAGCGCCACGGCACGCGTTTCTCCATTCAACCCCACCAGCACTTTGTCTTCCCAATCGTTACCTGTCTGCAAATCAGCTGCTCCATTAGAGAGGTGCTGGCGCTGCCTATACGGGGGCTAAATTGCAATTAGGCGACCCGCGAGTTCGAGTCTGGCACCCGGTTAACTCTGGGATATTGGAGTGCGGGGTGCTCTGGTCATGTAGAACAATGCATAAAATTAAATGGACATTAATGAATAATTGTGAAGTGGAATCGGAGGAGAGGAGTTAATTGCATGTTTCGGAGAGTGTAATGCCCAGATAACCTTGTGTCCAGTGCTATTCTTAGTCAGACAGGCGCTGCTCCCCTCCTCTTAGCGGGAAGTCATAATAGCTCGGGTGAAAGTAGATAATACCAGTGAGCGGCGTCCATCTCGCGAGGGATTTTTCTTTTCGCAAGCAATTTCTCTTTCTCACCCCGGTCATTTGTACGTACTCTTGAATGGAGCGAAAGGTCACGGTGCATGGTCGGATTGGCTTTTAAAACGAGTCCGCACACCTACGGGGCTGTCACTCGCTACAATGGGCACCTGAAGACGCCCATTGTGCACACACAAGCACATAAGTGAGAGCTGTTAGGCCTAATTAATATATGTAAGGAAGGTTGAACCACACCTACCATTTAGGGCCCCGTGGAGCGTCTTTGTCTTGGCCTGCTGATGGATGGAAGAGTCAGAAATGTCACCTGAAGCTTTGTGACATTAGCGGGAATGTAGGGGTTGGCGGCGTGGGGCTAATCTCAGAAAGTAACCATCTTTTAAAGAGGGGTATTATGCTTTTTTCAATCACATAGCACCAGTCTATAGCATACTACAATGATGACGTAACCTTCTGTTGGTCTGTATATGCAGTAAATTAAAATAACTGCCTTGAATAAAATTGCTCTCTCAAAATGGCTGTACTGAACGTCTTGAAATAGGCCTCTGTCTCTTTAAGAAGCTTTCCGACACGCCCCCTTCAGCACACTGCTGTGGCATCTAAACAACACTACTGTGCGGGGAGGGGGCTCTGCTGAGCTGAGGAGCAGTGGTTGGTGGCTTGGCTGGTGACGAAAGGTCCAGAGGCGTCTCCAGGAGGTGGGGGCATTCCTAGGAGGACTGAGGCATAGCTACACCTAAAATGGCTGCCGTCTAAGTTTTTACTGATTACTCAAAAATATGTGAATGAGCCAAGGCAACATTCCAGGCATGTGTTTAATGAGGGAATGACATAATAACATGATATAAAGCTTGAAAAAGTCGATTTTAAATAATACCCCCCTTTAAGAGGTTGGGATTAGGGCTGAAAGATATATCGTTATCGTATCGATATCGAGATATGAACATTCAAAATATTAAAATCGAAAAATCAAGATATAAACAATATAGATTTTCATCAATGAAACAAATTTTTCTGAAAAGGTTTTCACCTAACCCACAGTTATATCGTATCATATCGATATCAAGATATCTGGCATGAATATCGAAATATGAAACTTTGTCCATATCGTTCAGCCCTAGTTGGGATGTGTCCGGAAGTCAGGTCAAAGAAAGATAACGCCAGAAGGCCTTGAGAAGCTGTTTCAGTGAAAACCTAGATGATCGTAATGATCGTCATGCAGGTGGTTAAAGAAGTACTCATTTATTTTCTGTATTTATTTAATCAGTTATAATATGGGGCTGCACTTTACAACACAGTGAAAGGATGGAAAAAGCATGCGAGTATAATAAACAATTATCAGTTTCTTTTCCATATTTTTCTCCACCTGGATTTGACAAACTGTTATGATCTAGAGTAGCTGCATGTGCCCAAAGAATGCGATCGGCTGACATCCTGAACGTCCTGAATGACCAGGTTATTCCATCATTGGCAGGGGTACACAGCAAATTGAATAGTGTTAAATGTACTCCTATAGTGTTGAATATACACTGTCATTTTTGCTGTGTATGTTCCACTCGGGCTCACATGTGAAAAGGTGGTTCAGGGAGCATGAGACAGCATTTTCACACAGAGTCCAGATCTTAACCCCACATCTTTGGGATGTGCTGGATAAGGCTTTGCACAGTGGTCGCACTCTCCCATCATCAATACAAGATCCTGGTGAAAAAAATAATGCAACACTGGATCTTCTGACATTGCAGAAGCTTATTAAAACAATGCAGTCAAAGCTAAAGGCGGTCTGACTAAATATTACACCTCTGAGACCCTTTCTTTGGGTCAGGCAGGTATACTGTACAGAAACTACAAGCCATATCTTCTTATAATTGACAGTCTTGTACTGGGTCTGGGTCTGGGTCTGGCCTAGTACTGGATTATTTACATGTATATTACCATGCAATTACCGTGTTATTACACTTTTAGATATCATATTTCCATCTTATTATCATGCTATTACTGTGCTGTAAAGTAAAGTGTTTATACTGTGAGACGATTGATATTAATTTGCTTTACATTACATGCTTTAAACAAGTGAGGTATTTTCTCATTTATACTTTTGGTGATGGGTATAAAAGTAAAAAAGAAAGGAAAACATATACAAAGGTTCCTAAATAAGAAGTTATCTATATTGTAATGTATATATATATGTATGTATAGATCCTGCCCTGTGCGCCTCTTTGTGCTCAGTTTTGCTTTGTACTAAACTCGCTCTTGGACCCAGGAGGTAAACCGTTTTATTCCAGGCCCGGTGCAGACCTCCCATTGGGGAACGCTGTGAGGGGAACGGCAATGTATCAATTTAGCAGCTAATTTAGCATTGTCTCAGCTCATTAAGTGGCAATGCATCACTAACATCACATTATCACACTAACGCGCAATAAATAAGACCACGGACCAATATACAGTAATGGCTGTGATCGCCTCAGACGTGATGGGGAATGCTTTAGAAACTGTTTGTTAGCCGCGGTTTGCTGTTCGCGTCTGTTTAGCGAATCAGATGGATGTTTTCTAATCGGCCGATAATTGCAGCCACAGTGGAGCCGTTAAAGCGTTAATAATGGGCTCGCGCCAAACCTCTGCATTCAGTGAACTAAGGCTGGTGTTTTTTTGAACCACCCGTTTGGCAAATGAAAAGGATTTAAAAGGGTACATGTTGTTAAAAAAAAGTCACCAATGGCAGTTTCCATCACGGCGATAATGTGTGATAATCCATGTCAAAATGTATGGATCGTCGTTAATGTTGTAGGCTGAGCAGTTGAGTGGAGTGGAGGGTCAGGTGTAGCAGGTTAGTGTTCCAGGCTGAGTATTCGCTATTGCTCCATCACAACAATCTGAACAAAACTTTGTCAGCTTATCCACGTCCGTTCTCCTGTGAGATTGCAGTGTTGCAGAGATCTCTGTATTGCAGTGGCAACGTCAGGCTGTCAATCCAGCACTGAACGTCTGGCCCTCAAGATGATTTTGAGAAATAACTGTACACTAATAAGAGATCAAATGCCTGTTAAAGGGGGGGGTATTATGTAAAATCGACTTTTTCAAGCTTTATATCATGTTATTATGTCATTCCCTCATTAAACACATGCCTGGAGTGTTGCCTTGGCTCATTCACATATTTTTGAGTAATCAGTAAAAACTTAGACGGCAGCCATTTTAGGTGTAGCTATGCCTCAGTCCTCCTAGGAACGCCCCCACCTCCTGGAGACGCCTCTGGACCTTTCGTCACCAGCCAAGCCACCAACCACTGCTCCTCAGCTCAGCAGAGCCCCCTCCCCGCACAGTAGTGTTGTTGTTTAGATGCCACAGCAGTGTGCTGAAGGGGGCGTGTCGGAAAGCTTCTTAAAGAGACAGAGGCCTATTTCAAGACGTTCAGTACAGCCATTTTGAGAGAGCAATTTTATTCAAGGCAGTTATTTTAATTTACTGCATATACAGACCAACAGAAGGTTACGTCATCATTGTAGTATGCTATAGACTGGTGCTATGTGATTGAAAAAAGCAGAATACCCCCTCTTTAAAGTACTCAAAAAAAAAAAGTGAAAAGTACTGTAAAATGTCTTCAATTAAGTCATGTATGATGTACAACACTGGCATTTGTTGAAAGTCGTGCTTTTCTTAGGGCTACAATTGGGGGCCCTTGGTCTTTTGACGATGAAGAAAATTGACCCTCCATTAAAGGAGCTATACCTGATGTGTTTTTTTTTCTAGTTATGGAATGAAAACACTGAAGATGAATTGTAAAGCTTTAGTATCAATTTCATAAACTTGCAGGCCAGTTTTGTGGCACTTTTGTGAAAGTGATCCTGAAAAGTGACCCTGCAAGTTGTGAAATGTGACTATAACCTTGTCCCTGTGAAGAACTGGGATGCTACAAATATGTTAGGAAGATTGGAAAAGAGTTTGAACCTCAACCAACATTTGAATTTAGTGGTTTCCTCTTTCATTGTTTGAAATGAAAAAAATGAGGTATAGGACCTTTAAGCAAACTTGCCAACCCCTGCTGTATTGTTTTAGAATTGAGAGGCTTTTTGAGGCTTGGAGACGTTTTTCTCCTTTATAGTTCTGAAGGAGCAACCGGTTTGGAGCAGAGGGCAATGATCTCCTAGTTGGAGAAGTAGACGCATGTGGATGTAGTAGTGGTACCTAGTCCACATGCCACTTTTAAAAGACACATTTTGGTCATATTCCAAGTGGTATGGGTCACAAAATATCTTGTTGCTAAAGCCACAGAAAGCTCCCTGAATCTCGCCCTGCTGCCGGACTCACCTGAGTGAAAAGGCGCCATGAATAATTTGATCACATTTTTCATGGCCGTCGAGTGCTGAACAAACAGGATTCTGTGATTAACCGTTTTAATTAGGATTCTAACGTGACAAATTCTTACAGCGCCGCATCGCGTCTAAGATAAATAAATCACAGTCGGATCATCAGGCGGCTGTCTGAGGGAGTGTGCACCAGATTACACTTTGGGATGAACGGGGAGTCATCTGCAGCAGCCAACAGCATTCAGACCCGTTCTCTCAATCGATCACACCGTAATGAATGAAGAACCACAAGAAAACATGTACTTGAACTATTAATACTCAGCAATTTTCACATTCTTTCTTTATTAGGCTATTATTTGATTATATGTTAAGTTAGTTTCAAAAATGTTTTATAAATTCCAAATATCTAGTCAAAAATATGATTATCCTTCTCTTCAAGTTTTTTTTTTTGTATTACTTTCTTGGCAGGTGCAAATGTTTATGTAAGTTGCTCAGGTTTTGGTCCTTTTGTTCGGCTTTCCCTGAGACTTGTCAAGTGAAAAGGCAAGTTATTTCAACAAGTTCACACCTGGGCTTTTAGGAAACATGTTGAAGATCACTGAGTCACTGAGTCACTGAGTCAGGGACGTTTCCATAGAGCAGTCCACGTCTGTGACAGCACAGAGCCTTTGATTGCTGCTGGCCTTATGATATTGTCTTATTTTAAGTGAGTAAGTAAGTGCTTTATTTGTCATTGTACAAGCGTACAACGAAATTAGCCAGAACAATAAAAGGCATGTGTGGCTTAGCTGTGAGTCTCGCCTGGATACCTCCTCGTTTGTCCCTTTTTTGTTTCCTGTAACTCCTCTTGTAACGCCTCCACTGTGCTGCGGGTGTGGGGGGCTCTTGGTGCCTCTTCAGTGTCTTCAGAAGAAGACATGTGTAGGTCTCAGATGGGTTTAGCTCATAAGCTAGCTGTTTACTTTTAAAAAGCTGCTTTCTTTCAGGACCATTATGGACTCTTGCAGTAAAAAAAAAATCCACCGTTCCCCACAAAAACATGGCAAAGACGTACAAAGGCATCCAGTAAAACAATGTGCAACACAGCAACCACAAATGCAGTTTGCAGACTTTATTTAGTCCATCAGAAAAAAATGTTTTGAGGAAGGGACGGGTCCTGAACTTCCTCCTGGGCCAAGCAAAGATGGCCGTGTATCAGGCCAGGAAGAGGAAGGTGCAGGGTCAGGTCAGCGCTGAGGTGAGGTGAAGGTGCTGTTTGTGAAGATGATGCTGGCTCGGCTCCTGCTGGAGTTTGGGACAGTTGGGGCTTGGGGGGGGTTCTAGCCTCAGTCAGAGCTGGACAGCTTTGTTTTGGACCCTTTTTTTTTACATAATTTGTATATACTTTGTATTTGTTATACATTTTTGTAAATAGCACGAGGTGTGAATGTGAAAATGGAAACAAGAAAGGAGGGAGGGAGGGAGAGCAAGAAAGAAAGAAAGAAATTAATTTATTTAGTCCCTTGTTGTGAACCCAAGTATATAGTGTTCACATAGACCGCAAACCCAAAAGGGGCACTGTTTGCATACTAGATGTAGTCTCTATTACATGCTGTAAAAAAGAGAAAAAACATTCCCTTTAAGTCAACCTATATATATATATATATATATATATATATATATATATATAACCCAAATATATTCTGAAAGGACATTTCAAGCAACCACATCTCAGTAAACTTTTGTTGCATTCCACATCTACTCAGATATTTACTCGATGTGTCAAGTCAAACAAACTCTCTCAAAAAAAAAAAAAAATGAACAAACCTAATTTCTCTGCGCTATAGATCTGCACTTTTAGACTCAAACTCCCTTCAGAAAGAGTGAATGCTGATGAGATCGTAACCACTGCAATCAGACGTGCCGAGCCCCAGCGCATTATTAATTGTCCAAAGCCTAATGATTTATTGTAGTGTGGCAGAATGAGTATTAATTTTCTGCTTGATTATACCTGTGGGCGGCCACCACTGCTCTGCGCTCCTGCATCTGTTAAATGAAATAGAGACGCTCGCTGCAAATGGCCCCTGGAGAATCAACAACTTACTTTATTTTGTGCGGATGTTCTGGGAAGCAATTTGTTATTGACAATGTTGACTAAAATACATAGAATTACCATGTAAATCTTTCCATGGCATTTACTGACAACACTAAACATAATAGATGAGCACATATAGCCCTCAAGGCATGTTCAACCATAGAACCAAACAAACCAAAGAAAACATCATTCTTGTTTAAGGGGAGATACAGGCATGTTTTTCAATGTTCAGGTTTGGGCTGAATTGGTCACAGGGGTTCCCAAACTTTTACGCCTGGGACCCCCAAAATTGGCATGACGGGACTCCCATGGTATAAAGTTATTGGGTCTTATGTACTTTAGGGCAGAAAAACCTTTCAAAATCAAGTTAATATGTATTCAAACAGGTTGTTTTAAATATTTGAATGAATATTAAATTATGTGCTGTTTTACAGCACTTAAAAATATACTAAAAACAGGAGCCATTTTTCATTTAATCTTTGGACCCCCACTATCTTAAAGGGACTAGATGCAAGTTGGTCATTTTATACTCACTACTGCCACCTCAGGTCTTACACATAACTGCAGGGGAGGAAGATACATAATTTTTAACAGTTTTAAACTCTGTATAGTCCCTCTAACACAGGGGTTCCCAAACATTTTTGGCTGGGACCCCAAAAATTGACACGTTTACAGCTCGGCACCCCCATTGTTTAAAGTTAATGCCTTCAATGCTACTTTAGGGCAGAACAACTTTTTCAAATCACGTTAATATATATTTAAAAAGTTTATTTTGAATAATTGAATGGATTTCACAAATTACTGGCTGTCAAACATATACTAAAAAAACAGTAACATTATTTTTTCTTTTTGTTTCATCTTGAATTCATCTGAGGACCCCAACCAAGGCCTTGTGATCCCCCGAGGGATCCCGACCCCCACTTTGGGAACCACAGTCTTAACATATAAACTTTTACCTGGAAACGAAAATAGAAATACATCATCTTCACAATAACAAAGATTAACGTGTTTAATTATTGCACTACTTCAATGTTTCGCGAGGATTTACTGTTTATGGGAAAGTGTTATTTCAAAGATCATTTTCTCAAAATGCATTTTTCTCACATTGGTGCGACAATATTTTGAAGTTTTTTCTCGGAGGGATTTTTTAATATCTAATTCCTAGCCTGATTTATTGAATTTTGAAATTATTATTATTATTTTTCCCACAGCTTATTTTAAAACTAAACAAGACACAATCTGAAAAAGTATTTGTAGCCATTATGCCACAAAATAAATAAACCATACATTTAAACCTGGCTCGAACCATCATTCAGATTTCGTCGCTGGTAATATGGGACATTTTGAGCATTTTTAGGCATAAAAGGCCTTGTTTTAATATGAAAACATAAAATGACAGAAAACTTGTAATACATTTTTTTCCTCATTTATGCCATTAATCTACAGCAAAGGTTTCAAATTGATATCGCTTCATTGAAAAAGTTTCCCTATTCACCTGCACCAGAAGGTCTTATGCTTTTGGTGCTACATTTTGTGTTTTTACATTGATTTTTGCATTAAGTCTAAGTAGGGCTCCAAGTGTACCTTTTTCCTCGGGCCCATTTAATGTTTCAATCATGTTTGTATTTGGGCTTCACTGTTCTCTGTGGTATTCTATCTAGTAACAAAAAAAAAGAAAATCGTATTCCCACTAGTTCTACGCTAAAGGGAGGCACTCCTCTATTGTAGTAGAGGTACCACATACTTTATAACTTGTATACTACTCAGAGCAGGAGCAGAGCCAGAACCCGCGGATTAACCATGTGCACTGTTTGTAAAGCTCTGATATTAGCCTGTGTCAGCCTCTTATAACTAACTGACCTATGAATTATTAACTTCCTCTGTGTCTGCAATAAGCATCCGCCAGCTGCGAACTCCACCAGGGATTTTCTGACAAATGACGTTCAGCTGATACAAAAATCAACTCAGCTTCAGATCATGTGCACCTTTGGACCTTTCCTCACTTTTCCACTTGCACCTGCGCCACAATCAAAACATGCCCTAATGCATCACAATGGCATTGACAGGAAGAGGTTTACATTCCAGCGCAACCTGGAGAGTGACATCCCACTGTGTACAATACAAGCTGCCGCGGTCTGGGCAAGTCCAAGTCCGCCTAGACCCCCGAACAGAGCGCCAAGTCCCGGTGTGATCCGCGGAGAGGGGAGGACGTGTGGAGGTGGTGGAATGCACAGGTGCAGACACTCAGAAACACTTCATCAATGGGACAGGCGTTTTAGAGAGGAGGGCTGGGGCTGTGGGGCAAGTGGCAGGCCCAAGCAGGAGTTAGTTACAATGAAGACACATGCACTCCATGGCCTCTGTGATCGTATGGGCTGTATGCACACAAGCGACATGCTCCCTCCAATTGACCTTTCAAACCTGCACTACCAACTTTCTGCCACAATTTCTTTCGCAAATACATATTTCAAACTAACATGGTGGACACTCTGAATAATCAATGTTAAAAATAGTGTGTTGGATGTTTAAATTACGTCCAAAATACCTCTTTGTTCAATGAGTAAATTTCAATCTCAGCGCAAAAGCACCTACATTTATGAAAAGAAGTATCGATCACTGGAGCTTTTACATTCTACGTAAAGTTGGCACAGTTTTGCACCAATACAGTATACAACTTTGTAAGTTATCCCCATGACAGCTGAACTTAAAAAAAAGTAGCTTTCCATCATCGAGCAGAGACGGAGTGGCCTTTGGGACAACTGGGAGATTTCCTGGTCGACTGGAACCAACTTGTGCCGGGCCGTTGTCGGAGCTTTGTGTGGGGCTTTGGTGACACTCTTCCCGTTCTGTATGGTCCGACTGTGGGCTGCTGCTGTTCTGCTGTCTCTGTGCGACCTGAGCTCCACCTCCTTCCTCGAATCAGGGTTATCAAGAGAAACGTGGAGCGAAGAGTGCACAGGTTCTGCTTCAGTGACCCATGTGCAAAAATGGGGCAAATGAACAAGATTATGTTTTTTACACTTTGTATAACAAGTGGTGCTAACTGAAGGAGATGTACCAACGGTCGCCTCCAGTGTTTTACAGAGTTGTAATGTGTAAAGAAAATATGTGGCTACCAGGATGGGAATCCCAATGTCCTTCATGAAAGTCCAACGTATTACCATGTGATCTGTACAGTCAGAAGCTGATGAAGCCCGGAGGTGTTACAGTCGTCCCCGTGGGTTACACCCCTGTCATTGAGTACCCTAAAAAAGATCAATGCATGTTTTAACTTAATTTCTTTATTTATCGAATGAGTTGATGCTGCTTATGGACATAACATCACCTCTGATGAGACAGACTGATGTTAATCTGTACGTACCGGAAAGCGTGCATGCTCTTTTATACATTCATGATTGTGAAAAATAAAGTAAAACTCCTGGAGCAGTCAGTCCTTTACCATTTTTAAAGGTAAAATGTATCCAGTACACAACACTTTCACATTTAATGCATGTTATTAAATGTATGAATTTTTTGAAAGAATAGATTTAATGGTTCTGTTTTATAAAGCACGTAATGCTTTCGGACCTAATATCTGACCCGTGGCAAAGTCATTAGTGGCTGTTATTAATTTAAATGCAGACACTTTTCTTGGAGACCAAACAATAGGTCCACATTTCCTTTTTTACTCAGACCAAACCGTTATTATTAAGTCCTTTGTGAGCTGGAGTTAAGCACAGCGGGTGTCAAATGGCCACTTAGGCATCATGAGGCTTGGAGAAAAAACTTTTCAAGACCTCCTATTATTTTTTCTTATAAACTTTGCGCACTTAAATTTGTCCATATACTCACTATACCACCTTGTTCTTTAGGGGATGTAGGATTCTTACAGACAAGGCGGATGATGTGGGTTGAGACCAACGCATCGACTGGCTTCTTTAAACCAGATGAATTGAAGTCTGTGACGCAGTTTTTTTTAAGACACTGATAGTTACGAGTGTCCCTAACCTTTTGCCGTGACACATGTACACAGGGCTAACCACTCTGCCGCTCCGACCTACCGCAGATTAATTAACAGACCTTTGTGGCCAATGAAGACAGGTAGCAATAATCCTGTCAGGGACATGCCTCGGACCCCTCGCACCGAACCAATTTGAGACGCTCTTCATTTTTCAAAAGCTCATCAGTGAGAGGAACGACAGCGCTACGGCGGAGTGGCTGCTGGATTTGTTTCCCTGGGATTGGCCTGTCAGGTTATCTTATCCTGTGGCAGATGACCCAAACCCCGCCCTTTACTCACAAACTCTCCCCCCCCCCCCCCTGCCGACACTGCAACAGTCCATGTGCTCTTTGTCTGGACTCACAACAAAAAACATGTCCGTGTGCTGTGAGACGGGATTAAATCTCAGCAAGGCATCCAGTTTCAGGTTATAGTGATCTATTACAAACCATTTAGATTAGATTAGAATGCCGTAATGTATTGTCTGTGTGAGCTCTCAGTCCTGCAGAGTCGTAATCTAGGACCATAATGTATTATACTGGTAAATTTAGCCCCTCTACTTGAATACGCTGGGTTTAATCTGTAAATGAAATGTTGCCGGGACAAAATATGGCTTTGAGATATAATTAAACATAAGAGCAGACACCAAATTGTTCAATATCAATGCTAGCATTTCTGTGAAAGTGACCCTGAAAACTGACCCTGCAAGTTGTGAAATCTGCCTATAAACTTGTCCCTGTGAAGAATCAGGAAAATAGAAAACATGTTAGAAAAGTTAGGAATAGGTTTGGACCACAACTAACATATTAATTTAGTGGCTTCCTCTTTCATTGTTTGTAATAAAAAATAACTCATAGTGCCTTTAACTTTAACTTGCAGTGGCTCACCTTAAAGAAGAACTAAGTAACTTGTTTACCTTAATAAATCCTTTCCATAGTCCCTTTGGGGGTAATACAAGTGTTATTGGGATGATTTGGGGGTCTTTCATCTCCCTCTGGTGTCTCCACCCTCGCAACTTCCCCTGCACCGGGTCAGAGGCGCAATACACACTAATGGAATCACGAAGAAGAAGCTAACAGGCTAACAGGCTAAAGCTAACTGTGGGCTATAGCGCCACTTTAGCAGTGTTTACAGCCAGGTTTGAGTGGGAAAAAAAAATCTCCATTGTGTAATTGGGTTATGGCACAATGTACAATATTCTCTCCCTTTGTATTTTCTGTCAGTGTAGTTTTACTCTCACGGACAATTAATGAGTAAAAAAAATGCAACATGCTACGATACCTGCAGTGGCGCGTATGGCCTCTAAGGGCATGAGTTACTTAGTTCTGCTTTAAAGAGGGGGTATTATGCTTTTTTCAATCACATAGCACCAGTCTATAGCATACTACAATGATGACGTAACCTTCTGTTGGTCTGTATATGCAGTAAATTAAAATAACTGCCTTGAATAAAATTGCTCTCTCAAAATGGCTGTACTGAACGTCTTGAAATATAGGCCTCTGTCTCTTTAAGAAGCTTTCCGACACGCCCCCTTCAGCACACTGCTGTGGCATCTAAACAACACTACTGTGCGGGGAGGGGCTCTGCTGAGCTGAGGAGCAGTGGTTGGTGGCTTGGCTGGTGACGAAAGGTCCAGAGGCGTCTCCAGGAGGTGGGGGCGTTCCTAGGAGGACTGAGGCATAGCTACACCTAAAATGGCTGCCGTCTAAGTTTTTACTGATTACTCAAAAATATGTGAATGAGCCAAGGCAACACTCCAGGCATGTGTTTAATGAGGGAATGACATAATAACATGATATAAAGCTTGAAAAAGTCGATTTCACATAATACCCCCCCTTTAAGATGTTTGGGCACATTATGCTTAGTTTTTGTGTATTTTCACTACAGCAGCATCTTGTTTTAGTGATTACCAAAATTAAACCGCATCTACCCTCTGAAATAACAATTGCTGTTTTCTTTCCTCATAAATATTGCAGAAGTTATTTTCATTGCTCAAATCAATCAAATTGTGTCCAGAAAACAAAGTTTGTTTTTTCCTTACGAGAAAAGTTTCCGTTTAATCGTTCTAACCAAAATGTGTCGTTAAATCTCTTTTGCGCAACTAGGGCATTTATCTGAACAAAACGCACACTTATGGACAATCCAATATCCAAATGGCCTCGGCGTTGAAGGGATCTATGGGCGATTAGCAGCTAATAACATGCTGTGGCCTCATTACTGTGATGGAGCACGTCTGGAGAAGGCTGCATTCCTCCTGCTCCCAGTGTGTCCCAGTGGTGGGTGAGAGGAGACACCCTGACTGTCCAAATACTTCCCCCCCCCCCCCCCCCCCTTGTGGGACTTGCATTTATGGGGCGTCCCGAGAAGAGATCCGGCCCAGCGAGCGTGAATACCAGGGAGTGGAGCCGCACATATCTCCCCAAAAGTGTAATGGTAAATTAATTTCTGTAAGATTAAGGATCCTTCATAAATAGATCATAAAACAAAGTAAAACAACTGTGTTTGGCTATGTCGGTCGTTCTTTGTTTGGATGGCAGGGCTTGGGTTGTCAAGGTTGCGTCGTGATTTGGCTGGTTTTTATGGCGCATGCATTGAGACGGACCCTTTTTTCTTTCATTGTGCACTTGTAATAACGCATAAAGCACTTTACCTTTTGTGTGACCAGAACAGGCGGTGAAGCGTCAACAGTGAGCACTTTGAACCATCTACTCAGGTCTCAAGGCAAGCACTTAACAACCATCCCTCTGTCACCCCTACATTGTCCCAATACAAATCTGCTAGTTTCAATTCAGGTGTAGACACAGTTCTGACCTTGATCATTTGAAGCGCTGCAAGTGAGAGATACTATATCACCCAAAACTCTGTATGATCACCATGGTTTTGACTTTCTTTGCATTACCGAGTAGTCGATTTGAGCTCCTATTGTTCAGTTTGCATGTTGATCGTCTCTGCTAACTTTATTGATTGACTGTTCACCCATTGTGGCTCCTACTTCCTTCCTGTGGCCTATAGGGCTCTACAGGCTCAGATGTGGACAATGAACTGGCTGCAGAACGCCACTGTCAGGTACCTCCACGCACTCCGGGGCCGCTCAGACAACCACCACAAACCCTTTTAACCACTCCTGACTCGGGATGGGCGAGACAGTGATTCATATCTCGAACTGATTACAATTTATACTTGGTCTCACAATATTGTTGCATTGCAATACCTTGGACATTGCTATGGTCATATTCTCTCATGCAGTTCACTTGCCAATTAGAAATGCAGAGAAACAAAAAAAACAATAAAACTATTCAGTGTTTTTGATAAAAATCTGATAACAATCGTATAAATCATTGAAACCTTCAATATTTAGACCCATTACTCTTCCTGACTTGTGCAAAACCATAACCAGATGCAGGGATGCAGGGCCGGCCCTAGACAATTTGGCTCCCAAAGAAAGATTGAATTTTCTAATCCTTTTGGACACACTTATGGAATATGGAAAAGGCTAGTTTTATTTTATTTTATCATTATACTCATTCTCATTGTTATATTATGATTATCTATTCATTAAAAAAAAGTGCTATCATGAAATGTGTGCACAACAGTTATATTGGAGGAGGAACCTCTACTTCAGAAGTAAATGTATGTACAGTGGGGGGGGAAAGAATTTGGCCGAAATCCAATAGAAAGTCTATGGGGAACTGACCAAATACTATTTTCCCCACTGTATCTTCAACACGAAAGCTTGAAATGTCTAGTTTCCAACACAAAAGACCTTACGTTTCTATCACTTTCTCTTCCAAAGTTATGTCCAAAGGTCGGCGATGTTGTAGATGGCGGGAGCATGGAACTCATGGGGTTCAAAATTGAAAGCGCAATTCTGCGTCCCCTCCAGCAGGTGGCACCCTAGGCGGCCGCCTGGGTCGCCTATGCTCAGGGCCCTTCAGGGATGACACGCAATGTTTCTACACTAACGTTTACACAACACGGTATCCAATATGCTTTCCATTGGCAGTATTCTTCTTAATTTAACCATCCTGCAGCAACACACAGAGTAGTTCTTGAATGTGTGCATGATCTTCACTGACAACATGTTGCCCTAAATCCCTGCAATGATTTTGAAAACGATTCCTCCCAACCCCGTCCGTGAACCCTGGTTTAGATGCACAGCCGGTGTAATGAAAGCGGAGTCCTGATGGCTCTCATCAATCACCCTTCTCCGCGCCGCTGTTGTGTGGCCAGAGCAGCGTCGGGCATTTAATCTCAATAAGTTAATGGACTTTCTGGTGCCGTCCTGGAACTTTATCTGTGTTGTTAACAAACTCCGGACATTTGCACATCACGCACTTCATTCGGCCTGCACCTGAAATTAGGAGGTCCCATTTAGGTCCGTCGATAGCCCAATAACAGCCGCTAAAAGGGTACAAAACTAAGATTGCTGAGGGAGGAAAGTTAGATCTGCTCTGCAAAGGTTCACAGCACAGGCTCGGATGGTGATTTTCATCCCAAATTGACTTCAAGAGACTTTTACCACATTGCACTTTTGTTCCCTATCAAAAACCATACCTGAAGTTGCATTTGAGCCAAGTCTGAGTGATATTTGATTCTCCCACAGTACGTTTTTGAAGCTTTTTACTTGTGTTTTGCCTATGTAACCAGGAAGCCATGAAGTTCCAATCATCCACAGAGCAGCAAAAGCTAACAAAAACAAAAACATGCTGCAGTCATTGTAGCACCGATGTCCAACAGCAGCTACATCCACAGAGCTAGGTCAGGTCTGATTGAACGAGGGTTTTAAAGAGACAGAGGTGATTTGCAGCGCATGTTGAACCAGTGGCCAATTCATGCCGATCAATATAAATCATCACAATATCAGTGAAAAAGCATAAAACCCCCACTTCGATGAATATTTGTAATGCTTTACCATTTACAGTACAGACATTTTAAACTATGTGGGACTTAATCGCGCTCCTTTGATCTGGACAGGAGATGACCGTTAACGCGCAAATGCTTATGCTCAAGTTACAGCTCAGTGTAACAATAGACAGAGAGCGTAGTTCCGTGTGAGTGAAATGTGTGAACGTGCTTTTGTGAGAGCAAGAGACACATTTATGTACAACAATGGATTCTATGCGGAAAACGTATCTCATGCCCAAGTCCTCCTTTTCTTTTTACTTCTACTTCTTGGGAAAAGTACGACAGATTCTGATGGTTTACATTGCAAAAGACATATTTTAACATTCACATTTCTTAAGCTATAATATTGTAAGGTGCGGTGAGTGCTTTACTTTCTTTCGGTAAGTACCCTAAAACGCACCCCCTGATCTGACCTCCAAGACACTTCTTCTTCGGAGTTCTTATCGTTCCTGAAAATGATCTGAACAGAGAAATGTTTAGAGACTTTTGAAAGCTTTATAAAACATTAGACACAAAGGTAAACGCAACTAATGTTTCAAAGGTTACACAGTTCAGTTCTTATTCATCTTTGGCATTTTAAAAGGATTTCACTGATGGAAATATATTTACTTAAGTGTATTAACTTCAATGAAGGTACTTGAGTCATCTTTTGTACTCAGTAGTTGAAGTCTCGAACGTTTCGCCTCTCATCCAAAAGGCTTCGTCAGAGGACTAAAGTTCTGCTCAGCCCGCAGCTTAGATAAAGACCACGAGGAGGAGTTGGGGTTGGCCCGGCTCCTCCCCTCTAATCACAGCTACTCTCACCTGTGGGTAAACACCTTTGAAGTAGAGCGTCTCTAACAACCTGCTCACCCCAGTATCGATCAGTCTTGTCCTATTCATGGCTGATCACTGCTAATTACCTGCCTATTGTTCTTTGTTGGCTGAGGTGCCGTCTCCTTGGACTGGCCGTGCCCTGTCGGCTGTCCCCGAAGGAGATTGGAGTAAAGTGAAGAAAGATTCAATCTGAGCCCACCATTCCGGTTCATGGAGGGATTTTCTTTCTTGACAAAAATAGTTTATATTACTCCTCGTTCAATCCAAAGTTCTTATTGAGCTCCAACCCCGTCCTCAAAGGAGTGGTTGGAGGCTTTGAGGTGCAGATGCACAGCCGACTGGGGGCTGCTTGTGCTTTCTCTTCGATGTTGATAATGATATTGCTTTGTTTGTTGCTCGGAGTTTTGTCTTTGGGATGAACTAATTTTTTTCTCAGTGTGTTCCCCGGTTTGTGGTACACTGGAATCCTGTGCTGCCTAAAGATTCTCTGAAGTTTCTCTGAGACCCCGGCTACATACGGCACTCCAACTCCCTTTCTTCTGGCTCTGTAGCCTCTCTGTCTTGTTCTTTGGGTCTTCTTGCCCTTTGTGCTCTAGTAAAAGACCAGTTAGGATAGCCGCAGTCTGAGAGGGCTCTCTGGACGTGTTGTTCCTCTTTGGTCTTTCCTTCTGCACTGGTAGGCACCTCTTTAGCTCTATGTCTGAGTGTCCTGATGACCCCTAGTTTGTGCTGGAGCGGATGGTTTGAGTCAAACATCAAATACTGGTCAGTATGAGTTGCCTTCCTGTAAACCTCTGTCTGAAGTTGTCTGTTTTCCCCTAGGATAACTTTACAATCTAAAAAGTGAAGTTGTTTCTCCGTTGCGTCCTCAGGAGTACATTTAATGCTGGGGTCCACAGCATTGATGTGATCTGTAAAAGGTGCCACTTCCTTCTCTTTAATTTTGATCCACGTGTCATCTACATATCTGAGCCAGTGACTGGGTTTGTTTCCTGGGTATGAGACCAAGGCATTCCTCTCCATTTCCTCCATGTAGAGGTTAGCCACTATGGGTGAAACTGGAGAGCCCATTGCACAGCCGTGGATCTGTCTGTAGAAGATACCCCTGAACTGGAAATATGCTGTGTTGAGGCAAATCTCCAGTACTTGGCAAATGTGGTCCTGCGTGAGCTGGGTCCTTTCAGCTAGAGTGCTGTCCTCAGTCAGTCTCTTCCTCACCGCTGTGACTGCTGCTGAGGTTTGGACAGATGTAAACAGTGCTGTCACATCATAAGACACCATGGTTTCATCTGTTTCCAGCTGCAGGTGTTTGATCTTCTCCACAAACTCCTTTGTGTTTTCCACATGGTGTTCTGTGTTGCCAACCAAAGGGGATAAAATGAACTTGAGGTGTTTCGCCAGATTAAGTGTATTAAGAACATGACATGACATGACAACATGATAACCTTAAAATAAATGATACTGTGCCCAACTAGAAAATGCATCTAGTGATTTCATACGTTTTGACAAGATTATAATCAAATTTTACTGATGCTTGTGTGCTTGAAGAGCTACAGGTTGGGGAAAAAGTAGGTCAGATGTGTTGGGTAGTAGTAACTGAATACTTGTATTCAGAATACGTATTTAGAGTACTCATTTTGAGTAACTGTATTCTGATAAAGTTACTCTTTCATTTGAGGGTATTTATAATATACTGCAGTTACTTTCCTATAATCAAAGGAATATCTCACAGTACTCATTAAATTTCAGTTTCATCATCATATACAAGAAAGTGAAGAGCAAAACAGGATTCTGGGCTGTGGGGGTGTTTGCAAAGTGATTTTTTACATTCCTAATTAATAGCAAATAAGTTTATAACAGCTGTAGCAAGTCTAGCTGCATGTTTTTAATCATACACCACTTTTATGCATGATTATAATGCAAATCAACGTGAAAGTATTCTAAGTATTCAGAATACAGTACTATGACTGGACAAAGTAACTGAATACATTACACAAAACACTGTAAGGCAAGTATTCAGTATTCATTAACTAAATACAATTGCAAAGTGTTCTCCCCAACAATGGTCCTGAGCCCCTGCGACGCTGCTGATCAGCATGTTTTTGGAGGTAGGGGAAACCGGAGCACCCAAAGGAAACCTGGCTGCCTTCTGTGCTCCTCTGAAACGGTGCACCGCCTCCTGGGTTTGTCCCTATTTCAGAGCGTGGTGTCCTGCACTGGTCAGCTGCTCCGCCTCCTTCCTCTTCCTCCTGCGCAGGAAGAGGAAGGATATTTATGCCTTCATGCCGTCCTTATCTTAGAACAATAAGCCTTTTCTCTTTTATGTCTTTGCTGCTTTCTATCAGTTAAGTACCGTCCCTATCTCTGCTGTGTTCGTATGTGCACTACTCCAGTGTGTGTAATGTGGAAAATATGCAGAAGATGTATTTGGGTTGACTGTCCATTATTAATAATGATTTGAGTAAATAGTGGCCTACTTTCTGAATCCATGGATCTAAATATTCCCAAAAGGCGGCTGTGCTCTTGTTTTGATTGATTGGTTTACTGTTTAAAGGTCATAGCCATAAAACAACAGCGTGTAATTAACACTTCGTGATTTTTAACTGCATGTATGGCACGTTGACTTCTGTAACTTATGGTTGCCCCGGACTGGTGACTCGGCATGTTATAACCAGGGAAGAGACGCCGTAAAAATAGTAGGAGCAACAGACTGGTCAAAGTGTCCACTAAACAAGGCCAGTTTGAAATATACGCCAGCCGAGCCTCCACCTGGAAATAACTAGGCAAATAGGACTGTTTCAGTGCAGAAATCTGGCACTGATTAATATATTTTAGCTGCTAAAGTGACATAATCTCATTTAAACAAGCAACATTGGGACAGGATGCAAAGATGTAATGTGTGTTTGGTATTGTGAGGACAGGGATTTGAACTGGAATGTGACAGAAAGTGCAATTTGATTTGAACAAAAAGCATAAAAAGCATAGTATATATTTATAGCCTGCTTGAGAGCAGACTTTAACATCTTAACCCCTGCTTTAACAGAGCACATTTTCAGTTCGACTTTACCCAAATCTAAAAGCTTCTCGACTGGAGACTTACAGCCTACAGGATAGCCTCATTTGATAGTTAAGACCTACACAACTTTTTTCAAGAAGCTTCTTGATTTGGGTAGTCATTCTGCAGAAAATGTGTTCGGTTAAGGCGGGTTAAGAGGTTAATAAGCATAAAATAAGCCAAAGAAGCTGAAAATATAATTACAAATACAACCCAATAACAATCATTTTAACAGACGTAGAGTAGTGATTATACGCTTTTTCTGTACATATAAAAGACATGTTTTGGGAAAGGCTGGTGACCCACTGAAAACGGTTCAATGTAGGAAAAAATAATAGTCATGATTATTTTAGTAATAATTGAAATCACGATTATTCAAACGATTATTGGTTGCCTTTAAAAAAAAATGTTTTTTTTTTTTTCAAATAAAAAAACTATGCAAAATATTTTCTTTGGACAGTTAAAAAAAAGTGAATGTTTTCATCCTGTATGTCAATTAAAAGACATAAATGAAAAAATAATAATAATAAAAAAAGTCTGGATCACCTGCCCCCTGCTGGCCAGCCCTCACACCTGCCCAAGCAAACTAAGCTGTGCAGCCTGATGACATCATCACACAACGCTGTTTATTTATGTCGGACCAAAGCATGTGCCATTAGCACGTGAAATGCGAAGGGAACAGAAACAATCATCACAGCGGCATGAAATAATAGGAGTTTGCTTTGAGCTGTGTTTGTGATATCTGCTCTTGAAGAAGAGTTTTAGACTTAATATTTCCGTGACAAATACAACAGTTAGGCAGGTAGTTCAGCCGATCAGCCGCACTCACACAAACTGCGCAGGACTTTCTGTGCTTTGGATGGACAAGCGGGAGGGCATCCTTAATGATTGTTTTTCTCGATTATGCCATTTTTTGTAATCGTCTCGTTTAATAATCAAAATCGTAATTGAATTTTGATTAATTGCACAGCCCTAGTTCCACGACCCACTTTTGGGCCCCGACCCACCAGTTAAGAACCACTGCTTTAGAGGTTCAGTTGAGTGAGATGAGTGCCAGGAACAAGTTTGCTTTCAAATGTAGGGTTAGGGTTTGCAATAAGGAGGCACAGTGGCGCAGTTGTTAGCACTCCTCACCGCAATAAGACATCTGCCCATGTCTCTACAAGTGCCCTCCGGGTGCTTTGACTACCACTAAAGCGTGCACAATAGGTTCCCCCTGGGGCAAGGATGAATGTGTGCATTTGGGAGTGCAAGAGGAGGACAACGGATTGAGGATAACATTGTTTTACAGTGTTTACATGCCTGTTCATTAACATACACAATCTCTACCAAATAAATGAATGCTTGATATGTCATTTTCTTGAGAGGCGGTAACATCAAAGCCTCTCTTGCTTTGTGCAGTTTAACACTGCATTTCAGACAATTTCAAACAATGTTTAATAATTCAATAGAGCCACTGCCTGATCAGAATATTGTCTTCATCCATTGCACAAAAGTGTTATATCTCGTAATAAGTTGCATAAGATACACTCCCAGTTCAAATGTGCTATAATCAAAGCTAATGCTGGTCAAACACGACATTAGCCTTGTGTCTCCAGAAATAGACTAATTAAGGTCCCGCTATGACAGAAAGATCATTGTGCCCCTTTTTCCCTCTGACATTCAAAATGCTAAAAGGTTCTCACAACGTCTTACAAAGAAGCCGCCGGAGACAAGGAAGACGCCGACCTCACTCAGCTCCTCGTGGACCGATAATTAATTTCACCGCCGCAACACAATAAACATATTGAGCTGCTTTAACCCGATTCAATCCGCCGCGGCCTTGATATGGCTAAGAGCTTAAGGTCCTGCTAATGGATGCCGCACACTAACAGCTTCAATTAAATGGGCCTTTTCAGGATTGTCACCAAAATGCATTTAGTTTTGCTTTTCAGGCGACGGCGTCACAAGCGACTGCTGACCACTACAGGGAGGGAGCAGCCGCTGTAAAAGGGCGCATTATCGGCTTTAATTGCCCCACCGACAATAGCGGGCCTTGGCTGTGAGCAGTAGCATTGGTGCCATTGTGAGCGCAGGAGATGAGTCCATTTATGAACACGGTTAGGTTTGAGGAGATTGTGGCGACACACAGGAAGAGAGGGTAATAGGTTTGCAGTAAACATAAAAGGAGAAAGGTAGTTGGTATTTAGAGCTAATTCAGATGTGTTGGTTCATGAAATTTAGAAATTATAAGGAAGATAAAGGACATGTGACTGTGGACCTATGAGGCAGGGAGGCCATTTACAGATTTTTAGCTTCGTGAAAGTGAAAGATGATTCTCCAGTAAACTGTATCTTCTCTATCTGCTTCCTTTCATTCCTTTTTTGTTGTTGATGATTCTGAAATTCTTACGGCAAGACCGGCGTTACGTTTTTTAGTTAGTGTTTTTATTTCAAACACACAATGAAAAAGGGTACAGTATGTAAAACAATAATCCAAAGAACGCTGATAGTCAAACAAAGAAAATTCACCGCTGCTCGAAAAGAAGTGGGATGAAGTTTAACACGTATTAATTCCCACCCCCTCTTCCAAAGTCTTAAAGGGAGATTTCAGGATTTTTGACATAGGGCCTCATTTCCTAGTTATCCAGAGTGTTGTTGATGTCTGGAGATATTTTTCTTAAATTCATGCAGTTCTTATATTTGAAGAGTCTAGTTGCGCTAGGCTAGGGCAAGGCTAAAGCATTTCTATGGTAACAGTTAGCCTGCATTAAAAACAGTCTGACCCACTCCACAGTGCACCTGAGGTAAATCACTCATAACACCAGACTAACCATATAAATGTCTGTGTTGATAGAATCATTTTTGAAATATAACTGACCTTGTATCACATGAATTACCGCATTTTGAGGGACTATTCTCTCGCAGATCACTCCGCCGCTGCGTTAGCTTACAGCCACGACGCTGATGCTGCTCAAATATAAGTTATTTTAAATGCAAAATGGTTAAAATTATTCTATCAACACAGACATTTATATGGTTAGTCTGGCGTTATAAGTGATTTACCTCAGGTGCACTGTGGAGTGCGCCAGACTGTTTTAATGCAGGCTAACTGATACCATAGAAATGCTTTAGCCTTGCCCTAGCCTAGCGCCACTAGACTCTTCAAATATAAGAACTGCATGAATTTAAGAAAAAAATATCAGACATCAACAACACTCTGGATAACTAGGAAATGAGGCCCTATGTCAAAAATCCCGAAATATCCCTTTAATACAATAGTTTACTTCCTTTGGTTTTATCCACTTTCTTACAAAACACAAGAAAGGGTTAGGGTTATATAAGGCCTACACTATTTATGAAGCAACGCAATTTGAACAACTGTTTTCCAACTTAGCGTCATGTTAAAAAAAAACGTAGTCTTATTGTTTTATTTATCGTTTTATTTCACTTTGCTACGACACATAAGCACTTGACACTCGTAATCTCCGCTTCACAACTGGAAAGGATCATCTTTACCAGGGCACATGAAGGCACCATAACTCGGGGCAGTAGGAAAAACAGCGCCATCTGCAGCGTGTCCCAGGGGTGAGAAAGTTGGTGTGCCCCCTCGTCCCGGTTTGCAGTCTAGGGTGTGTGTTCGCTGCCTCATTTTAGTCAAAGGACAAATTTCCCTAATGGTACAATGAAGCTAACACAATCAAATGCATCTCTGTGCCTGCAGTGGACAATTATGATAAAAGTTTCTTGAACCAGCGGCATCTCTCTGATCATAAGGGCAAGGAGAACTCAAACACTAGCCATAAACACTAACCAGAATGAATCAAATTAAGTTAGCGTTGTCAAAAATGGTCCTATAGATGTCAAAGCTCTTGACGCCCCGAGCTCGTGACACTTCAACGAAAAGTGTTTGTTTGTTTTTACTCCTGTCTGCTCCCTGCTTCGTCAAAAATGACCACAAAAGAACCTGATATGAGTGGAACCCGCCGGATGGTAATTTAATCGGCGCGTCGCAAATCAAAGGAGGCAAAAGTTCACGATCTGAGCCCAACGAAATCCATCAGGTCCTCAGAAGCTCCCGGACACGGCGCACGCAGTAATGGAGATGGATGCCCGGCGTTATCTGAAAGCCACTTAGGCAGGGCTGATGTAACCTTAAACATGGACTATAGCTCAGTGGCACAAAGAATCGAATTAACGAATGGCAGCTATGAGAGAGGACAGACGAGTGCGCATTTGCAGATGGAGCTAAACCAATGAAACGCGCGGCTTTGTCTCCGATATTTGGGCAGGATTTAACGCACTGTCTGCAGCTGGACGGAGAGGTGCTTATATTGGCTAAGTGAGGCGGTTAAAGGTGAATGTGCACTAAAGTCTTGTAATAGAAGTGAACGGCAAATGTGAAAAACCCTTCTTAAAAGTTTGTATGCACTCACATCTACAATTGTGTCAAAGTATAACAAGTTTCATAACTCACGGTTGACACTGATTTGGCTTCTGTTTGACCTCTAGCCTTATATGGAGTTTGCATGTGTGTCTCATCAAGGCAAAACATGCACAATACTGTACAGTCCATCTAATCCTCACCTTAATATCTCGAGATGCGTCCCTGAGCACTGCACTACTGTCATCAACTAGTCCGGTGGCACTGGCTCAAGGAAGATGCACGCCCCACTTTTCACTTTTCAATTTTTTGAAAAATAACAGAATCATGTATCATTTTGCTTTCACTTCACAGTTGTCTGTTACTTGTGTGTGAACTTTCAGTAAAAAATTCAAAATAAAATCTTTACGTTTAGGGTTGTAAACATGACAAAATGTGCAAAAGTTCAAGGTGTATTAGTACTTTCACAAGGCACTGTATAGAACAACCTTTTTCCTCCAACCAGAGGGGAAGGGAGAGGTGTGGTGGGAGGTGAACATGTGCTTTTGTTTGGGTCACTTTAACGCAATTACGGCCGAGCAAGTGCCGACCCACGGCACAGCGGGACCAGCTGTTCACCGGTAACGGACAGTGTAACTCAAGTACTAAGTTTGACCAATGGAGCTTATAAACGCCCGTAATGGTAAAGGGGGAACATGAAGCAGTGTGATGTAAATTAGAAATAGAATGTGAGGCTGATAGGTGAGCAGCGCTCAGTGCTGCTTGTAATAAACCACGCCTCAGTCGACCTCTTTTTTATGTATGTAGCCTAAGCGACGCCCTCTCGCCTGTGGCGCAGTCACATAGCGCAACAACAAGACGACGTCTGTCTAACAATGTGTTTGGAGCAGGTCTGTCCTTGTGCCAGGAACAAGATCTGGCCCATAGAGTCTGTTCTAGAGTTGCCCCTTGTCACTAGGGGGTGGTATCGCAGTGATGTCTGCTCCCTGAGAACCAAAAATAGTGTGATCGTCGCCCATTGGTCGCCGAAAGCTTTATCTTAATTGTTGAATATTCTTATACCTGCTCTGTACTTTGCTTTAGCTCAATATTGCCCAACTGAAAAAGAGCAGTGGGTGTAATTGCTTTTGTCACTCAAACTAATTTCTTTCTCTAATTCAGCTGATTAAAATGTGATGGTCATTTTGAGAGCATTGCAGTTTGCTCTGGCTTTATCGGGACTTATAATAAGAGATGAAAATGCAGATTCCAGCTGAACATGGTCCATAACACTTTGCTCATTTAAAGCCTCAAATGATGCATGTACAAGAGCAGGGGGGAAAAAAAGTGTTACAGAGTTTTTTTCTTCTTCTACAGATTAGTACTTCTAAATGTTTTCCAAAGCCAGCACACTCTCATTTTCTGCCTTTCACGCGAGTATTTGTAATCGGTTCCTGATAAAAAACCATTGCCCAAAATCTCTTCATTAGGCATTATTCTGTTCCACTTTCCCTGGCAATAACTGCGGTATTTCACCCCTGTTTTAGCCCTCTTCCATTTAGGGTGCCCTTGGTTTGAACTTGCCACAACACGCTGTGCCTGGTCTGAATATTATTACCCTAAAGGTGCTTTTAACATGACAGCATTTTCACTTTGGATTTGGGTTCCCAAAAAAAAAAAAAAAAAAAGACCCGTTGATGTCATCCAAATGTGCGCTTGTAAACGTAGCATGTGGCTCGACCCCATGGCACCCCTCTGCTTGGGTTTTCACTTTCCCATTTTGATATTGCTAATTGGACCGCTGCCTGGGCTACCGTAAACCATTAGTAAATGAGCAGTCTGTTTTTATTAACATCTAACTTGTAAATAATGCATCAGATCTCTGGCGTAAACAATATCGGCCCCCGCGAACAGAGCGCAGCACATGGCGACGGCGCTAATCAGATTTCAAATATCACAAACACAGGTTATATAATGTATATTACTTTAATCTATTAGCATGTTCGGGGCACACATTTACAAATTACTATGAGCTCTTCCATCGGTGCGATTGGTATAGCAGGGATCTGTGGCATTAGGTGATTGCAACAGTGCAAACCATGAGATAAACAAGCTGACAATTAGTGTATTGCCTGCGGAAAGATATGTTTCACTGATGTTTTTAGACTGTGTTCTTTTCTTTTTATTGATTTGGCAAAATGAGACTTATATGTAAGCTGTTTGTTGGTCCTAAAGCTGAGTTGATGATCTCTTATGAAAAAGAAATCAAATCTAAAATTGCAAATTATATTTTGAAGAAGCCCAGGCCCATGTCGAAGTTTCAGAAGCACTTGTTTAGGGAGTTAGGGAGTTGTTGCTCCCTCCACTCCCCTCCTTTGGTAATGGGGAGGCCCTCAGCAGTGGATCCACTACCACTAGACCGCCCCCTTAATTCCCCCTTGTGGGATGGGTTCTGGGTACTGTATTTCCCCCCTAGGTTGGTTTCAGTTCTCTTGGGAGGGGAAGCAGCCGTAGCATCCCCTGCCCTTCCCTCTCCTGGAACAATCAACTATTCCCTAAAACAGGGGTTCCCAACATTTTTGGCGACACGTTTACAACTCGGGACCCCCATTGTATAAAGTTATTGCATGTAATGGCAATAAGGTATTTGAATAATTGAATGGATTACACAAATTATAGGCTGTTGCATATAATAGGCTGTCAGACATACACTAAAAACATTTTTATTTTGTTTCACCTTGAATTCATCTGGGAACCCCCAACCGAGGCCTCACGACCCAACCCCCATTTTGGGAACCACTGCCCTAGAATATACTTTAATTTGCTGTTCTGTAACTGTAATCTCCCTTAGTCTCGTTCATGTATGTATATTATCCGTTTGCCCACGGTCGGTTGGATGATCACGTTTTTTTACTTTTAAACTCTCCTTTATTTATTGCACTGAAGTCTGCACTCACTAATATTATAGCAATGTTGCATGATTGTGTTTTTGTTTGTCTCTGTCTTGTATGTGTTTTCGTCAGCTACATCTGCACTATACCCAGGACCAATATCCCCAAGAGGGAGAGTAAAGTTTAATTCATTCAGTTCATGTCCTCTGCTTTTGACACATTGTTCTGGAGAGACCTATTTGGCTGGAGGATTAGGCTATTGTCTATGTTTTGAGCTTGGATTATAGTTCTTATTCGGCTTGAATTATCGAACGGATCCCACACAGTCCGTATATTTCGTGTTGGTTTCAGGCTGCGTTACGTGAAATCATGCCCAATCATTGTTTGATAATGTTTAATTATTGGGTTCGGAGCAGGCTACAATTTGATGCTTTATTCTCCACATTTTTGCCGCAGATGTGTCATTCTCTCCACGAGCCAGACGAGGTGAAAACATGGCAAGATACCAACATTTATAGAGTTTTTACTGCTTAAAAGTAATGACAAATCTTTCACTGTTTAATGCCAAGGCAGAACCCTATGGTCTTTAAAGAGGGGGTATTATGCTTTTTCAATCACATAGCACCAGTCTATAGCATACTACAATGATGACGTAACCTTCTGTTGGTCTGTATATGCAGTAAATTAAAATAACTGCCTTGAATAAAATTGCTCTCTCAAAATGGCTGTACTGGACGTCTTGAAATAGGCCTCTGTCTCTTTAAGAAGCTTTCCGACACGCCCCCTTCAGCACACTGCTGTGGCATCTAAACAACACTACTGTGCGGGGAGGGGGCTCTGCTGAGCTGAGGAGCAGTGGTTGGTGGCTTGGCTGGTGACGAAAGGTCCAGAGGCGTCTCCAGGAGGTGGGGGCGTTCCTAGGAGGACTGAGGCATAGCTACACCTAAAATGGCTGCCGTCCAAGTTTTTACTGATTACTCAAAAATATGTGAATGAGCCAAGGCAACACTCCAGGCATGTGTTTAATGAGGGAATGACATAATAACATGATATAAAGCTTGAAAAAGTCGATTTTACATAATACCACCCCTTTAATGCTCCACTGTAAAGCCCACAGTCCTGTCAAACATGTCGGAGACACAAACTAAAACTATGAGGAAGTCATACGATACTGGACGCTGGTATGAGGTTTGGGGTCTACCATTTACAAGGCAATTTACAGCATGAAAGATTGAAACTTTGAGCACCAGCTACTGCAACTCTTGTGGATTCAGCCACTCAGCCATTTTTTTAGTCTATGCATGTAACAGACACACATCTATGGGTTTGAATAGCTTCAGCTGTTCATTAAGATATATTATATTTAGTGTTGAATTTTAAAAACATTTCCCCTATTGCTCTTTTTACTCAGTTTCCCTCTATCTCGCCTTAATTTCTCTAAAGGAATGTTGTCTCTTCCCTCGTCTTGTTTATCCCTTTTATGCATCGAATTAAGCCACACCCTTCCCTTAGCATTACCATTATTTTTGTCTATAAACGTCTTAACCAATAAACTCATTAAGAAGACCATCCGCAGCCTCTTCTCAGCCCTGTGGCCTTTGGTGCTGCGCTGCCCGGGACGTGCCAGTCTCCTGCTGCCCCCTGTCAGGCCCTATCCCGCTCACTGCACCGCCCCACCCCCTCCCCTCCCGCACACACACATACCCCTGGGCTGGTGGTCTGCCACGTGCACCGTAACAGGATGAAGGGAACAAAACAAGTGACCGTTTCCAAATAATTGTTGACTTGTGATCAGAGAACAGCGTGCGCCCCTGTCCGATCCGCAGCGGGGGGTTTGTTCTCTCCCAGCAGCCTCTCCGCTACCTGTTGTCAGTTTCTATGGCGATGACACTTTGCAACTTTAGCGGGGGGAAAAAAACAATTCGAGACATTGAGCTAATAAGATAAATACAGACCAGAACAAGGGTTGTAAAAGGGGAAGTTTTAGTGGGTAATACAGTTGGCTTTTTGAGTCCAAGTGCCCGTGTGTTTATCACAATGTTCAGTGAAAGGCACACTGCGTAACATAATGGACTATACTCTTGCCATCAGTACAAAACGTTCTCCCAATGACCAGCTCAACACAGAACATGCTATGACTGCAGTGGGTAATCAAAGAATGGACCTTTTTAACCTTTTTAAATCTCAAATTCTGCTGACTTTAGTCGACATCTCCATGGAGACGAGCTGGAGACGTCCCCACTCCTGGTAAAGTTACTGTCATGAGAGCCGAGTTGTATTTACATGAAAATGTATGTAGACAAAAACAAGATTAAAACAAATAAAGAAATATCTGACTGAAAAATGTTTTAACAAAAAACTACGGCTAAAACTATATTAATATGTGTTGCCAAAATTGGCATTGCCCGAGCAGCAAGTGCAGTAATGGGGAGGAAGATGATACACTGCAAAAAGTAAATATCAAGCATTGGCTGAAATGACTTGATTTGGGGAAATGTATCATCTTTTGAGCGTGTTTAACTCATTTACACTTTTTTCCTGATCAGACCAAGTTTGGTTTGCAAATTTGATTTCAGACTTGTTAAGGGAGGCTTGCTTGAATCAGTGACTAAACTATTAGGCTTAATTTTAGTCAAAGTGATATAACTACGACTAATATAACTACGACTAAACTATTACGACTAAAATTGGACTAAAACTAAATTAAAAGTTTTTCATGAGACTAAAACTATGACTAAAAGGAGAGACTAAAATCATCCAAACTTCTATTGACAGTCTGAAAGAGCCTCATATCATTTAAATTCTCTGCCAAAGGAGCAGCTCTGAGCTTTGTTCATGTGGGAGCAGCTCCATGAAGCAGAGGACCTTGATTAAATATGATTATAATGAATATTATAAATGCAAAGTCGACTAAATTTGTCTTAAATTTAGTCGACTAAATTTACTTGCAATTTAGTCGACTAAAACTAGACTAAAATTGAAGATATTATTTTGACTAAATCTCGACTAAAATTTAATTACATTTTCGTCAAAAGACTAAGACTAAAACTAAATTAAAATATGTTGTCAAAATTAACACTGGCTTGAATAAAGAAAGTAAAACTGCAAATGGGACAAGACCAATTTTCTTACCCTATTGGCAAAAAAAATGACATGAAATGAAGATATAAAGCACTGAATCAAGTCAACAAAACTCAATCTGAACTTGTGGAAACAACTCACATTTGGATTAGTATGCTCAATTTGAGACATTTAAACTAATCTAGTGAATTACTTTTTGCAGTGTATGTGATCTGAAAGTGAGGCTCATTCAAACTTTGTCTTTGGAAGTTCATATGTTTTTGTCCATTCTTTTCAATTTCATTTAGTTTTTATAAGTCAACAAAAAAGAGATTTTAATCAAAAACTGAATATCAAGCGTGGGTTTAAATTACTTGACTCATTGAGACTTTATTCCTGATTGGACTAAGAATAACTTTGCTTGTTTGATGACATGTCAGACTGGTTCTGAGTTAATCTTGCTTGAAATAAGGAAGTAAAACCGCCAATGGGACATGTGCAATTTTCTTACCCCATTGCCAAAGACGAAATCTATTGAATCGAGTCAGAAACATCTCAGAACAAGTGGGTCAAATGCCCAACTAAATCTTAACTAGTCAAACCAAATTGAGACATTTAAGCTAATCTAGATAGCCATGTTTTGGAGTGTAGTCTCTTTACTTTACAGGCTACAGCCGACTGAGGCAGAATTGCTTAAAGTGCTTAAATTCAAGTCTGTTTGAATTTAAAGACGGGATAAACCAATTTATTATCTTTTTTTTTAAAGTCAATTTCGTCAATGTCAAATGTGCTGTTCGTATCTAAATCGAATGTGTTTCTCTGGTGGTCTGCTTTGATTCACATTGTCAGAGTGTGAAATTCAGGATGTGTGGGAGGTATTGTGAGAGCTAGAATGAGTTGTGCTCGACCACCTCCAACGTTTACAGCTGGAAATAGATGTTGCAAGTGTTTCTTACCATATTCATTCCACAAACCACAGCTCCAGGACTCCGTGTGGACACATTCAGCCAGTCACATGACATTTGTCTCACTGTCTCCGCCCGGGCGCTCGCCGCTCCACAGTCGCTCCGCGCCATCGCCTGGAGGTTGGAAACTCTCATTATGCCGCGTTAGATTTATTAAAATAGATTATGGAAATGTTAATTAAGTCATTAATTACATTATTTAAGCAGCATTGACAGATAAGGCAGCGGCGGTGGTGGTGCGTGTGAGGTTTGGCGTTAGGTGGGGGTTGGGTGCTCCCTGGGTGCTCTGAGAGGAAGTGATGGGTGACACGGAGTGGATGGAGTCTGACCATCCAGTGTGATATGATCCAAAGTGGCCCGTTGTATAGGATCGCCATTGAGCTCAGAGAAACATATTTTGAAAAGAACATAACACACAAAAAGGGATGTCGAGAAGCTAAAATGTCCGAACTTGACGTGAATGGATTTGTTCGGCCTAAGATTTGTCTATCACTTCACACGCTCAGGATTGTGTCACCAAAACCAGTTGAACTCTGGATTGTATACTGTGTGACCCCGCAGTTGTCCACAGCTCATTGCTCTACTTTTATTGTTCTATGGGCAGTGATGGGCAATTGGCTCATTAACATGTACGTCTGCCAACATTAAAAGCTGAGCATGTTATGCTGTATTGTATATTTGAATAACGTATCCTTTTAAACAAGTGTTTTTGTGTGTTTTTATATTGTAATCAGGTACTGTGTGCCTCTAGCTATTTTACAGTGTCATTTATGTTGTTGTTATTGAAGTGTCAATGTATTATCATGCTTGTATTTTAATGCCTTTTTACATCTTGGCCAGGGGACTACAGATGAAAAATAGCCTTCTGGCTAATTCTGGCTTTTTTAACCATGTTTGTTCATGTGTTACATGAAATTGCACTGTCCCCTTTCAAATAAACCAATCCAATCCAATCCAATAGCGGATTTCTCTATTCAATGTATAAAGTCCCCATATAGACTTGAACGGATATGAGTCAACTGTGGCCTAGAGCAGCGGTTCCTAAAGTGGGGGTCGGGACCACTGAGCTGGGGGTCCCAAGATTATTTCAAGATATAAGAAGGAAAATATATCATTGTTCCATTTGACATATTGTATTGAGAGAAAGTTAATCACATCATTATATGTATCGTGTGTATTGATATGTACTGTACATAGTTATTGTGTGTAGTGCTATTTCTGTGGATGTCTCTAACGGAGTAATGCTCAAAGTTACATTTTGCTTATTATTTATTTATTTGCTATACGGTTTATGCTAACCTGGACATTTTTTTTTCTTTTCTTCCTTTCCATTATTATTCTTAGTTTATTATTATGATTCAATGTATTTCTCTTATTTTGTAAGGGATTGCTCGTTGTGTAAATGTTGAGTTTATCTGCCCATCAAAAGGGAAATGGGGCTGTGGGGAACAAAAAGGGAAACAATTGTGAAAATGTAAATGCAATTATGGTAACACTTGAATAAAAAAATTGATCGCAAAATATTGATAATTTAATATAATGCTTAACTGTAAACAGCATATATATTTATGAATTAAGGTCAAATAATAAGACAATTTAAATAAATATAGTGTATTTCTAAACCATATTTTTAATGTTTGCTTGATATTACCTATATTAGTAATAAGTTTCAAGTTAAGTTATCCTTTACTAATCTCTGTAGAGAAATGTGTTCTCTGCATTTAACCCATCCTCAATGTCGCTGGGGCGATCTGTAGGAGCAGTGAGCTGCTGGCGTGGGCCGGCGCTAACTGTGGATTGATTTTTGGGGTCAAAGCCTGAAAAGTTTCGGGGACTAAGTTGCTCTTTCATCGATATGTGTTACAAGTGATAAAAGATGACATAAATAAATGTGTGATGTTTGAAGAGAACACGGTAAAATCTCTAAATCTCTTGCCTTTTGAATGAAAATTAATTTGACATCGCTGATCTATTGAAGATACTTTAGTGAAAAGGTTCAGAGCGGGAAGGATATATGGAGAGTGTATGAATTAATCAGAGATTCAATGCCGTGGACACTGATGGTGGTGAAGAGGTGGAGAAAGAGGTTCTGGTTCTGCTGCTGCGGAGAAGATATTCATTTCGGTGCCTTTTCATTTCAACATGTTTACGACATGCGTTAAGAAAATACACTTTTGGCAGGACTAATTTAATTAACAGGTGATGTTGGCAAGCAGTCTCGCATTCTTGTAAGCAGAAATTTTCAGTCCAAACATTTGCCGTTTTAGCTCGGGCCTCAAAACATATTTCCAAAGCGTTCCGCCTGAAAACACACGGCGCAATTGTAAGATGAATTACCCATGAGTTGATACTACAGACTCTCTTATCTGCTGACAGTTTAGTTACCAGCGGCCCCAGAAACGTGTTTTCCAATTCGCTGAGAATAGAGCTTTTCTTTGCCCCATCAAACCTATATTAAGGGAGGGAGAATTGGCCTGATCAGAGTTGATAAGTACAAATGATAGATGTTGTAAACAAGCCAACGGCCTCCATTCTGATCTGAGACATTGATCTGCGTCAACAGCCAATTACAAGCCTGAGTGAGGATATGCAGTCAGTCAGCTGGAGACCATTGTTCGGCTATGGAAGAATTTAAATTTTTCTCTCTGCTGAATCCCTCTTCCCAGTTTAGTCCTGGATTGGATGATCATATTTAATAGTTACTTTTTCATCGATATTACTATTATTTGGACTATTAGTGGATATGAGTGTTGTCCTAACAAAGTCTAGAGTTGTAAAGAGAAGCGGGAGATTTTCAATGTCTAAGACAAAGGTTTATATACAAAACCCAGATACATGACATACAACATTCATATTTAGCGTTTTCAAAATTGAAATATTATCTATGTCAAAAAGGTAAGGAGAACACTTCCTTGTTACGCAGGGCCATAGGAACTTAGGCTTAGTGTAAATTGGAGGATTATTGTATAAGTATACAGTAACTTTAAAGAGGGGGTATTATGCTCTTTGTAGGTATTTGGTAATAAATCATCTTAAACGCATCTTTATCACTACCTTACACTTTGTTGCGTAGACAGTGCTATATTGATCTAAAATGGCTAAAACGAAAGGGCCTATCTCACCGGCCTGGAGACTACTTGCAGATTCGAGTTGCCGCTGGTCACAGAAATGTCTCCGAAACGTCCCCTGGAGATAAGGCGAGTCTCCTGGTAATCTTGGTGAAAACCAACAGGTTCGATTTCAGCGTAGACTGCATGGAGACTTGAGAAAGTCTCCACGAGGTCTGTCGGACCTCCACAAGGTTTGTCGGAAATCTCAAAGAGTCGTATGGAGTCTCTTTGAGATCTCCTTGGTATCCGACAGGTCTTGGAGACATTGCATGGATGTCACAGAAACGTCTCACAGGTTGAGGACAACAAATAGTGTTCGCAACACAACTGCTTGAGACCGTGGAGACCTCTCGTGGACCAATGCGGAGACACGAGAAACAGTCTGAGACATTTCGAAGACTGCCAGTCACAGCAGTCTCTGCAATGTCTCAGCAACTCTCTCCTATGGCTGTAGTGAAGCAAAAATGTGTGTTTTCATTTTGCGATGAAAGGATTAAGCATAACAAGAGATCGAGAGGTGAGGAAAGCATTGGAGGAGCGTTTTGGGTGCTGTCACTGTGGTGGTATGAATAGCCACTGGAGAAGATCCAAAGATTACTGAAAGATGCGCTAACTGCTTGAGACACAGCCTGACGTATGATTTGGATGAGAACACGGTATACAATATGCAATAGGAATAATCCCCCTTTAAATAGTCACCACAGAAGATTCAAACATTCAAACATGCTTGAATGACTCAAAACACGACTCTGAGTGTGTTTGTGATCAAGGAACAACATTGTAAGTTCATCCATCCAGCAGTCAGAGCAGTCAGATCTATCTGCATTTCCTCCAGCCCTCATGAGAAAAAGTCTATTTCCAGTTGAAAAGGTCTCGAGAAATTATAAGTGGTCACTGATTGGATGAAATAACACAGTATGGATCGTGCGGCCATGATTAGCTCGGGTTAGCCTCAATCAGCTAATGGTAGTAACACAATGGCCTTTTGTGATTATATCCATTGAAGCAGCCGTATTGATTAGCATAGGCCAAAGACGTGCAAGTGTGAGGTGGATTTATAAACTCACTGCTCCTAATGAATGAATGTGAGTGTGAGTAATGGCTCGTCTGTGTATATTTCTAATGTGCTTTAGCCGCTGTCACTAACACGGCCCTTTGTCACCTGAAAATCAACTAAGACCCATTGTTACAGGATGATTAATGAACATGACACTTGGCATAAAAATAACTCATCGTATTCAACCTGTGCAGCCAGTTGTTACATGGAAATGTATGTAAAAAATGTGTTATTTATGGTGTGAACGGAGCTGATTAGCACCTAACTCTATGGTTTCTTTGGAGATCTAAATGATTAAGATCAACACAGCGTGAGAGCAATATCAAATGAAGGCCACCTTTTCTCACTAAAAACATTATTAAACTAACAATTTTGTGGATGATACACTGCAAAGTCAAACACAGATAGACAGAAACATTACTGCTGGTCTGCATCAACACTGTATGGTCACACTGACACATTTATAAGCAAAATAGTGAAGGCAAGGGATGTTTATTTATACTGCGCATTTCGTACACAAGGCAACTCAATGCACCTTACACAAGAAGATATGTGAAAGGTTAAAGTTAAGGCAATGCACATACATAAAAACATCAAGACATGGGAAATACACAGTACACGACGACCGGCTATTGACCGGGGGGTTGGGCTGAGGAAACGTGTTGAGGCAGACGTAGAACGAGGGGGCGTGGTTAGGGAGGGGGTATGCGTGTGCAGTTGTTTACAATCCTGAAAGTCAGTGTTATGCCAAATCTGAACCAGAGCGCAGTCCTTATCTGGTTTAGCGCCATGGCGTGGCCTTGAAGGGAAAGTGTATGGATTGAAGTGTCAAACAAAGAGGCAAGAAAATGTGCAATCAAAGGACAAGATAAGGGGCAAACAAGTCATAGTAAATATCTAAGGTCGCATTCACAACCCCCTCTTGATCCGAATCTGGGCCCGTTTGCTCGGATAGTCTGGTTCGTTTGAGGTGTTGTGAACGCGCAAACGGACTGTGATCCGGGCCAAAGAAGCGAACCCTGGTCCGGCTGAAAACGTGGGTCTCGGTCCGGTTCAAACAAACTCTCAAGCGGATCATTTAGTTTATGAACGCAACTGAGCCAGAGAGCGGAACAAAACCAGGAAGAGAAAGTTGCAGGACGTTGTGCGTCTGTTACAACCAAAACAAACGAGTTATGCAAAGACAGAACAGAGCGGAGACAATTACGACATTCATTACGGAATGTAAATGAAAACACATGTGCAGACACGTTACAGCTAACAGTTAATACGAAATATACACCAAAAGCCATGACTGGTAAATATGAGGCAGAAACCTTTGATATAAGCAGCGCCAGAGGCCAGAGAGCAAAGCCCTGATCAGATCATTTTTACTACCTTGCTCCGCGTCTGTTTCCCTCGGACAGTCGTCAGACGTAGTTTTTGATGTCTCTGCCCAGAGCCTTCGCAGTTGGCATGTGAAGAAAAAATATCTCTGGGGTCCGCCAGTCCTGCTTTAGTCCCGCTTTAGTCCCGCTTTATGCTGTGTTCACACCGAACGCCTCCGGCGCCTCCAAAGCGTCAGGTTTACATTGAAAATACATGGGGACGCGCCTCCAGGAGCGTCGAGAGGCCCCGCGGCGCGTGACGCGCCTCCTGTGCAGCGCGTTTTGAAGATTTTCGCGCCTCGGACGCGGCGTGGCCGCTTTGGAGGAGCGTGACGCGCCTCGGACGCGGCCGACGCTAGAGTTGGGATTGTTGAACTTGTTGGAGAAATTCGCGAGCGTCGACCAATCAGGAGCTTTCTCCAACAGTGACGCACGCTGTAGCTGTGCCACCGTCGGTCTGGGGCAGATCCTCTGCCGGCCCGCAGATGTAAACAGTCATGGAGGATTATCCTGTTGGGAACCGGAGCTACAGCAGCTCTGGGACTTTTATAAAGACACACATGAGTGTTTCTTTTACCTAAACACCCAGGATTAAAAGCGGCAACAAGAAAACTTATTTGAGTGGCTGGATCTGCGCTGGAAATGTGTTTGGGACTTGATGCACAGCGCATTCCCAAAGCTGCTACAAGCCAATCGATGTGAAAACGAGAAATATGCACGAATAAAGTCTATTAAGTCCCATCTACATAAAGCAACCGTGTAACAATGATCACACACTGAGCCAGGCTTGTTGATTTTTAAGTGTATTGCTCACATTTTATCTACAACGGGCCGTAGTTTTCTCCCCGAGTTAGCTGCGCATAGAAATAAATTATTTCTATGCTAGCCGCTTAGCAGCAAAAATAGCTTGCATTGACCCCCTTGAAAACAAGTATTATGCACTAATCACGTCAATAAAGCCCTTAACTACACAGAACAGCCTTTATGATGGTCACACACTGAGATGGGCTTGACGCATTTGTGGTTTGTTGCACACACTTTTTTTTTAATCAACAATGAGCTGTATGCGGCCGCAAAAAGCTAACCGGGCTAACCTAGCTTATAGCCACTTGCCACCAATGTCCCTTCAACCGTATGGGCTGGATATGAGCTTAAATACTGGGGAGATCCTGCGTAGACCATGGGGAATAGTTAAAGATCCATAAGACATGGCAGGAGCAAAGAGGGAGACTACAGTAGTTAGCCTCCGAACAACTGTAGTTTTCAGGCACGAGCTGTTTCCAAGATGGCTACGAACAGACTCTGAGTTGACGCGCGGCCAGGGCGTCTTGACGCTCTGTGACATTTGTGACAAGCGTCTGACTTCAGTAAGCACAAGCGTCCAACTACGGACTTGAGGCGCGTCTTTGACGCCCAGGAGGCGTTCGGTCTGAACACGGCATTAGTCCTGCTTTAGTCCCGCTTTAGTCCCGCTTTAGTCCTGCTTTAGTCCCTCTTTAGTCCTGGTTTAGTCCCGCTTTAGTCCCGCTTTAGTCCCGCTTTAGTCCCGCTTTAGTCCTGCTTTAGTCCCTCTTTAGTCCTGGTTTAGTCCTGGTTTAGTCCCTGTTTTGCCTCGTCTGGCCTCATCTTCTCTCATGACGAGTATCGGCTCAGTTATCTCCCATTTCGTCCGTAAAAAGATCCGTGCGTTCTGAGCGTAGTTTCTGTCACTGTCATATTAAAAAGTGCGTAAAGAAAAACCAACACAGCCACAGTCTGACACCGCTCCATTTTGTAAACAAAAGACGGAACAGGAAGTGGAGTTTAATCGACCAATCAGAGAAGCGTGTTTCTTGTTCACTCTTTTTCCTGTGGAAGGTTTTGATACAGCGCCCCCACAGGCTGCAGAGGAGCTCTGCATTTAGAATGTTAGTTCGATTGACAAAAAGAGTTGCGAACGCAAACCACGCCAGTTGGAAAGCTGAAACAATGTTGCAACTTTGGTCCCCAATCGAACCGAGTCCCAGGTGTGAATGTGACCTTATATACAATGAATAATACTTTTTCGTTTTGGGTTGTGACATGAAGTGTAAACCATGTCTAAAATGTAAACAGTTATTAATCAAACACTTGCCATCCATGTTGCACTCTTCTTTGCGAATAATGTTTGCGAACGAAGGGGGAAAAGAAACCAGTGCGTATTAAATCATGATCATGACATCAGGGGCATCTTTAGCAGAAGTGAACTTGCTTCTTAAGTGGCCTGTGTTGTGAATTGTCAGGTGATATGGTTTTATAAATACTGAATAGCAGGAGGTTGAGAGAAGAGGTTTTGGGCCTAAGATCCTAAATCAAGTGGGCTGTAAGGGGTTTATGAAGTCAAGTGGACCACAACAAAGAAGACACTTCAGTGCAACAGTGCAAACCTTTCATTTGTCTTTTTTTTTTAATCTAATATTATTTTGCAGTATAGCTTCAGAATCCTATCACCCAATATTGTTAGCATATGGAATGTATGTAACTTTAAATATTTTGTGTGGTGTTAAGCTAATTTGCTTGCAATAATGAAAAGGATATTATGACGATATATTTTCACATTTCAAAGGCTACAATCAGCCGTTTTGTCAAACCTGGATTTACTAATCACACACTAATGAGAAGATGGAGGAGGCAGCAGTGAAAAGCTCTATTTCCTTAATGACGGTCACCCGCAGACAGGGGGCGCCGTGCTGATTAGTGTCACCTGTCCTTGTGCATCTCATCACGTTCATTATGGCCCCGTCTCATGTGCTTCTGGTGCTAATTGAAAAGGCTGTGGAGTGGTGAGAGGGGAAATGGAGGGAGGTGGAGGAGGTGGAGAGGGGAGCTGTCCCAGGGCTACGGTACAGATGAGAGAGAGAGAGGGAGAGAGCTGGAGATGGAGCAAAAATCATTTCTGAAACAAACAAGACGAAAGAATAAAATAAATGAAACAAAGCATAAAACATTTCTTAATTTGTATAAACTCTAATCATTCAGATATTTCGCACTGCTGTTTCCACGACGAACGGACAAGACAGAGACCAAGATGGATGGATGACACTGCACTAGCCGCTTCCAGCAGGTAGTGGGTCTATGAGCTTGTCATAATATATTGAACGTGGGTCTTGAAACTACACAGGTTGAGAACCACTGGTCAGTACGTCTAGGACACGTCAACAGAGGCTGCTGTTTCTATCAGTAAGCACAGTAAAATGTTCAACCATTAGGGATGAGCTTAAAACAAAGGCTGAAGGTGATTGGACATCCGGGGACAACTTGGTCCTGATGAGGCCTGTGAACTGGTCTAAATACGGAGGATCATTGTCTGTATAATAGTGGTGTTAGTTGCATGAAACCAACACGACTGCGGATCTCATGTATCAGGATGACACATTATGGTTAACATTTCCAACAAAGGGCCTAAATCATGATTATTATACTGTATATTCAACAAAACCATACTTGGATTGGTGTTGTTTCATTCGCACATGTTTCAGCATGCTCAGTGCCCCCTCCTCCACAACGCCAGTCCACACTGTCAAGTTTCAGACACACTTGACCACACACTTGTTCTTAGCCTGTTTGTGGTCAAACTCTCTTCCCGCTGTGCAGATTAGCATGTTTGCCAGTTGCCAATGTTGAAAATACTAAATATTTACATTTTTACCGAAGCAGCAGAGAGCAGCAGTTAGCCCTCCCCTGGCTCACTGCTGTCTTCAAAACTACAGGTATTTTCACGTACATTATTTTGCAGTAAAATACAAAAGTATCAAGGCTATGGGGTCCATAGTTCATAAAGCCTAAACAAAGCATAAGTGACCTTTAAAGATCAAAGAAGACTAAAGCAAAATATTATCACTTATGTCCTTTTCCTTTCAACTACACATACCCAAATTGTACATACTAAATGCAGCCCCTCCAGGTCTGTGCCCATCGTATGTTTAATATGTGCAGAGGGCCAGATGGACACTTCCCTGAAAGCAGACACAGGATTAAAGCAGCGTCTACATCTGGGGCTCCACCTGCTCCAGCAGACTGCGCTGGCACACACAGGTGGGTGAACAAGAGCCACTGGTACTAAAGGCCATTCTGGCACTGGAATGAAATCCATATGAGGCGACTTTGGAACTTTTGCTCTTTGTCACCATTCACAGCCACGGCCTTTTGCGTCCTGACCAATGATCTCGATGATTTCATCTCCACTGCAGCAGAAATTAATATGGACTGCTTCCTTGTACCCCTCCTGGAACCGTGGTGGGTTTGAGCCCCTGAATGATCCTGGGGGCTCTGTTGTCGGTGGCTTCGTATCCCTGGTAGGGTCTCCCATTGCAAACAGGTCCTATACTGTATAGGTGACAGGTCAGACAAAGAGCGGTTCAGAAGCCCCTTATGAGAGACCAACAGGCCCGGTTAGAACCATGAGGCCATCCTTCTGTGGACCCACCACCTGCAGGAGGAGCCATAGGGGCTGGTGCAATGTGATTTGGGCAGCTCCAACAGCTGCCCCCACGACCCGGCAACGGACAAGTGGAAGAAAATGGATGGATGGTTGGATGGATGCATTCTAGTAATTAATACTACATTTTATGACAGTACTACATTGTAAGTCACTTCCACTTTTATTTATCATAAATTAATGAGAGTAAATCCTTTAAAATGGACATAACATTTGTTGTTCATAAACCGGGACACCTCAGCATTGATACGATTCATGATTTATAACTTGAAATAACATGTGGTCAAGGCGCTTGATGAGTAAAGGCTGTTCTCTGGAGTGCCCTCTTAGGGGATTACCCATGATGAGAACAAAGTTAACATGTTTAGCTAACAAATCATACGGCACCATGATAAATGCAGGTGGGTGTAATATTTGTAGTATTTTGATCTGAAAATATCAAAATACTACAAATGCTTTTGATGAGGGAACAACATTATAACATGGTCTGTGGTTCTATTTAAGTTAGTTTAAAACTAAATTTCGCCTTCCTCCTGAGCCAACGCCAAAGACTTTTCAAAGACCTCATTAGAGAAGTCCACCTTGTGCTCTATGAGGGGGGGTTTCAAACTGTGGCCTAGGCCATGTTTTGGTTCCCACAATGAGCTGCTCCACATGTATGCCCCAAAATCGGCTTTGAAGTCCCAACTCACAGATCAGAATGGGCCCGTCCTGATGCCAAATATCCTCGGTGACGACGGAGGGGACTGACTACCTGTCGAGGAGGATTAGAAACATGCAGATGGTGCTGTGTGTCGGACCAGCTAAGTTCTTTACAGCAATAATGGAGCGCAACGAGCTGAACTTGTGCGTCTCGATCTAGCCTTGTTTCAATGATCGTGCTCTGACTTTTCCTCATTATTAGTGGGATGAAGGAATTGTTTGGATTTCTACCAATGGTTTATCCACTTACGTTATTGACCTGATTAACTGTATTTGCGACTGTGAGCCTTTACTTCATATACACACAAACAATGAGGTAATTTGGCTGAAACTTTTAAATTAGGGAGCGCTTGACCTTTGTTAAAATCCCGCACCAGCCGCTGAGACTTATGAAAAGGCTAATTACAGAGATTCATTACTGCACAGGTGTGACTCAAACTGCTCTCCAAAAAAAAAAAAAAAGGGAGAGCTTAAAATCTTTGCTCTCGTTATTTCACTGGAGAGCGTGCACACATTGGCGGTGGTTTTCTCCCTCGACTATCGCTCAGGTTGTTGGTTTGAATCCCATTATGAGCAAATGCAGTGTCACGTGACTTTCACCAATAACTCACTGCCTGCCATGTAAACCTGAGCTGTTTATTAACCCGCCTGAACCGTTTGGCTTTACCCAAATCTCAATTCTTCTCAACTGGAGGGCAACAGTGTAATGCCCCATTTGAAAGCTAACACCGACAAAAGTGATCATATCGTTTTTTTGTCACGTCGCCGCGTTTTCGTCACTTTTTGTCACTTTTTGTCACTTTTTGTTGTGTTTTTTGGTCGTATTTTTGTTAATTTTTTGGCACGTTTTAGCGTTACTTTTTGTGGCTTTTTGTTGCTTTTTCATCCGTTTTTTTTCCCCCCATCGTTTTTTTGTCATGTTTCCGTCACGTTTTATGTTGGGTTTTTGTTGCTTTTCCGGCACATTTTTGTCCCTCGTTTGTCGCTTTTTGTTTTTGTGTAACCTTTTTGTCACGTTGTGGTCGTATTTTTAAGCGTTTTGTTGCTTTTTGTCTTTTTTTTTTTTTTGTCGTATTTCTCTCATGTTTTCACCACGTTTTTGTCACATATTTGTCACTTATTTGTTGATTTTCCAGCACATTTTTAGTCGCTTCTTTTTGTTGTGTTTTATCCTAGTTTTTATCGCTATTTTGATGCTTTTTTTTTTATTATGAAGCTTTTAGATTTGGGTAAAGCCAAACTGGAGAAAATGTGCTCGGTTCAGGTTAATTTGGTCATTTGCAGCTATGAACTCAAAGGGAAATAACGAGAGCGGAAGAGCAGCTCCTCTTGAGAATTCCCTCTGAGGTCATCTGTCGCTTGTGTGCATATAGCCTATTAGCAATGTCTGACACATATAAATCAACAAATTATCACCTTTTTTGTGTGTTTAACAGCTCTTAAAAGCACTAGAGAAAGACACAACAAAATAAGAAAGAAGACTCCGACCTACTGTATAGGTTGACACATCACTAATCACTAATATCTCTGACGTCAAGACACACTGTCAGGACAAAGAGGCATGCCGCGTTTACCTTTGAAATAATATGTAAATTAAACCTTGTGTTGTAAGAAAACAGGCTTTAATTGCTTTGTCAAATATTGTTTGTGTGCTGTGGAATTATTTCTATATATGTTTTTATCATACTAGGCTTTAATGATTATATATGAAACTGTGTTGATGTAAGCTATGCTTTAAGGTTCATTTGCAACTGGGGTTTTCTTATTGTTGTTGTCTTTACTCTTGGAGTCCACTGGGGGCAGTGTGTTATAATGAGGAGTCAGATGGCGCAGAAGAAGAGCATTCCAAGAGTACTGATTGGTTCTTCGACAAGGAGACGCCTCCTTCCTGTTTCTATAAAAGGCCCATGCATGGGGCCCCTCCCTCTCTCTCGCCCTCTCCTTGCTGGACCACAGACATGTAGTGCTCTGTATAGACTTTTGTTTAGATTGTAATGTTAGGGAATACATAATGATTTTGATTTTAATAGAATGAGTCTCCATCCTCTCTCCATATAAAAGAATACACCAATAATGCATAACACCTTCACTGTGCACGCTCTGCTGTTTTGTTGTGTTTGTTCGGTAAACATTTGTGTTTAAAAAACAAGAACATTTAAAGTGGTCAGGATCGTCGTGACAAAAAACACAATCTGAAAAGGGTGACCGATTAATGTTGCCTCGTTCAAAACGTATAATTCCTTTAATGATATGTGTTGGACCCTCGGCTCCCTCTGAAGTCCCAGGCTGCTGAGTGTCCATTCCTGTGCTCCTGCCATCAGCTCCGTGTGTGGCTCTGATCCTCCGCGGGACAGCTGGGCGAAATTAAAGGAATTAGCCGGCGCCGTGTGCATGTCCCGGGATGCAGGGTGGCATCTCCGCGCCATTACTACAATGAGAGGGATATCTGCATGGCCGTGTGTTAAAGGAATTACACATAGCATCCACAGGCTTTAAGACGGCGTGGCAGTTCTGCACACACTGGCAACTTAGCATGACTTGAGAATGTTTGCAGCCGCCACTGACAGGGAAAAGGGCCGGGCTGTGACCATAGCTTTATGCAGAAAGGAGGGTTTGTTCAACACACGCACAAAAAAATACTATTCTAATGTTTTTTATATACAGCAAACAGGACAAAAGGTAAGATTTGTATCACGAGAATAGTCAGTACTGAACAATAATGCCTGGTAGCTTATCATTTTTTGGTATGGGTAACTCTCTAGTCTAATCTAAATCGACATAAACTTGACTGTCTCTATGTTCCACGCTAAATTAATAATCTCCATCTTTTAATCTCAATTGGAGAACCTCGATAATGTTTGTGTCGCTCTCTGTGTAATCGTGTTTGTTGCTTCAGTTCCACTTCTCACATTTTTGTTGTCTCAAACTTTGTGACAAATGGGAGCTTGTCCGGGAAACATCGGGAAGTTGCAGTGAGTTATATGAATATGAATGGCTCTGTCTGGTCGTAGATAATCAAATGAGGATCCTTTAGTGACAAACAATGTTTTTGACAAGCGGATTGATTCGAGCATGAAATCGTCCAAACAGCTGCAAATTTGTCTTTAGATTAAACGCGCAAAGTAAAAATTCGACCGTTTAGTTTCATAGGCTGAGAATAAAACACCCACAGGTGGCATACCGGTACACTCTGAAACAACTTGTATTAAATGTGTTTGACCTAAAACCTCAATTTTAACTGTGAAAATAGTCATTTTTTAGGTGAACAAATCATGCCTGATTGAAGCTTAAAGGGCCTGTTCCGGATTTTTCTCTAGTATTGAATGGAATGAGTTTTGTCCTTCAGTATATTGTAAAAGCAGATACTTGTGAAAAGACCTTTGTGCACTGAACATCTAATTCTAAAGCCTGTTTATCAATGGGGAATAGCAGCTATGTTGTTTATAATAATCCCTGAAAGATGGGAATCGTGTTTATAAAGTCACTTAGCATGATAGAAATGTGTTTGGAAGAGTTTGAACCACAACCAACAATTTAAAATTGACTGTACATGATCCCCTTCTTTGGTACTGCGGTGTTTTTTGCCTGGATTTGTAGTTTCTGTGTTCCACATTGTCTGACTGAATACTTTTGTACATCTTTGCTGTGTTTTTGTGAGGTTCAGGAGGCACCAAGAGCCCCCCACACCTGCAGCACAGTGGAGGTGTCACAAGAGGCGCAACAGGAAACAAAAAAGGGACAAATGAGGAGGTATCCGGGCAAGACTCACAACTAAGCCACTTAAATCTTCGATCCCTACTATCATTCAGACTAATGGTCGTTTACTGGAGAATAAGACGGATTATATCCATCTGCTAAACTCTTCCCAGAAGATGGTGGAAGACTGTTGTGGAGCGGAGGGAGCTGCGCAGGAGGAAGAGGAAGAAGGTGACCAGTGCAGGGCCCCACGCTCTGAAACAGGGACAAACCCAGGAGGCGCTGGGCCATTTCAGATGAGCATTGAAGGGAGCCGGCCAGGTTTTCTCCGGGTCCTCCGGTTTTCCCCAACTCCAAAAACATGCTGGTCAGGTTGGCCCGCAGTCACAGCAGCAGCTCAGGACTAACCCTACACCTGAACAATTGTTGTACAATTGTACAGTGACAAATAAACCACTTACTTACTTCATTGTTTAAAAATATATATACATGTGTGTCTGTGTACATGGCCTTTAAAAGCATTATTTTGAGTGTGTGCTTCAATAAGAATGAAAGTTGTCTTTTTGATGCAACAGAAAAAGAAATACAGAGTGGTTCAAAGTGGACAGAATTACCGAACACTGTGCGAATGAAGCTTTACTGCATGGATAAAAGCTCAGCGTATTTATATGGCTTGTTCAGTCTCAATGTATTTTGAAAAGTCATGTACTTAATGGCCTTTCAGATGAAAGAATTGCACTTTGCACTAGCTCTATAGCTCTATATGGACAATGTGTATGTTTTCAGTGCAAGCGCTCATTTGGAATACATTGTTCAACTCTGTTTCAGCCGCAACTTCCTTTGTTGATTCATGTCAAGTGCTAAAATATAGTTCAACCTCACTTACCACCAATAAAGCCGTCGAAGGTGTCTTTCAGCTGCCTAGGGCGCTCGGCACGTGGCTCCAACAGACGTCCACAGAAAGACCAAGTGCCAAGACTCTTATTGTGATGCAAATGGTCAGAGTATTGTGCCTAAACAAAGCATTAATACGTCCCCGCGGAGTCGATAACATCACGCACAACACAAATGTCCTCTGAGGTTATTTAAAGCGATACCGCATCAAATCCTGACGATGAAAGAAGTGGCAGTCCGAACGCTAAACGCAGACGAAGCCGCCGTCGGCCCCTATATGCCGAGCAGAAGTATTTACATAATTTCATGCATATTGTATTCCGCGAGCTGCAACGCCATGAGCAAATTTGCGGTGGAAAACATAAGTGCTGTTGCTTAAAGACACATGGCGGGACGTCCGATAACTTTGTCTTCGGTTAATCTGATGGAGGAGGGATCGCGCCTCACTCGCCCTGACGTGATTTATGATTGAGGACATGTTAATAAAACTATCAAAGCGATCGGAGCTCTGCGGCGGGAGATACCAGTGGCCCGCGTACATCATCGCAGACAGTCCCGAACGGTTGATACTGAGCCTGTATGGTCTGCGCCTCACTACTGTATGCAGCCGCTGTCTGTTTGGGAGGGTCGCCCGGACGAACAAGGTGACATTTGCATGAAGACTGGAAAACACTGGAACGTGCGGAGGCCTATATGGAGGCTTCTTATTTGAATAAATGCATTAAAAAGCTGTAAGCTGCATTATTTTTCTCGTTGCTTATGCCTTTTATGGGACAAAGAAGGTAAACTATCTCAAAGTATGCGAAGAAGAGTGGAATTTGATGATAACACTAATAGCAACAAAATACGTCTAATTCGTGGCGTCTAACTAAGCATTAAAAAGGAGATTAGGGTCATGTTCCTGTGGACCCGCTGCTAATGGTTGATGTCTCTTGTCGGGAGCCACATTGTTGCATGACTGAAGGTCTGGTCCAAGGTTCCACTCGCCTGCCCAGCCCTCCACTCCTGCTTTTTGTTTCTGTTCAAAAGCAGGACCGTCTGGAACTTCGCTAATTGCCAATAAAATCTCAAAAAGTTTTATATCGACCCAGTTTTTGGATCGTTCCGTTCACATTAGTCCCGGTCTTCAGGCCGATGCCATTAAAACTTCCTTGTTTACAAAATATGTCATATCCAGCTTTTCTGATTGGTAAATATGCTTTTCAATCACGACCATCGGGAATGAGAAGAAATCACCTCTGATCCCAGACTATACGTAGCCTGGCTAACACCAGACTGCTGTGTGCGCTCGCATCATTTCGAACTTCACAACAGCCTGGGGACCATGGCCGAAATCTTCGCATGGATTTGGGGACCAATCACAATGAGGAGGGACGGCAAGACGATGATGCACTATTCAACATACGGAAGCTTGTAGTTTGTTTAGGGATAACAAAAAGTGTATTTACGGATCCAACATGACAGCAGCAGACACGACGGCATCTTTCGATCAAGCTTTAGAACGTGTTTTACATAGTTTAGCTTGAAAGTTTACAGCGGGTACGTCATACATCATCTGATACGATGATACGATTGGCTATGGCTACATGCAGACGCAGGATAGACATTCGTAGCGCCCAATAAACAGCTATGGACAATCGTGAACCACACCTCTCTTATGAGAAAATGAATTGGTGGTCCCCAGACTAAATATCACTTGTGATTTTAGTCTGGCTAAAGCCAGGCTAGACTACGTCTTTATAGAATAGGAAAAGCATGTGTTCTGGCTGGACTGAAGTTCAATTGTTTGTAACCTCAGTGTCCTCACAGAATTCATACCAATTCACATGTTGACTATAAGTCTATTGAAGACTTTCAATACAATTGATTAGTTGATTGATTTTGCTAAACACCCGTGAACCACTGAAAATGGTCTGGCAACACACTTTTGGGGCTGACCCACCAGTTGAGAACCACTGTGATAGAATATATGATTATTTATAGTGTGGACTCTTTTAAAAAGGAATGAAGACTCTTTTATTTAGGAAAACTTTTGATTGATGGGTTTTCCCTTGTGTTACTTTGTTTTGATATTGTTTTCTGTGAAAAGCACTTTCGAAATAAACGTACTCACTAATACTCATATCACTATTCTGCACTATTGCATTGCACTATTGCATAATATGGGAATGCAATAGTGCTTTTGATATGATCAAAAGCAGGGCACAGGGTTTTCACAAAATATACTTTTCCAACTACCTAAAAAGCTCCAGGTCAAGGGAAAAAAGCAACAGATGCTGCAAATGGGACCAACCTTGAGCTCAACGTGGTGGTAATGTACTTTCCTCTGTATACAGCAAGGAAAAAGTATCTTAAAATCTTCTAAGAATCCAAGCGTTAAAGTCCTCCCTATTTCTCTCCTATTTAGACTCAGACAAGTAAAACAGCACTTATGTCCTGCAGATTAATTTCCTGAAGAATGTTAGTAGCACAGTTTACCTGCCACCGCCGTTGACAGAAATGACTTTAATTTGCAATAAGCCTGACCTGACCCTTTTTAGAAAGCTCTATATTCTCCCCGGTGAGGAATGTGCAGCACTTTAGTGAATAAACAGCCATTCTAATGCTCAAAGAAGTTATATCTGAACCCATTACGGCCCGCCAGTGAAAAGAGTGAAAAGGCTCTGAGTGAAAAGATACGACGTTGCGTCCACTTCCCACAATTTCCTCGAGTCTTATAGCGCCGGGGCGTGGACAGCGAAGTCATTTACCACGTGTTAAACGCCAGTGTACCTATGTAGCCTGAAATACTTACTCAGTTCTGCAGTGTTCTTTGAGTCTCATTGATTTTCTGCCTCGTACAAAGTCACTGTCAGGAAAAAAAGCGAAGGGGGGAAAAAAAAACTCACATTGAAGCAGTGGTTACAGAGTGTCCTGATGCTCCCGTTGTTAAAGTGTTGTACTAATGCAAGTCTGGCGATGTTGTGTGAAAAGCACTACATTGGGATGGGCTTTTAAGATGCTCCTGTGAAGTGAATGGGAAGAAATGCACAGTGACCATGCCCCGGCTCTAATGGTTTGCTGATTGCCGTTTCTTTGCACTGTGCGCTGTTCATACATTTTAGCAGAACTTTATTTAGAACTAAATGGCCGGAAGACATACTAGTACAAAATAATAGGATGCACTAAAGATATACAGTAAACAACAGTGGTTCAAAAGGTTGAAACAAACCACATGGCAAAAAAAGTAAAACGTAAAGTGAAAATTTGACCGTAATTTTGACGTGCCATGTAAGATCTGTCAAAGGAATATAGGTATCTTTTGCAGTTAACCTCTTAATCCCTGCCTTTTTGAGGTTTTTTGTGGCTTGATCTAAAAAACTCAATGTGGCCAAAACGCTACAAAAAAGGAATGAAAACGTGATAAAAAAGTCGCGACAAAATCGACTAAAACGTGATAACAAAAACAAGGAAGAAGCTTAGATGAGTTTTGCAGGTCTTAGCTTTCAAATCAGGCATTACACCGGGTCTGTAAACTAGTTAAGAAGCTTTTAGATTTGGGTGAAACTAGAGAAATTGTGCTTGGTTAAGGTGGGTACATTCAGATTTATAATTTTTTTTAATCAATCAATGCCATTTTATTTCAGTAGCGCCTTACAACAGCCAAAAGGTGTACAGAATAAAATCAAGAGTCACAAACATCTATTGAATAACAACAAAATCAAAACTGGCTGCGTGTTGTAGGTTGGGCCTTGGACGGCAAATGACCAGCCTCCAAACTTTTTATAATTGGGTAAAACTCGGGAGCGACCATCGTGGTGTGTTCAGAGGAGTGCGGCATTCTGACTGGTTGGTGGACTGTTACTAATTCGGGCGAGGTCAGCCGGTGCCAGACCATTGATGGCCTTGAACATGAACAGCAGGAGCTGAAACTCCGCCCTAAACCTCACCGGCAACAGTGGAGTGAGCGGAAGACCTGGCTGATGTGCGAGCGCTTGGAGGTGATGGAGAGGAGGTTTGCTGCTGCGTTTTGCATTTTAAAGCAGTACTAAGTAACTCATGCCCCTAGAGGCCATAAGCGCCACTGCAGGTGTCGTGGCATGTTGCGGTTTATTACTCATTAATTGTCTGTGAGAGTAAATACAACGATGGCAGAAAAGACAAAGGGAGAGAGGGATATTGTACATCCAATTACACAATGGAAATAATTGTTTTCACTCAAACTTGGCTGTGAGTACTGTTTAAGTGGCACTAGCCTGCAGTTAGCCTGTTAGCTTCTTCTTCGTGATTTCATTAGTGTGTATTGGGGCCTCCGACCCGTAGGCAGCGATTGCAATTGTGTTTTTTTGGCCAGAGACACCAGGGGGAGATGAAAGACCCCCCAATCATCCCATTAACACTTGTATTACGCCCAGAGGGACTACGGAAAGGATTACTTAGTTACTTATACTGCTTTAAGTGAGATGTTTATTTATTTATGTATTTATTTCCATTTATTTCACTAAAAAATACTTGCTCCACTGGCAGATTTTTTAGGATGTGCTCTCCACACGGCAGAAACATGATCAAAACACCGGCACATGCCCTCCACCACTGTTACCCCTTGTCCACGGAACATATTCAAGTCTAGGAGGAAAAAGCTTAGGGAGGGACCACTGTTGTTTGTAACGTCGCCTTCCGTGAAAAGACAAAAGCCTTGTCTACAGCCTCCGTTTAGAAACACAAGATTGAGCCCTTAGTGACTTTTGGCAAGACACATATACTTATCTTTATTTGCATACCAATTTTGAATGTTATTTTCCCCCTCTTGCCATTTAAACCATCACCATCGTCTCTAACCCCATAATTCTTCCATAAACGCCGTGAGTCGCAGCGCGTTCAGTCATGTATTAGCACAATGATCATTTAACACGAGGCCCATGCCGTACCTCAGCTCCATGACAACAGGCCAATGTTCGCATGTGGCCTTATTGATTTCACTATCAGGGCCATAATCTGATGGAGGCAGAAAACATCCCTTCAAGACACATTTCCCGTGATGAGCTTGTGCCGACACTGACAAACTCTGAGCTGTAGAAATGTCAAGAGAGACGTGTCCTCCTTTTGTTCAGAGCTGAATTTGCCGGCAGCTCATTTCCTCCAGGAACGCATTAACAAAGCAGTTAATTCTGTCATTAATTAAAAGGAATCACAATTCAGTGAACACTTCAAATTAATCTACTGAGATTTGCTCTCACACAATGCGCACATTCATTTTTCCTTCTTTGTCTCATCAAAGACATCGCGGCTCATGAGACATGTATGCGTGTTTGTGTGCATTTTGTGTTTGCGTGTCGTTACCTCGGCTCGTCTTGTGTTGCTCCGTTAGCAAAGCATGTCAGTTGCAATGCTACGTTTAGCACTTTTGATACCACTGGGAGCACCCATGCATAAATAAATCAACTCCTAACATTAGCAGGGCGCTAACATGAATTAGCCTTAAAAAACATCAAGTTGCAAAGGTGTGAGAAGTGGAAAAGCTAATTAAAAATAATGAGTGCCAATGTAGGGACAGGGCGTTTGCTCAGTGTGCAACAATCCTCAGTGTAATATTGAACCAATGTGGCCTTCACTGTTCAGTACACACGTGTAAATTTAGCTTTTCAGCTTTACACAGGCTATAATTAATTCCCCGCATAATCCTATCTAATTGCGTGTGTTAGTGAGTGTACCTGTCAGACCACACTCAGGGAATAGAAACTCTTCCTCACGAGAGAACGTCCTCAGGGCGGCATTTAACACATAAAGTCTCATTTTGATCTGCAGCTGTAAGTGAAATCAGATAATGCATTACAAATGTCTGACTACTGAATGGTTAATGCTCCAGTGTCGTTATTTTGGGCCTGTAACTGATGTTTTGAGACATACATGTTTGGGTCAGGACCTCCAGTTGGATAAATTGACCCTGTTTCACTTTGGCTGCTTTAGCCCATGTCTAAAGCAGTGATTCTTACCTTTCCAGTGAATAAAGCGTTCACAATTTGTCTCTGGAGCTTCTGCGTGAACAGAAGAACATCCCCAAAACAAGAGGAAAACTGACGCTGTTGAGAACAACGTGACAGGGATGGACTTTATTCTCTGTTCAGAGTAAAACATGTGTTCTGGCGCTAGCTCCTCCTGCTCTGTACTGCTGTTAGCCACATTCAGCTACATCATGACATAGACTTAAAGGGATATTTCCGGATTTTTGACATAGGGCCTCATTAGTTATCCAGAGTGTTGTTGATTTCTGGAGATTTTTTTTATTTTTTATTCATGCAGTCCTTATTTGAAGAGTTTAGTGGTGCTAGGCTAGTGCTAGGCTAGCGCATGTCTATGGTAACTAGTAGCCTCCATTAAAAACCTCTTCAAAATCATCGAGTAGTCCTCCAAACGTTGCCATATCTGATTTGTAGAAAGCTCCTTTGTGAATTCCACGTGTAGTAATGCCGGCCGCAAGTACTACTGTAGATCGGTAACCTAGCAGATCACTCCGCCCTGTGTAGCTTACAAGCAGGAAGCTGATGCTGCTCAAATATAAGTTATTTTAAATGCAAAATGGTTATATTAAAAAAAAAAATTCAGTCAACACAACATTTATATCGGTAGACTGGTGTTATAAGTGATTTGCCTCAGGTGCACTGTGCTTGGGCCAGACTGTTTGTAATGCAGGCTACTAGTTACCATAGACATGCACTAGCCTAGCACCACTAAACTCTTCAAATATAAGGACTGCATAAATAAAAATTATCTCCAGAAATCAACAACACTCTGGATAACTAGGAAATGAGGCCCTATGTAAAAATCCTGAAATATCCCTTTAAGCACAACAGCGCAGAATTAGCCCATATGTGGACCTGGTTTCTTTGTTTAGTCCTAGTTTGGACCTGGTTTAATTCTGGTTTAGCCCAGATTTTCTTTGCTCAGTCCAAGTTTTGTAATCTTCCAACCAGTTTAAACCCTGTTAGTGTTTAGACTTGGTTTAGTAGCTGATAGCCTAATACATTTTTACATTATCCCCTGTTTGAAAGACCACCAGCCGCCACTGGCCTGGGTCGCCTTATGCCCAGGGCCGGCCCTGCTGGCCTGGACTGACATTCCGACTTCCCATCATTTTCCTACGCAGGATGAGCAAAGTCTTCTAAAACTGAATCAACATTTCACAATTACGTGGTGGACAGCGAGTTTCTGATAGTGATTGGTAAGATAGTAAGAACATTAGTGTGTTTATTTTCCATTTGCTTTGAAATAATAACCTTAATGAACACAGAACATTAGAAGAATGTACTGAATGAGGTACAAACTGTAAACATATTTTATTTTATATTGGTTATTGTTACATTGAAAGTATAAGCAATAAGCATCTAGTCTCTCATAGTCTCTCAGGTTGGAAAGAGTTTGAGAATCGTCTATGTATCTGGGAAACGTTGCTTGGGCGTTGCTGAGAGAAAAAGATTGGGAACCACTGGTCACATAACAATAAGCTATATTTTAAAAAATACGTGAAAATCTTGGTCTTGTGCAAAGTGCGGGCAAACTGATCATGGACCGAACACAATCCGACCATTTGAGCAAACACCACAGATCTGGAAGTCAATGTTTGCTCCATAAATCCTCCATTTTGTCTGGAAGGATGGGCGAATGTTTCCTGACGCTCTTAGAATGTTTGCTCTGGCCACTGTCCATGCTTCCGTGCTGTTTGTCTCCGCCGTCACCGCGGTTATAAATACTCCGGCAGTATGGAGCGACTTGGAGGGTGATAAGGCGCTAATTAGCAACTGTTAGCACGAGTAAAAGAAGAAGAAAAACTATCTGCTTCTTGTTGTCACCCAATGTTCCTATGATCTCCATGACACTTTGAGGGATGTCCATTTTTAACACAGAAACACACTGGTTTTATTCCAAGAGGTGGTAAAAACGATTACAACGATTACAAACACTCATTTCAGATTCTTTTGGGTATATTTTTGCATTAAGGCTCATTTTGTAAGGGTCTTAGTTGATTGCAAATTAATAATAATAATAATAATAATGCCTTACACTTGTATTGCGCTTTACAAGCCTTTATTACCAAGTTTCTCAAAGCGCTACAATGTCGTCATTATTCATTCATTCCATACTTGGTGGTGGTAAGCTACTGTTGTAGCCACAGCTGCCCTAGGGTAGACTCACGGAAGCGAGGCAACCAGTCTGCGCCATCGGCCCCTCCGACCACCACCAATCACTCACTCACTCACTACATTCGCTAGGCTTCCTGGTCTCCCATCCAAGTACTAACCAGGCCCTTCCCTGCTTAGCTTCCAAGATCTGACGGGATTGGGCATAGCAAAGGCGGTATGACAAATTATCCTGTTCTTTGATAGCACATTTCCTGTCTATTTTGAGTGTTTCTTGAGAGCTCATGTAACGAGTGAATTTCTCCATTATGAGATCAATAATCAATCAATCAATCAATCAATGGTTTTGTATAGCCCAATATTACAACAGGAGTTGCCTCATAGGGCTGCACCGAACATTAAGGCAATAAACAGAGCAGTAAATAAGACAATGTAAAGTTCAGGCGAATCAAGTATCCGGGCAAACATAATGTCCAAATAAGCGTCAGCAGTGGGTGGCGACGAGCGGCGAGGGTGTCCCCTGTCCTTAGACTCTCCAGCACGGCAAGGAAAAACTCAAAATCCCGGTGGGAGAAACAAGAAACCTTGGGGAGAACCACAGAAGGAGAGATCCACTCCCATGGACGGACAGGCTATGGAGACCCAGGGCCAATGGAGTCCCTTCAGCAGACGGGCCAAGATCGCAGACCGTCCAGTCCTTGTTGTCATTCCAGTAGGCAGGGTTCCTCCGTTCAGCCGGGTCCTCCGTTCGATCTAGAGAGACACTCCCGAGGGGGAGTGGGACAGGAGACACCATGTGAATAGTAATGAACAGACTACAGATAAAATAAATATTGTATCATAATAAGACAAAGTCTGCAGTAAGAAGAAGAAGAGGATAAAGGCTTATCTTATTTGTAGAGCACAATTCGTACACTTTCAAAGGCTTTACAGCTAAATACAATTACAAGAAGGCAGATAAACTCAAGTTTTGAAGCAAAGACTGCATAAGGCCAGGGTAATGTAATATTTTACTTGGTTTACGATACCGATACCTGAATGATACTTTTTTGATGCATATACTAAAATATTTGTCATCTAGAACCATAAAACAACACCATCATGTTAATTTATTCCATAAAATACTATTTCTTTCCCAATTTCCATTTTTAACGGTTCCAGCCCTATGCAAAGCTAGAGTTGTTTTTGGCCTGGATTTGAACATTGTCATAGTTGAGGCCTGTCTCTCATCTTAAGAATGACTTGATTATGAAACACAGCCTCATCATGTTTAGTTCTGACTCTGGGACCAGCATGGAGACCAAAATATAAACATGCAAATCATACAAACATGGCCTCAGAAGAACCTTGGTAAAATATAGGTTGCTAAATATAGGTTCATGATTTGGATCTTATGTGGAGAGTGATGCTTTGAATGTGAGCAACCGAAATAAAACAAACCTTTATTCATTCATTCGAGGTCATGTTCTGTAATGTATACAGAACATGACCCATAATTGAAAACTACTGTAACAGCATCTCAGTCCCTAAGTTTAACATTGGTAATCTGCTACTTTCACCTCTGTATTTCATTAACATTGTATACCAGAAGCGCCCCCGCTCTCTCTTCCGCCTCTACGCGCCGGGCAGGTTTGACAAATTAAAGCCGTTAGATTACGATCAGAACTTATCTTTTACCCAGAGACAGACTTTTATCTGTTGCGTTTCTCCCGCTGCCGTCTCTCGCCCTCATTCACGGTGAGATTGTTAGAGTAATTGGGCCGTTATGTGACCGCAAAGGCCAGATAGGTTTTTAACCCTGTCACAGATTAACCTGGACGTGTGAAGGAGGTCACGGCCCCACATGTTCAAAGTCTCATTTAGAAGAAGAAACTCAATGTATTTGCCGTATAGTTTCGGAATCAGGTGTAAAGGCTCGTACGCTGTCGGGCCTTGTTAAAGCGAAGGGGAGGGTCATTTTTGGGATCGCTGAGCAGTGTCTTCGCTTCCCTGTACAACACTGGGAAAACGGTGAAGCAGGTTGCATATCGCAGACGTCCTGAGAGCGTTTGGATTTGACCTTTTAAAGTGAATCACAGTCATGCTCTGATGGGCTGCTGTAAAGAGACCCAGGATATCCTTATAATAGAGGCACAGGATGAGGAAAATGGTGTTAGCTCCGGTATCACCAGTAATTAATTGCTTCCTGTGGCCTATATTCAAAATCCAACTCGTTCTTTTATACGCGATATAATGAAGGTAGAGCCCCTACAGTGCACACAATTTAATGACACGAGTCTTTTCCATGTTCACAAAAGGAGAAAAAGTTTGGAGGTTAATGAGTATTGCACTGCTTTCTTTGCTTAATAGTATTCTGGTTGCATTAAAAATAAATAAAGTTAAAGTAAGGGGCATGTCATGTGGAGATTCCTTTTTGAGCTTATACCCATGTGTTAACGTTTTACCCTTGTCAAAAATATACCTGGAGTTGTGTAATGTATGCCGTTTTGAGTAATTCTTCTTCTACTGCTCAAGCAATCCAATCTTTCAAGGATTCTTTTATGTAATAGATAGACACCGGAAGTGTCTATTTTCAAAGTTCATAAACCATCACTGGATCCGTTAGAGGCTGTTTTGTCATCAAACTGCATTTACCCAGCACCATTGATTTGTTCGCATGCCATTAGCAAAAAATTGTGGTTTGTATCCTGTTTTTACTTAAGTATATTTTTTATGCACACATTTTAAAAATGTGAAATGTCAATACTGAGGTGCCCAAAAGCAGGTTTTAAGTCTCACGTATGCATATGTCTTCTTTAAACTCAATGCTACTAAATACAACAGTTTAAAGGCGCACTACGTAACATTTTGGATTATACTGTTGCATTACAAAACATACTCCTAGCGACTCACGACACAGTGAATGCTATTTCTGCAATAGGTAATCAAAGCATGGATTTTAATGAGGACCAGACCTTTTTAAATCTCATATTTGGCTGCTTTTACGTCTCCATGGAGACGGGCTGTCCCGCTCCCAGTAAAGTCAGGTCTTAAATGAGCCGCTCACAGCAAACTCAAGTTTGTTTTGTCATTTTTGTGGTATTTATCATTTGTTAAAAATATGTGTAATAAACTAAATGCTTGTATTATTTTGTATTTATTTGGTGAAATGTTTCGCAGTGTGGCTTTAAGATTGCAGCAGAAGAAGCATAAGCCTCCGCAGCCTCTCCATCTCCTCCTTTGATCTCAAACTAAATACTGTATGTACTACTGTGTGTGCTATGGAAGGGAATGGATTGCCGCGCTAACATAGTCACATAGTAATCATTGCGATAGATTCAAGAGAAACGTCCAAAGGGTCAATAAACAACGAGAAATAACAAACGACCACCGTCACATTACAGCGCCACCTGCTGCTGTTGCTGCGCGAGCAAACCAACCAAATTACCGCGCTTCATTTCATATCAAAGCAATACTCTCCCCGTAATCAGCCAAACAATTTATCAGGCTTCACAATTATCTCCCATCCCCGGTATATAATCTGCTCTGAGATAATTAAAAAAGCTCTCAATCTGTAGCCGAACATCAAATAAACAATCACAACGGGAAAGATATGTGACCCAATATCTAACTACGGCTGCCGCGGCTCCATTTCCAGTTATTAATAATATCTAAGGCAAGAATCGCAGCCCGGAGCGCCATGATTAGAGACGCCACGTTTATTATTCTTCAAAGCCCCAACAACATGTGAAAAACACCTGAAACAAATGAATAGGACTCTATGGGCAGCAGCAGCAGCAGCAGTAGCAGCAGTCTCAGTGCTTTGTTTTAAAGGCCAATGCACCAGCACATTGATATCTAGAGATTTCTTTGTAGCGCTAATTGTGTCTACATTCTTGACCACTTTGTCAGTGGCTCGCTTGTTTACAACCATCAACTTAACAAGGACAAGAAATAACGAAGGCCACAGTACAGAAAACGCTTTTTCCCCCCCCTCCTCCTCCCTTCCCTATCCCCCTTCATTTTAATGGTGGTTTAAAAGTGGAAGAGCTTGAAAAATGCAACTAAAGATTCGTCCGAATGGCAGGGCTAGCCGTTGGGCATGTTGACGTGCCTTTGATATGGGCCATAACTAGCTTTAAGCCTCGCATCAAGCAACTCGCCGAGATGTCGCGCTTGCCAAAAAACTCTACCTTTAATTTCGAATTCTCTCAAAATCTCCCACACAGGCGCACATCAAACGCGCCGGTCATTAGTGTATTGTAATGTTTGCCCGAAAAAATGGCACCAGTTGGACACTCCCTAAGGATTTTGTCATATTCATCAATGGAGTGCATAATCGGATAGGATGGTATTTACATGTCGGATCAAAAATGCCAGAGAAGAGACCATTAATTATTGAAAAACTGTCAGAATCAAAAGCCTTTTTATTTTGTATTTTTTTTTTCATTTTATTTTTGCCTCAGTACTGGAGTTTGTTGTCTGACTGAAAAGCCACTCTCAGGCCAGTAAACATAATTATCTCAATTTAAAAGACAGCGCAGTTGGCTTTTGAGCGGTCGACACAAAAGGGGAGCCGCGCGTCTTGACAGAGTAATAAAATAAAGGTTTCGGAGTGTGTGTACGACAATAGGCAGTAACAAGATTCAGACTGCGGAGGCTGCTTCATCTACCTATACTGTCTACAGGCTACATCACAGCGGTGTCGAGTGCCTTGTTGAGACCGAAGGGCATGGGCTGATTTGCGAAAGAGATTTGTTTATGACCCTCGCAACAAAGTCGGTTACAAGAGTCTGCAGAGAGCTCGGCGGTGCAAATGAGATCCAAGCGGTGGTGGGCTTTCATAATGGACTTTTTGCTGTTTATTTAAAGGGGGGTATTATGTAAAAATTTTCAAGCTTTATATCATGTTATTATGTCATTCCCTCATTAAACACATGCCTGGAGTGTTGCCTTGGCTCATTCACATATTTTGAGTAATCAGTAAAAACTTAGACGGCAGCCATTTTAGGTGTAGCTATGCCTCAGTCCTCCTAGGAACGCCCCCACCTCCTGGAGACGCCTCTGGACCTTTCGTCACCAGCCAAGCCACCAACCACTGCTCCTCAGCTCAGCAGAGCCCCCTCCCCGCACAGTAGTGTTGTTTAGATGCCACAGCAGTGTGCTGAAGGGGCGTGTCGGAAAGCTTCTTAAAGAGACAGAGGCCTATTTCAAGACGTTCAGTACAGCCATTTTGAGAGAGCAATTTTATTCAAGGCAGTTATTTTAATTTACTGCATATACAGACCAACAGAAGGTTACGTCATCATTGTAGTATGCTATAGACTGGTGCTATGTGATTGAAAAAAGCATAATACCCCCCTTTAAGATAAAGATGAAAGTTTTGAGCATTGTTCAGTGCCGGTCCAGATTATGGGCTTTAGATTTTCTTGCTGTCAGGTGGGGTTAGGGCTACCGACTAGAATGTGTTAGGTTGGCAGAGAAACCCAATCACCAAACCCAATCTAACATTCACTAATCGCTTGACCAATGAGCAGGGCCCCATACATGCGTTTCCAGTGGCGTCACACACACAGTTAAAGGAACAGGCCACCGTTTTTTCCATACTGAGATATGTTCTTACCTTAGCTTAGACAAGTTGAGCCTTCCTCTCTGGTCTTTGTGCGTGTGCTCAGTCACGCAAAAAGACCAAATATGTGGTTAGCATTTAGCCTCTCCTCTCCTCTATAGGGCCAAACGGGGGTGAAGTTAGAAGCGACCAAGCTCTTCCACGTTTGCCCTACATGAGTAGTTACACGATCCAAGTATAGTTACACATGTCGATTTTCTAAGCGGATAAAAAAGGGGTACTATATTGTAAGGCGTAATCACACCTGAGGAGCACTTCGACGTCCGCGCAGTAAAGTGAATATATTACTGCGCGGACGTCGAAGTGCTCCTAGGTGTTTAGGAGATTGTGTAACTATACTCACGTAACCGTATTTAAATAGGGAAAACGCGGAAGAGCTTTGTCGCTTGTAACTTCACCCCCTTTGGCCCCATAGAGGAGAGGAGGAGAGGCTAAATGCTAACAACATCTTTGGTCTTTTTGCGTAGCTGAGCGCACACATTAAGACCAGACAGGTACGCATCAACTCATCTAAGCTCAGGTAAGAACATATCTCAGAATGGAAAAACGATGGCCTATTCCTTTAAGGCTGCCATTTTGAAGACCATTTTGATGTGGAATTATGCTACACTACAACATGTAACAATATCTCTACTCAGGATGAAAATAAAGGACTGATTTGACCGCAGCATTTTGTATGTAGCTGTAACTTGTGAGCCTTTCCCAGAAAACATTTATCTTAATATTTTGTACAGAAAAGTGTAAATCATTACTTGAGCCTGTTAAAATGACTGTTATCGGGTTGTTTTGATCATGATTTCCACTTTGATGGCTCATTTAAGGCGTATTCAACAACTTTTTTAATCATTTACAAGTTTATGTCGTATTTGGGCCACGGCTTGTCATCCTCTGGGTGATTGTGGGTCCCGACGCCATTTCAGTTGAGAACCACTGCTCTAGAAGTTATCGATTGACTTTGTTTACTCTGGGTGGAGTTGTGCACATAATTCACAGTCAAGGTTTATCTCTTAAACCCGACCTGAACCGAGCACATTTTCTCCAGTTTGGCTTTACCCAAATCTAAAAAAGCCTCTTGAAAAAAGCGTCAAAATATCAACAAAAAATATATAGGATGAAAACGTAACAAACGAGCGACAAAAACGTGATTCACAACTGATTGAGATTTGCACATTTTGTTCCCTTGACAATATACGGGTATATCTGCATTCTGCGTAGTTCTGAGATATTTAGGTATGATCTTGTAGAAAGAGAAAAAAAAAACTGCTCAAATAAACTACTAAAGGAGGAAAAGGGTTGAACTGTGAGGAGGTTTGAAGCAGCTGGCCCTCTTATCTCTCCTACACCGTCAACACTTCCCTTCAAGGCCAAGCCACGGAGCTAAACCTGATAAGGACTGAGCTCTCTGGGTCATATTTTGCATAACACATTAACACGGACTTTCACTGTAAATAACTGCACACACATACCCCCCTCGCTAACCACGCCCCCGTCGTTCTGCGTCTGCCTCAACACGCTTCTTCAGCCCCGCCCCCTGGTCAATGGCCAGTCATCGTGTATTTCCCATGTCTTGATGTTTCTATATATGTGCTTTGCCTAACCTGATTGCAATTTCGCATGTCTTCTTTTGTAAGGCGCATTGAGTTGCCTTGTGTACGAAATGCGCGGTATAAATAAAGTTGCCTTGCCTTGCCTTACTAAACTAAATATTTTGATGATGACTGATTCAGTTAAACATCACAACAATACAGTATTCAACATCATCAATGAATATAGCATTTCTCCACAAATAACAAGGCCCTAATTTCAATCTGTAATGGAACGCTTTGAAGACCCCAATATTATAAAATACAGTGGTTTACGTATTTTTCCGTTGTACACATTTTATTATCAGGTGTCATTCCATTGTGTATGTCATGAGATTAGCGCGCAAACCCATTGTTAAGCACTGATCTTCCCTTAGCGCCAAGGCTAACCACACTGTCTGTCTTTGACCCTGCATTATCACCGCTCGCTACACAATACAAAGTGCATCATATTGATCAGAGTCACCGGGCGCTACTTGTGCCGACTTAATTATTGAAAATACAGGAGCGTGCTAACAAAGAGATGATCCCGCTATAGCTTCTGCCTCCGTGCCATTATACAGACGCTTATTATCTGACAGTGCCATTAAGATAAAAGCCGCGGCCGGACATTAAACATCCACTCGAAACCGCGTTGCACATTACGGGACATTATGTTTCTATCAGCCATTTGCGTGTAATTACCTGAACCGGGCTTTATCGCGGCGGAGCGCAGTTTGTCATTTGCCGTCAGTGGCTGTGGAGCATGCTCTCGCGCATAAGTTCTCCTGCTTCAGAGAGAAACTTTTGGGTTTAGCAGTAATTAATTAAATGTTGTGCACTTTCCCTCTGGGGGTCATTAAAATTTCATCTTGATCTTATCTTCTTAATCATAATCTGTTTGAATATGGGCTAACCTGCTTTGGCACTGATGCAGTAACCTGTGCCTCCAGATTCTCAGCTCTGTGAACTTTTATTTATTAGAAAACATGGAAAGTTTTCTCATTTCAATGCATGCACTTAAAGGTAGGGCGTGTAGGATTGCCATTATTTATTTATTCGTAAGTATTTCACAAACATGACCTATTTTTGTGTCTCCAGATGTGAACTAAGTATTTTATCGACTTTACTGATTACAATTGTAATTTATTTATTTACAATGACCTTGAGGAATCTTTTGGGGATGTGTTGGCCTCTATCTGAAATGTTAATCAAAAGCAGAATGAACCCTGCACTTTGCAAGATCATAAACAAGATATATAAAAAAAGGACAATCTCCTACTTCCATAATCCCGGCATATGTCCCCAAACCAATCCTGATCAGTGCAGGCCGGGCGAGACCAGAATGATGCCCCTCTGTATTTGTTTATATAGAGGGGGTATCACGCGATCGTTGGCGGCAGTAGAAAACTCAAACGAGCCCGTGCAATCAGATTAGTTTATTTGCAGTCATGTGTAGTTCGCGAGCAGCATCACTAACGGGACGTGGAAGTTCCCTCAATAACAATCTACGGATGGTGCACGGGAGAGAGAGAGAGGTTTTCTCCAATCGCTGGTGAATGACCAAAAACACATCGACAGCAGGTGAGTTTCATGATTCATAATCCTGTGCCATTAACGCAGAGCCGCTAATAACGCCACATCAACGGCAGACACCTGCCCTTCACTGATTGGTTTACTCCGCTTCCTGTTTGCTTTACTCTGCTTCCTGTTTGCTTTACTCCGCTTCCTGTTTGCTTTACTCCGTTTCCTGTTTGCTTAACTCCGCTTCTTATTTGCTTTATTCTGCTACCTGTTTGCTTTACGCCGCTTCCTTTTTGCTTTACTCCACTTCCTGTTTGCTTTACTCCGCCTCCTCTTTGCTTAACTCCACTTCCTGTTAGCTATACTCTGCTTCCTGTTTGCTTTACTCTGCTTCCTGTTTGCTTGCGTATGTAACACTGTGGAAATGTAGTTGATGCCACGGTCACCAGACTCAGTCTCTGGTACAGCAGTGAGTCTGGTTTCCAGGCAAGATCAGTGCAGGCCTCACGTTAAAGATCAGTGACCGACCAAAATGTCAGTCCATAACCCGGGTTTGAGTTGTGATTGTTTCTAGAGTACCAGCTACATACACTACATTTGAGTAACACTGTATGTGAAAGGGAAATATAGGTATGTTTAAAATGAAGGGTGGTTTGATTCCCATTCTGATCCAGTGTATGCTGTTGGTGGATCCAGGAGCCAAGGCAAGGTTGTTTTATTTAAAAGAATATTTCATATGAAAATGCAATTCTATGTGCCTTACAACAAACACAGGCATCTCTTCTCAGACTGCTGCCTCCTCAAACCGGCCCCGGATAAAGCGGAAGAAATGGATGGATGGATGGGACATACTGTACTATAAAGAACATTTACTTGTAAAATATTAAAAACAGAAATAAAAAAGCTTTAAAACCAGATAAAATAAAATAATATCAAAAATATTGTTTTCTGCCTGGTATTAAAGCCACTCTGCGTAGAATTTTACCCAATAAATGATATTGAAATACAAGGATTTATTTTATGACAGAGATTTTCCTTATTGAAAAATACCTCATAAATGTACAAACAAACAAGTGCCTTTGCTGTGAGCGGCTCAGCTCTCCTAAGACATGACAGTAACTTTACCGGTAGTGGGTACGTCTCCAGCTCGTCTCCATGGCGATGTGACTAAAGGCGTCAGAATTTGAGATTTAAATAGGTTAGGTTTTCATCCAACTCCATTCTTTGATTACCCACTGCATTTCCTGTGTTGAGCTGGTCATTAGAAGCATGTTTTGTGCTGATGGCAACAGTATAGTCCAAAATGTTACGCAGTGTACCTTTAAATACTGCTTGTCTCACATATTCAGCCAAACTGTTCTCAGTGGAGATGAGCTGATGATGTCCCACTCCCAAAAGTCCCAAAGTTACGAGTTAGGTCTGAGGAAAGATACTGTACATGTGTGAGGTACAGTATCTTTCATTGACAAGGTATTTTACTTACAGACAAAAACACCCATCATTAAATTCATCTGATCATAATTATTATTTATTTATTGAATGATATGTTACTCGGTATTGCTTTAAATTGTTGAGGGAAAATAACAAACATATTAACCCACATGGCACTGTTTTAGCCCATGAGCCCGTCGTGTAGGCAGATATATTTCCCTTCCTCCCCTCCTCCAGCGCGGTGATGGGGGTGAATCCACGCCTGGCACTGCAGCCCGCGCAGCCTGTGGACCCATACCCGGCCTGGCACTGCTCCTGGCATCACTCCTCCCCCCCCCCCCCCCGACTTATACGCATTCTTATTGCGGCTAGCTGGTCTCGCCTTTACAGATGACGGAGTCTGGGGGCCGCTGGCATAAACAGATCTACATGTTCATTGGGTGTATTAAGAGAGACACAGCTAAAGAGGTTTCATTACAATTGTAAATTCCCTGCCTCTAGGCTCCCGGCCCCGCTCTAGATTACGCGGGGGTCTGCGCACACGGACAGCGCCTGGCATCTGACGGAGGGTCCAGTGCAGCTAATTAATTCCATTAGAAAGTGAAGTCATCTTGTGCAGGAATTAATATTTGGAGCGTCATGTTGCTAATTTATTTCCCGATTTAATTAGCTGAGCGAAGAAATGTTGCTCGGGCAAGAGGACTTTTTAATTATCGGCTTGGATAAATTTGAAAATGTTGATGCCTAAGGGTTCGGTTAATTAAAAGCTGCATTATTTTAAGTTTAATGAGCTCCCATCTTTGTTTTTCCACACCATATGGCCATGTCCTGTAGTCAAATTTAGTTAATTAAGCTAATTAAGCTAATCATTTTAATTACTCAAGACAATGTGATTGGATAGAAGATGACTACAAGTTTATAGCCAAGTGCTTGTTTTTCATTAAGTTGAAGGGACTGAGCTATTTCTGATTGCAGTTGGCAAGCATAGCCGAGTGGTTTGAGAATGTGACAGCCCTGAGATATTAAAGCCGAGGTCTAATTGCATTCCTTGATAATAAAAAAATAAAAAAAGAAGAAGAAAAAAATACTGTCACGGGAGGGTCTTTGAGAGGAGCGATGGTTTACTACTCGTTCGAGCTGTTCACTAGTTTTGCCTGGTGGGCGACGGGCACTCCATCATGTGAATAATGTGCATGTTTACTGCCTTTAAAGGGGCGGTTTGCCGTATTTTTTATGTTAAATATTGCACAGTATATGTGAGATTAACAGAGCTAATGCTGTATCGCCCCTATGTCAATATGTTTACATGCTGCCGTACATAATGAAAAAAGAAAATCTTTGCAGCAACTATGGGCTTTACGCAGGGCAGGGACAGCTCTCTCATGAACTCTCCTATTAACCTGGTCTCTGCAGCAGGGGTCTCAATCGTGGGTCGGGACCTTAAATTGGGTCAAGTGATTTTCAGTGAGTCGCAAGATCAACTGAAGGAGTATAGACTGACGGCCGAGTTGTTTTGATCAGGATTTCAGCTATAGGCTTTTTCAGTGCTTCAAATAAAAAATAATCGGTGGGCAGAATTCACATGTTCTCAGCAAAAGCAGCACTCCACAGTATTGACAGATCCCACCTGCATGTTTTTTTTTATTATTCAGCTCACAGTTTGACATAGGCCATGGTGGGTCTCGATGCCACACACAGGTGAGACGCAAAATCCTGACAGATTCCTGATTTTTTTTAACATTTGTATTACATGTTTTAGACACACAGTGCTAAACTTTCATGTTCATTTCTACACATCCAGTGAGAAAAAAATGCACCATGCTGTTGGTCATTAAAGGCGCATTATTAGGTGACCAGATGTCCCAGTTTACCCGGGAGTGTCCCAGTTTTGAGTCATCTGTCCCATGTCCCCAAACATTCCTCCAAAACCATTCATTTGTCCCAGTTTTACGCCAATATGATACACAAAGTACAAACTTCGCTTGAAAATTCATGTCTTTGGGCCGTGCAAATGTCCATTAGAAGTAGAAACCAATAAAAAAAATATCAAGTCTATCATGTTAATGCTGATTGGTGCTTGGTGTAAGACATTAACAAGTATATTTACCCTTTAGCGTGGGATGGCCCCCTGGTTGACCATGCAACTAAATCCCAAATAGTGTCCCAGTTTTTCAGTCAGAAAATCTGGTCACCTTATGCATTATGCACCTTTTAATGAAATGAAAGTTAATAATAACGCGTATTTGATCTTTCAGTGACCCAGCGGCTGTAAGGCTGGTTAACATAGCGCTTTCACTTTACATCCTGGAGACTTCCGGCACGCACAGTTCTATTGTTGTAGTGTTTCTGGTAGGTTTTCACTGCTGATTGAACTCTCTCCATGGTTACGCATACATTACATCCAGAAATCTATCAGAAACCTCCTGGTCCTGGAGCATCCTGGCAGGAGGATTGAGAGTAAACGCACCAAAGCTAACCACCAATGCAGCCTGGGTCACTGAAAAGTCAAATACGCACAAATATTAAAGAGGGGGTATTATGCTTTTTTCAATCACATAGCACCAGTCTATAGCATACTACAATGATGACGTAACCTTCTGTTGGTCTGTATATGCAGTAAATTAAAATAACTGCCTTGAATAAAATTGCTCTCTCAAAATGGCTGTACTGAACGTCTTGAAATAGGCCTCTGTCTCTTAAGAAGCTTTCCGACACGCCCCTTCAGCACACTGCTGTGGCATCTAAACAACACTACTGTGCGGGGAGGGGCTCTGCTGAGCTGAGGAGCAGTGGTTGGTGGCTTGGCTGGTGACAAAAGGTCCAGAGGCGTCTCCAGAGGTGGGGCGTTCCTAGGAGGACTGAGGCATAGCTACACCTAAAATGGCTGCCGTCTAAGTTTTTACTGATTACTCAAAAATATGTGAATGAGCCAAGGCAACACTCCAGGCATGTGTTTAATGAGGGAATGACATAATAACATGATATAAAGCTTGAAAAAGTCGATTTTACATAATACCCCCCTTTAAGGTTTTTATCCACATTGTCACATTCCCCAAAAGTTAACATTTCTGTGTTAGTTTTTGTTGTTTCTTTTGCTCTATATCAGATCGAGTTGAACCTGTTCACAGAGAGGGTATGTGTAACTACAATACAAGTTATATATAAGTTATCGGAGTTACAAAAAATGATCACGTCAGCTTCGCTTTCCTTCTGGCTACAATTGTATGTACATTTAAGTGTAGGGATTACAGACAGGTCATTAGCCTGACAGCAGATGCTCTGATCAGTGCAGGCGCGGTGCGTGGGCCACTAAAACACATGCGCTTCTTTAATGAGGGGCAGATCACTCTCTGGGGGAGAATATATCCATACAAGCAGGGGGCTCCGGCGTTACTGTGTGCCTTCGCTTTAAATTGCAGAACATTGCAGAATTATTGTGACCTTTTGTTGTGAAGAGCGAGTGCCCGCCGTCGCTACACGTTTCAGCTCAAAAATCTCGAGCTCTGTAGTTCCAAACGTTCAAGCTATAGTGGATGTCCAAACTGATGATGAATGGTCTCAATTTATATAGCACTTTCCCCCACCTACATTAGGCACTCAAAGCGCTTTACAGCAAGGAACCACTCACCTCTTCGCGCTCTCATTCATATACGCCAGTGTATACGCAGACACTGGAGACAAGGTGGGTGAAGTGTCTTGTACGTTTTTTTTTATATGTTTTTTGTGCAGCACTTTCGACATGTTGTTTAAATGTGCTATAGAAATAAAGTGGATTGGATTGAAGGACAAGCGTGGACCTGTGGGAGCTGGGATTCAAACCCCCGACCTTCCAACCATGGGACAATGCCCTCTACCATCTGTGCCACTGTCGTTTTACACAGGCTGGGAACAGAGGGAACTAGGGCTGTCACGATAATTACTATATCGACTTATCGTTCAATAAATAACAGATAAACGATATATATTTTGGCCTCGATATTTATCGTCTATACATTTATTAGCATTTCCCCCCTATTTTTCTTTACTTTGATTTCTACAGAAGCAAATTGAGTTACAGTATATGTCATGTTTATTGCAGCTTGTGTGGTATTTTAGGATATTACTGTATGATGCACTTTTAGAACAAAGGCTGTCATTTTATGCCTGAGAGTTGAGAGTTGACAGTATCTAGTATCGTTTATCGCGATACTTTCCTGCCGTAATATATCAAACTTCAAATTGTTATTGTGACAGGACTAATGGGAACAGAAATAGCCACTACATTTAAATGTTTTAAACTCATTCTTAACTTTGTAGCATCCTAATTCTTCACAGGGCCGACTTTATAGGCACATTTCACATCTTGCAGGGTCACTTCTTAGGATCACTTTCACAGAAATGCTAGAAAACAAGCAAGTTCATGAAATGTATGGTGTTCCCCCCCACAAATGTCTGACTTTGAATACCAAAGTATAGGACAAAACATATTTTGTCCCATTACCAGACGCAAATCACATGCCTTTAAAGAGTACCTAACGGGCGTGCCAAAGCCTTTCCCCACCCACAAACAAAAGAGGCGGTCTCTGAGGTTTGGGGGTGACATGCGGGGGGTGAATGACGATGTGTGGAGCTGGTGCGGCTTATGACGTTCTGTGGAGGCCGTGGACACGTCTCCAGTCAATCAGGAAATTCTAATTAGTAGCAGAGTTTACCCTGAAGGGGGCGCAACCCATTCGTTCTCAGGCCAAAGTTAGGATTTGACACATGTTTGCGCTATAATGTCAGAATAATGTCAGGGACCAGTGGACAACACTATGAGACACCCATTGAGACAGTTTATCAGTAAAAAAAAAACTTGATTTGGTGTTTAGTTGCTCTGTAATTACTGATATAGGCATATAATTCTAGCAACTCCCATGATGTCGTGTCATTATGGACCAACACAACTCAAATTGAATTGCGATTGCGGTATAATAGGCCTGTGGTCTGTCGACGGGTCGCGCGCCGCTCCCCTTTGTGACCCCTACAGTGTGTTGAGGCCTGACACCGTGCGCCGCGTTAGCCGCTAGCATCTGCACTCCAGCCTGGACACAAGCTGGGCCTACGCAGAAGCCAGCCCTATGGCCGACAGATGCACGGGCTAAACCCAATAACACTGGGAGAGACAACATGTCCGTGGTTTCCATCATTGTTAAAAATTTTGGTACCCCCACTTAGGTAATTTGTTTCCCTGTATAATCCTATTGCCCTCTATTAAATTAAACCAACTGGTCATTTCAGTTTGGAGCCTATAAATACACTGGTTGCTATGTGCATGAGCGCTGTGTGGGACGTCTCATTTGATTAGAAGGAAGCACTTAATAATTTCAGCTGGAAAGGTGCCCTTCAGTGGGCGACCTCCGCGGACCACAGGCACATATGGCTAGGACGGCTGCGGCAATATTACTAATGTCCGCTTCTAATGTATTTTTACAATCCAGGCCAGGGCCACTCTCCGCAAATTGTTTTGGGCTAATGTTGGACTTGGAGTGAGACGGCTAAACGCTAACTGCTAACTGTTTACAATAGTCTGAATGAAGGTTTGGCAGTGAGTGCAGCGTCCAGGAAGGTGAGATCGAGGAGACTCCTTCAGATATGGGTATTACCAAAATGCGTGCTCGTTTTGTCATTGAAGTGAACTTACATACATTTAGGTTTCTGTATTAAACTCATAGAAATATACAGTTTCAACATGACACAGGGCACACATTCCCCTAATAAACACGGCACACTTTCTTCATCAAGATAAAGTAAAGCTTTTGAAACACATCACGTTGCTCTATTAACCCATAACAAGACATGACTATTGTGAAAAATGACCTGGCCAAAGTTCAGAGTGGGTCAAATGCGGAGGGAAAATTTCCCTACGGGCATTATGAAGTAGACAGATATAAACAGATCAGCCAGCCTTGGTTCACCCCGTCTCAGAGAGGAGAGACAGTCACTCGTCCAGTCTCTTCAGTGATGTCACTCCAGAACAGCTGCACTTCACCGTTCACTCATTAGGACCGGCACAAAATAGAAATGCGACGTCATCCTAGTTGTGTTACATGTGTTACATAATAGTCTCTTGGTTATCAGTGGTGCGGTATAATCTAAATCAGGGTTCTCAACTGGGATGCTGTCACGACCATCCATAATCCTAGGATGGCAAGCCGTGACCCGAATAGAATAGAATTCTGATATATCACGTAAAATACAGTATTTTCCCCACAAATTCATGTAGAATAAACATTAAATAAACGTATAAAGCTGAAATGATGACCAAAACAACAGTCATTCTGACAGATTCAGATATTTCTATACTTATATATACAGTATATAAAGGCAAACGAGGAGTTATCTGGGCAAGACTCACAGCTAAACCACACAAGCATAGTGGTGGGAAAGCTTATAGTCAGCTGGTTTAAGCTGGTTGCTTCAGTCCATTTTTTTGTTTCTTGGATGAAGATGTCAACCTGTGAGACCTGACTGTCTGTAACTTGGAATTTTCATGTTCTCCTCATGTCAGGTTCTCCTTGTTCTTCTACCTCCAAAAACATGCTGGTCAGGTTGGCATGCAGAGTTGCAGCGGCTCAGGAGTAACCAAAATCTATACAATTTTATTGTAGAATTGTATAATGACAATACAGTTCTTCATTCTCCTTCATTCTTATATAGAAGATTATTGACAAAATGTAAAAGGCTTGCGACCCACTCTTTGGTCCTGACCCACCACTGATCTAAATTACTGCTGGTCACTGGTTTGTGTAGAAGGCCCATTTTTATGATTGTATTATTTTTTATTGTGACCTAGTTCTTATAAAAGCAGTTTTACTTACTGTCTGAACTTAGCATATAGTAGTTGAAATCATATTTGGCATTTTGTCTAGAAGTATTTCGGATCCAACCAAATCAAGATACAAATGTACAATGGGAACAGTCGTTTGAAACCCACAGCGAGGTAGACTTTCGTCCAAATTAAAGATTTTTCAGTGTGGAACATTTTTCATTAAAGGTTTGTTGCCCTTCCAATGCCCCAGCAGCTCATTTACCGCATGAGGAATGAAATGAAGTGTCTTGCTGTCCTTGAGATGAATTCGAACCAGAAACCTCCCTTTTGCTTGATGAATGTTTGACCATCGCCGCTTATCTATAATGCTTAAGTAAAGCGGCTACTTCACAAATAGTTTTGTGAAAACATGAAAATGCAAGTGAGAATATTCCCCGAGAATAGCCGTCATACCTTTTAAAAGCCAAACTTGTGGTTTAATGACAGATTTTCTGCCGCAGTGTGTTCATTAATGATCATTTGGACACTGAATTCCGATGGTGAGGCAGTACAGTGCTTCACAAAGTCGACATAATTTGACAACTACAAAGTCTGGGCTCCAAAACACGGGCCCAAATGAGCTGCGGCTAGTCATTAAACGGTGCCACCAGCCAAATAAAATGTTGCCTCATTTCCAGACAAAAGCACATCGACTTCCAGTCTGAAACCTAAATCTGTACCAAGATTAATAACTATACTATAGATGTAGTTACAGTAATCCATCTGTGGGGAGGAGCTTGTAATGTGTTCAGTATCAAAGGAAATGGCTTGATTGTTGTCACGGTCAAGCTGTGAAAACTCTGCTAATGTCAGTGAGATTTCTCCTGGGAAGGTTTTTTTTTTTTGCTAAATGCGCAGTGGGATAAAAAATGTAGCTTTTTGTTTTTGGAATAGTTTCCCCAAGTCGTACATGTGAAAGCCTGACTCCTGCCTGACAACGGTACAGAGCATTTCGTTTATGATCATTTGGACACTGGATTTTGATGGTGATGATTTGACAACTACAGAGTCTGGTTTCCAAAACACACAGGCCCAAAATATGAGCCTCATTAAATGTTACTATATAGCCAAAATGTTGTATTCTTTCCAGTGACATTGATTGAGAAGATGAAGTTGATTTCAAGGCGAATGAATCCTATCCGGGTGTGGTTATTGTGACTCATCTGTGGGACTGAGGGGAACTTGAACTGTGTTTAGTAGTGTTGGCTATTTCTGTATATGTTTTTATTATAATAGGCTCTAATGATTATATGAAACTGTGTTGATTGTAATCTGTGCTTTAAGGTTCATTTTGAATTGCGCGGACATTTTAGTGCATCATTGTTTTTTACTCTTGGATCCACTGGGGGGCAGTGTGTTATAATGCGGAGTCAGATCGCGCAGCAGAAGAAGCATTCCAAGGACATTGATTGGTTCTTCAACAAGTAGCCGCCTACTTTCTGTGTATAAAATGCCAGGATATACGGAGCCGCGCCCTCTCTTGCCCTGCTGCATCCCTCGCTGCCCACTGAGCACCACCATGTAGCCTTTAGCATAGCTTTTGTTTTAGATTGTAAATGTTAGGGAATAAATAATGATTTTGATTTTAAAAGAACGAGTCTCCATCTTCTCTCCATTTTAAAGAACACAATAGTAGCAAAGAAAATGGCTTTACTGTACTATGGTCCGTTTCAATTTTGGTAATTGAAATGCTAATGCTCTGGGAAAGACTCTGCTAAATATGCAAAAATAATATTGATAAAAATCAAACATATGGGCATAGTTTTGCCAAGTCTTACCTGTAAAACTTCAAACTTCTGCCTGGTGACAGTACGGTGCAATCGTTAATGATCATTTGGACGCTGAATTTTGATGGCGGGGCAGTACTGTGTTTCACAAAGTCGGCATAATTTGACAACTACAAAGTCTGGGCTCCAAAACACGGGCCCAAATGAGCTACAGCTCGTCATTAACTGTTTCTACCAGCCAAAACAGTGCGTCTGCGTCCAGAGCGAGCACATTGACATCCGCGCTTTGAAAAAAAAAAAAAAAACTAACAAAAAAAAGTGGAATTTTATCTTATTTGATGGCTCTTATCTAATCATCTTAAAAACGAGATTACTCTTTTGGCCCGTGTTTGGCGCGTCGTCCAATCAGCGCGCGCCGCCGCCAAGGAGCGCTCGGTGAGAGGCGGCTTAATAGATTTAGATGAAAGGCGGAGGCATCTGCTCCAAAGGCCACCTCCCGATGCCGATCGCCGTCTGCCCCGCCACACGCCACAGGCTAATTAGGGCCATGCATTTATTTATGACTGCGCTCGTTAGACAGCGCGCGAGAGAGATGGTCCGCGTTCTGAAAACACATTAGTCCCGGAGGAAAGTGCCTGTGAAGTCGCTGTCCTCGGGCGCTGCCAGGTCACGGACTGGGAAGCTTTTTTTTCTGACACACACATGAAGAGGGAGAGAGAGAGAGAGAGAGAGAGAACACAGGCTGGACAAACATCAGTGCAGCGGAGGGCGGGAGGGAGGAGCGAGGGCCAGAGGTGTCAAAGTCAAGTGAATGAAAGGGCGCTCTGATTAAAAAGGATAACATCAGGGATATCACACACACATCAGTAATTAACACTGTTTTATTCAATCATGCAGGGTGTTGATGTCCTGTAGAGCCAAGGCTCCATCCCGCAGCCTATACATTCCCTGTGCTTTGGTTCAAGTTCTGCATTTAGTGTTTCATACAGACCCGGCTTACTCACACGGGCTGCACTCTCCTGCAAAAAGGGATGGGCCTACTTTTTGTTCTCGGAGTGGAGTGAAACCCCGACAAGAACCGGAATGCTAAGAATAAGTTTGGATCACAGACTAACAATTCGAATGTATCCTTCGTTCCCGTTTTGTTCTTCCAAACCAGTTCCAGCTCTGTTTTGTACCGATTTCCTCCATTGTTCTGTGAAATGTTAACTATCAGTACCAGTTAGACGTTAAAACTTGACCCAACTCACTCAACACTAAGTAGGCTGGAACAACTAATCGATTATTGAAATAGTTGGCAACTATTCTAGTAATCGAGTAATCACTTTCTGGTAAACACAGACCCAAATAGGATCGACAGTGGTAGAGCGGGTCGTCTCACGATTGGAACAGTGAAGGTGCGTGCACTGTTGCTGTGTCCTTGGGCAAGACATCACACCCTCCTGCCCTCCAGTGTCTGCGTACATTGGTGTTTGAATGAGAGTGTGAATGGGTGACGGGTTCATTTCCTGTAAAGCGCTTTGGGCCCCATGAAAGTGCGCTATAAGTTGAGACCATTTACAGTTGTGCTCAAAAGTTTGCATACCCTGGCAGAATTTTTGACTTTTTGACTATTTTGTCAAAGAATATGAACGATAACACGCAACGTTTTTTTCACTCATAGTTAGTGGTTGTGTGAAGCCATGTGTGGTGATAAAATGGAGTTTGCTCTTTTTAAATCACAATGAAAAAAGAAAGAACCAAGAATGACCCTGATCAAAAGTTGGAATGGGCCACTTTACCATTAGATTATATACAGGACCATATCCTCAACTACCACAAAAGACTCCAAAGCTGTCATTGATGCTAAAGGGGGTAAATAAACTTTGGATCAGGGTCATTTTGGTACTTTCTTTTTTCATTATGATTTAAAAAGGGAAAACGTGTGTTATCTTTCATATTCTTTGAAAAATCATTTTAAAAAATGGTCAGAAATTCTGCCAGGTCATGTAAACTTTTGAGCACAACTGTGCCAGGCTTCTTGTTTTATTGCCACACATAGCCAGAGATGGTAATTTGACTTCAATTAGAATAATTCCACACAATTAAAACCTCAAAAATGAACATTTATTGTGAGACTGAGCTGGCATTATGGTTCCAAACTGAAATAAAAGCCTGGGAAATACACGCAGTTGAATGTTTGAATGCATTGACCACTGATCTGTGGCCCTCCATGCCTTATACATGTCAATATACGACCCTCTGTGAAAAAGTTTGGACACCCCTGATTTAAATAGAGCACAAATGACTTGAATTGTAGTATTTTGATGAAAAATGACTTTATTTTAAAGTTATGGGTATTTGATAAGTACCTGTGTTTCTCATCCAATCAGAAAGCAGAATTAGCACTAAGAGCCTCCTACAAACATTAAAGGGGGGTATTATGTAAAATCGACTTTTTCAAGCTTTATATCACGTTATTATGTCATTCCCTCATTAAACACATGCCTGGAGTGTTGCCTTGGCTCATTCACATATTTTTGAGTAATCAGTAAAAACTTAGACGGCAGCCATTTTAGGTGTAGCTATGCCTCAGTCCTCCTAGGAACGCCCCACCTCCTGGAGACGCCTCTGGACCTTTCGTCACCAGCCAAGCCACCAACCACTGCTCCTCAGCTCAGCAGAGGCCCCTCCCCGCACAGTAGTGTTGTTAGATGCCACAGCAGTGTGCTGAAGGGGCGTGTCGGAAAGCTTCTTAAAGAGACAGAGACCTATTTCAAGACGTTCAGTACAGCCATTTTGAGAGAGCAATTTTATTCAAGGCAGTTATTTTAATTTACTGCATATACAGACCAACAGAAGGTTACGTCATCATTGTAGTATGCTATAGACTGGTGCTATGTGATTGAAAAAAGCATAATACCCCCTCTTTAAGTAAGTAAGTAAGTATTGTAAGTAATCTTTATTTGTATAGCACCTTCACTGACAAACACCACAAAGTGCTTCACAACGCAGTTTAAAAATCAGAAATTACACACAATATAAAAGGCCATGACAACACACAAATCATAGTGGCCCAAGAGTAGCCAATTAAGAGCCTGAACAAATAAATTATCTTTAAGTTTACTCCTTCAACATGCGCTCAAGCGGCGTCACTTTAGGTTAATGTGGTAAAAAGTTTGTAAAAACAACAACATGTTCATTCGACTTTCACAGCCAAGCGATCAATGTTAAAATAATCGATTACCTAAATAATCGTTAGTCGCAGCCCTAATACCAACGCTGATCCTGTTTGCTGCTACTTTGGTGCTGCATTGATAGTTGATCAAGATTGCGGTGGTATCATTTGACCATTACTCCATCTTTCAATTTCATTCTTCGTTCTTTTCTTTGACAGGCCACAAAAACAACATCCACTGGGACCCGCTCAACCCAGAAATCGGACCTGCCATGAGAGCTGCTATACCACTTTCTCATCATGCCGAACATCTTTTAACCCTAAAATCCCGTATCTACACCAGCCATTGTTGTGCCACTTCCCCTCCCGTTTGTCCCAGATATCGAAATCACTGAGGCCAGATGGAGCCCGCAGGCCGCGTGTTGGACCCTCGTGTCTCTGGGCCGTATTTGAAGCTGCTTGAGCTGGTCCTGTAATTGCGTGCATAGGTCAGTGACTGCGGGACGAGATGTAACGGCACCGTGGGCATCCCCACTTTGCATTTATAAGTCTCCGAGAGCTTTTCGGTTTATGTCGTTGTTTGCATCCATAATGCCGCGTGTTTAACAAGAAGTGACAGCTGCAGCGGGAAGAAACAGGACTCCAGGCGACGGTATTGATAATTAGTGGACGTGGCTTCACATTGACGCAAATGTGCTGCATCCTTAGTATTGTTTCCTTTGATATTTACTTTGATACAGTGCAAATATTGTATTTATGTGTGTTTGGTTGTTTGTTTTTAAAATATTGCTTTTGCTTTGGCTCAGTTTTACATTTCAAACTTTACATTTAGTACAGTTTTGTTCATGCCGGGGTTGCCATCACTTATTTATTTGTATTTTATTTACAAATTTGGCAAATATATTCTCTAGAGTCAATAGGTCTATATTGTTGTTATATTCTACTAATTATTCATTCTTTTTCCCCCCTTGTTATTAGTGGAATTCTTTTGTTCTTAAAGAGGGGCTATTTTTGTCACTATCTTACACTTTGTTGGTTAGGAAAAAATGTCTATGTGGCTTGTAGTGAAGCTGTGGTGAGTGAGTTCACGTTTTGATGAGAGGATCAGGCTTAGCAAGAGATCAAGCGGCGAGAAAAGCATTTTCTGCATTGGTAAAGACCTCAGGAGAAGCTTTTTGGGAGCTGTCACCGTGGCGCTAAGAATACCCACTGGAGAAGACCCAAAGATTACTCAAAGATTACTCACTGATCAAGGATGGCTCGAAACACAACACACAAGTATGTTTTTGATGAGAAAACAACATTGTAACATGGTAAAAAAAGATCTAAAAAGTCGACTTTGCCTCCCCCCTTCAGATAGGTTTGTAGATAACTATTACTGCGTTACTGTGACAACGCAATTTTATTTGGTTAAAGATAGTTTAGAGAAACTTGAATTGTACCTGTTCAATAAACCGTTTTAACACCCTGTAGTCTTTGCTTTATGCATTGTTTCATAATGCCAAGAACACAGGCACTTTAATGAGACCTGACAAGCTCATTGTTAAGCCACACGTCTCCAGGCTACAGTGGAATAATTAGCGGACATTTCTTACATGGAAATGCCCTGTTCTCAACCCCTCTCACATCGCACTGGTATTTAGTTCATTTAAGCAAATCAAAGACGGTGGATCTCCCTCCAGTGGATTGTCTCTCCCCAGGGGGCTGTGTTTTCCGAAGGAAAGAATAATCCAGTGGTTCTCACACTGTGGTACGGGTGGTGGGGGAAGACATTGCATTTGTTGTTTCTGCTTCACTGATTGATGTCTGTGTCATTACTTATTTCCAAACTGTTTCAGCTTGTAAATCAGTAATGTTCATGCTCCCCAGTGAGAAAACTGCAGTTGTGATGTTGGACTGTACAAAAACAATCCAACAGATTAGAGGTTAGACTGTTCAACCTTCAAAACACTTTGCCGACTTTACCTATGTATATGAGTAGTTTTGGTGGTGCCTCCATTTATCGTCCACCAGCTGCAATCCGAATCCAAATAATGACCACACATTGTTCTAATGTCCATGTTGACAGCAGTGGAGTGAGGCTAAAAACAATAGCAGAGAAGGTGCCTCATTAGCCACTACATGACCGGAACTCTCACCTCTGACGTCATATGTCACCTGATTAAAGGCGGAAAGCCCAAGTGGCTGGAAATGTGATGCTGGAGTCAGTGGCGTAGCAAGGGTACCAGGGGGCCCCAAGCAGGAATGTCAGTAGGGGGCCTCTGGCGGCCGTTTTGGTGTTCTGTGACGGACATGTTTTGACGATAATATTTGCATGCAATCAAGGCTGCTAAAAGAAGGCACTTCAGAGACATACAACTACAGTAACTTATTACACTCCGGTCTTGCTCTCCTTCCTCGTCTTTCTCCTTATTGTATTTCGTTTTTGCTGCCAGAGGCATCACTTCTCTTCATTTTGTTGGAGGAGATGCGTAGCTTCTCTGTTTACACCAACACGTGGGTTTGTGCTGTCTCTCTCTCTCTCTCCTTCCCCTCTGAGAAGCAGGTGGGGGAGGGGCGCTCATGGGGCCCTTTCAGGGAGTATGCGACGGCCAATTGTCATTGCACCTTGTCACTGCTACTACAGTGACTTTATTTTCGTGGTCGTTTCTGTCAAATCTGTTGGCCCTCTTGGGGACCCCTGCTGGCTTGAGGGCCCCAGGCAGCTGCCTACCTTGCCTTATGGCAAACTACGCCTCTGGCTGGAGTAAGAGTTGAGAGGAATCATTCATTTCTGTGTTTTCTGAATTTGCAGGTGTTAATTGTGACATTTAGCGACAACGACGCCTGCTACATTTTTCAAATGAACCATGTAGGTGCAAGCTAAATAGGGCCATACCTCCTTTGCTCTGCCCGATCCCGTCTGATCTCAGAAGCTAAGTGGGGAAGGGCCTGCTTGGTACTTGGATGGGAGACCGTTTGGGAACACCAGGAAGTCTGGGTGAATGTAGCATGTGAGTGAGTGGTTGTTGGTGGTCGGAGGGGCTGATGGCAAAGACTGGTTGCCTCGCTTCCATCAGTCTACCCCAGGGCAGCTGAGGCTACAACAGTAGCTTACCACCATCGAGTATGACATGAATGAATAAGGACTACAGTGTAGCGCTTTGAGAAACTTGGTAATACAGGCTTGTAAAGCGCAATATAAGTGTAAGCCATTGTTATTATTGTTATTCTTTGTTAGAAAGAGCACTAATACACATCTCCCCTCTGGGATCGAAGACACTGACCCTTTCAGTCAGGAGCCCGTTGTCGCCTCAGGCAGTATTTTATTTGGGATTCAATGGACTGACCGACAGCTACACCCTTGAGATCATCAACTAAGTCTATTGGTGGGCTATGTGTTGTAACCAACGATGTGCACGCTGGCCCGCAGTGGTCTACAGCACTCTCACTCTGGCTGTTTTAACATTTTCATTTTAATATATTTATTTATTTACCTTTATTTAACCAGGATAGTCCCACTGAGATTAAGAATCTCTTTTTCAGGGGAGTCCTGGCCCCAGAGGGGAACCTATTGTACATGTTTTAGTGTACAATAGATGTAAGACGTATCCATCTGCAGAGGGACTCCCATTAGCCCTGGGTCCATCTATAGCCTGTCCGTCCATGGGAGCCGATCTCTCCGTCTGCTTTCTCTTTTCTCCCACTGGGTTTGAGTTCTTCCTTGTCACAAATTAGGATCTGAGGATGGGATGACCAGGGCACGTTTCCATCTGCTACTGACTGTTTCTCTGCACATTATTTTTGTTAGAAAATTACATGCGTTATTTGTTTCTCTGTTGTGATGTTTGGTGCAGCCCTGTGAGGCAACTCGTGTCGTGTCACCCCATGACATCAGCAAGTGAAAAGATAACTTTTTTAGCTTTTGAGAAGAAGATGGACTAAAAACGGTAATCTTAAATTGTACAAAGCGCTGTATAAATTGCATTTATTCACCAATCAAACATCCACTAATCCATCTATCACCACTCCCTGCATGTTTTTAAAGCGGGAACTGTATTATGACCTTGTTAAAAACTCTAAAAAGTTTGTTCCAGTTTTTCTTTATATGAAATTTCTTCTATGACCCATAAATGGAGGCCAATGTTTGGTGGCTCAGACTTGGCCAAGACGGCAGACATATTTTCCCATCAGCCCCTGAGTGTTTACCCGTCATGTGGAGGAGAGGAGCGCGGGATAATAAGCGGGCTGTGTTTGCGATGGCGCTGAAGCAGAAGGGCTAAAATCAATGCGCCGCGCTCCGTTTAGGACGCCTGATAAACACGAGCATTTGGTGACCTTTTGGTGTTCTTATGAGGATTTAACCCCCCGCTCGGAACCGCTCCACACTGACAGCAGGAGGCAGCAGCGGCGGGCAGGCCTCTCAAACTCAGATGGGACTTCAGCTCACACAAAATATCACACGGGAGGGAGAAGGCCACGTGACTCACCTGTAAGCCCCTGAAAATAGCAGGCTACGTTTTCGAGGAGTGATGATAGTAAGATCCTACGAGATACTGTATGACAACATCCCTCACAATTCATGTTTGTTTTTGCATTACATTTCCCATTCAATTGTCCCATAGACTTTTCGGGAAAATAAAAATAGGTAAATAAAACATTTATCTGAAACCTTACCAAAAAAGTCTTAAAGGGAAATTTCAGGATTTTTAACATAGGGCCTTTATCCAGAGTGTTGTTGATTTCTGGAGATTATTATTATTATTATTATTATTATTTTAATTCATGCAGTCCGTATATTTGAAGAGTTTAGTGGTGCTAGGCTAGTGCTAGGCTCTGTCTCTGGCCAAAAAACCACAATTGCAACCTTGCTGCCTACGGGTCAGAGCAGAGGCGTTCCCCCCATAGGGAGAGTCAGGAGGTTTCCCGGTGGGCCGTGGCACTGTTTAGGGCCGGGCCGGGCCGCCCCCATGAGGGGGAAATGTGTCAAAATCAGAAAAAATGTTTGCATCTAACTTTTCATCCTTGTGGCCGGGAGATACCATTTGACGTTGGACTAACTCAGAGAGGTGTTTAAGTGGAACACCCCTCCGCTTTAGCTGAAGTTGGTGCAGTCCAATCCAGCGGAGACAAGTGTGCGCGCGAGTAAAGAGAGAAAAAGCCAGTGAAATGTAGAAAAGTGGAAAAATAAATATTTTTATCTTCATAACTTGATGCTGATTGTGGAGTTATATCAGGCTCAGACTGTGTGTGCAGCGGCCCATGTAAAAAAAGAAAGCGTTAGAAATGTGTCAAAGCCACTTGAACCGGGGACCTCCTGCACCAGAGACTAGTGCGCTATCACTGAGCTATAAACCCACAGAAAAGTGGGCCGGTCTTCTCTAAATTCCTTCTCTAAATTACCGGGCCGAAATGAGGTCCCAGCACGCCATATAGAATCACGAAGAAGAAGCTAACAGGCTAACGTGCAAAGCTAACTGCGGGCTAGCGCCACTTTAAACAGTATTTACAGCCACGTTTAGGTGAAAAAAAATTATCTCCATTGTGTAATTGGATGTACAATATCCCTCTCTCCCTTTGCCTTTTCTATCAGCGTAGTATTTACTCTCACGCATGTGGCGTTTTTTTACTCATTAATTGTCTGTGAGAGTAAATACTACGCTGACAGAAAAGACAAAGGGAGAGAGGGATATTGTACATCCAATTACACAATCTTGTATCAGCTTCTTCGTGATTCCATTAGTGTGTATTGGGGCCTCCAACCCGGTGCAGGCAAAGTTGCAAGGGTGTATTACCCTCAGAGGGACTACAAAAAGGATTTATTAAGGTAAACAACTTCCTTAGTACCGCTTTAATTCATGTGCCGATAACATAAAAGGCAGAAACTGTCCTGTTATCACCAAACCATGTTTTCGTACAAGCTATAGGCCCTTTACCCATAGACATTGCCAGTGTTTATAGTTTTTATAGTTTGTTTGTGTGTTTTTGAGGACAGAATTGGTCACAGCAATGCATTGGGGGTGATAGAGTTTCCGTTAAAAGCAAAAGCATTAGGCGACATGTTGTGTTTGACCCGCTGTCACGGTCCTGTCTCTGTTTTTGTCTTACCTCATGGAAATTGTCACGGTGCGTGGTGAGGTGTGGGAGAAAAACCCAATAGCAGGCAGCTCGCAGTTCAAAAACTCAAATTTAATGGACACTTCCAAGAAAACAGCAGCAAAAACAAAGGCACAGACAGGACTCACACAAGGAGCAGAGGTACACAGGAGCATCCAAAACTAGAGTTGGCAAAAACCCAGGCATGAACAGGACCCACGACAATGACGACAATGCTCAGACAAAGACCAAGGAGAACACAGGGGAATAAATACACACGCAAGGGAAATGGGGAACAGGTGTAACACATTAGGGCGGGACAGGTAATCAGACAGGAGGAAGGGCAAGCACGCAGACACAGACACAGACCATGAATGTCAAAATAAATACACAAGACAGAGAACACATAACCAAAACAGGAGGAGACAAGACCAAAACTAAATAATAACCACAAACCATGACAGAACCCCCCCTCTAAGGGACGGCTCCCAGACGTCCCAAAACCAAAAAACCCAAACGTCCGACGGGCCCGGGCGGGCGGAGGGGGCCCGGAGGCGGGAACCAAGAACACCCCCACCATGGGGGCAAAACAGTCAGCCCCACCGCGGATCCGGGGGGCTCGGGAAATGGCGGGTCCGGTGGCAGCGGGTCAGGAGGTCTCCCCGGAGGCGGCGGGTCCGGGTCAGGAGGTCTCCCCGGAGGCGGACGCGGAGACGGGACAGGCGGAGGCAGAGACGGGACAGGCGGAGGCAGAGACGGGACAGGCGGAGGCAGAGACGGGACAGGCGGAGGCAGAGACGGGACAGGCGGAGGCAGAGACGGGACAGGCGGAGGCACAGGCGGGACAGGCGGAGGCACAGGCACAGGCGGGTCAGGCGGAGGCACAGGCGGGTCAGGCGGAGGCACAGGCGGGTCAGGCGGAGGCACAGGCGGGTCAGGCGGAGGCACAGGCGGGTCCTCGAACAATGGCGGGGGCTCCAGCGCAGGCGGGTCCGCGAACAATGGCGGGGGCTCCAGCGCAGGCGGGTCCGCGAACAATGGCGGGGGCTCCAGCGCAGGCGGGTCCGCGAACAATGGCGGGGGCTCCAGCGCAGGCGGGTCCGCGAACAATGGCGGGGGCTCCAGCGCAGGCGGGTCCGCGAACTCTGGCGGGGGCTCCAGCGCAGGCGGGTCCGCGAACTCTGGCGGGGGCTCCAGCGCAGGCGGGTCCGCGAACTCTGGCGGGGGCTCGAGCGCAGGCTGAGAAGCGGGCGCAGACGGCCCCCTGGCGAGACCCGGAGTAGAGCCGAGCCAGGCGGCGGCCGGGCGAGCCGCGAGCCCAGAAGAGAGACGGGCGGCGGCCGGGCGAACCGCGGGCAAGGGGTAGGGGCAGATGCTCGTGGACACCACTCCAGCGAAACACCCCGGTTCGACGTTGGCTCCCGGACAGGAGGAGCCCACCCTGAACGGAGACATGTGTTCAGCGGTGGCTCCAGGATAAAAGGAGCCCACCCCGAACCGGGGTCAGAATTTGGCTGTGGTGCGCGCTCGAGAGGTGGGACCCGGGCTCCTGCCCGCCTCCTCCGGGCCCCGCGTCTCCCTCTCCGTCCCCTACCTTCAGCGGCCAAAAGTCTCTGGGAGGTGGCCTGCGCTTCCTGCAGCAGGGCTAGAAAATATGGATGATCGCCCCACTCATCCACCAACAAATACTGGGGGCTGCTCGCTGGGTCTTCGTTTGGTCTGAGCATACTGTCACGGTGCGTGGTGAGGTGTGGGAGAAAAACCCAATAGCAGGCAGCTCGCAGTTCAAAAACTCAAATTTAATGGACACTTCCAAGAAAACAGCAGCAAAAACAAAGGCACAGACAGGACTCACACAAGGAGCAGAGGTACACAGGAGCATCCAAAACTAGAGTTGGCAAAAACCCAGGCATGAACAGGACCCACGACAATGACGACAATGCTCAGACAAAGACCAAGGAGAACACAGGGGAATAAATACACACGCAAGGGAAATGGGGAACAGGTGTAACACATTAGGGCGGGACAGGTAATCAGACAGGAGGAAGGGCAAGCACGCAGACACAGACACAGACCATGAATGTCAAAATAAATACACAAGACAGAGAACACATAACCAAAACAGGAGGAGACAAGACCAAAACTAAATAATAACCACAAACCATGACAGAAATTCCTGAGTGCGTAATTGTTGCAACAAACTCAAAACAAAACACAGACAAACAGTGACTGTTCCTCAAACATTCCCAGACCGAGAACCACTTCCACCATGAATCACAGTGGAATCAAACATCTGCAACCAATCCATAGCTACCATCTTCCATCCCTCTCATATCTAAATCTAGAGTTTATCTTATTTATGGTTTTCTGAATGATTATTGTTTTTATTGTGACTTCTGAAATAAAAATCTGGTGTTGTTTTGGGGTGCCTTGGAAGGATCTGCCTTTCTCCAGCAGTCCTTTAGAGACCGCGAGAGAGTGTGTGTATGTGAGGGAGGGGTGTGGGTAACTGATGGGGTAAAGGGGTTTAGGAGGAGGAGGGTCTGAGTGGGACTCGGTGTAAGATGCTTTCAACAGCAGCAAACGCTCTGCACTCAGAGAGAGGAAGCACACGGTGTTTAGAGTACTCAGCCACTTAATGCATTATTATTGTTAGTGCATTCTTGAGGAGAATGGGGGAAAACGGTACAAGGAATGCTTTTCAGGAGTCAGGGAAGGGGCCATGTGCCGAGGGAGGGGCCTGTCGACTGCGTCCTGCCTCTGTATTTACGCTCATATTTCAATAACGCGCCATAAAAGCCTCAGAGCCCAGATGTTTCCCATTTTCTCAGAGGAAATAAACATTTATATCAATGGGAAAAGTCGAGCTCATTACTTTGCTGTTTATTGTTTCAGATGAAATGAATTTATAAAGTCTTCGGTTTATGTTGAAGTCAAAATGATATGAAAATATAGAGATATTAATAAAGTTTGTATTTGTTGTTTGCAGGAAGTGCTGGTTTAGGCTCCCCATGAGAAGAGAGTTAACCGCTTGTGCCCCTCTCCTGTGCGACCGTGATAAGCTAATGCAGGTGCCGAGTTTCCTTATAGCAGTGCATTTGCTGCATGAAGGACATCTCCTGTAAACTGAGCCGCTTTTGTCAGAATCAAGCCTTTTAACAGTGAAAAGCACAGATCACCAGTGCTCCTTGGCTCGCCGTTCACAGCGCTCATAATGGACGGATAGAGTTACCTGCTACTTCAGGCACAACACGACTGCCAATTATGGCCTCACCAATATTTGCATGTCCCTCTCAGTGTTACTGAACACCGCTCTGAGTACGGGCCGGGCCGGGGCACTATTTTAAGGTGTTTGCTGATGCCACACGGGCCTGAAAGCAGACAATTATCAGGGTCTTTCACACCATTATAGTGTTTTAGAGAGGCTTCACGTTTCGCTGGACGCGGCTTTAGTTTAGATACCCATTTAGATAAAGAGGTCACCTAATATGCCTCCCTTCAGATACCTGCACTCTGACTGTCCACTAAGGCTGTTTTGTATTTCAAAACCAACACACTTTCCATATAGAGACACTTTAGTGTCTGACCTTCTCAAGGCCCCTCAAGCCATCTTCTCGCACTATACAGGTGCTCGATATATAATTAGAATATCATGAAAAAGTGCATTTACTTCTGTTATTCAACTTAAAATGTGAAACTAATATATGATATAGACTCATTACATGCAAAGTGACATATGTCAAGCCTTTGTTTGTTATAATTTTGATGATTATGGCTTACGGTCCATTTCTAAAATATTCTAATTTCTGAGATTTTTAATTTGGGGTTTTTACAAGCTGAGCCATAATATCTCACTTTGCATGTAATGAGTTTGTCATATATTAGTTTCACAGTTCAACTTGAATAACAGAAGTAAATGCTCTTTTTCGTGACATTCATTTATCTGACGAGCACCTGTATTTCTGTGGCAAATGATGACTTGTTTAGAAAACTGATACATATGTTGCTATTTGTCTTTTGTAAAAAAAGCTCAAGTATGTCAGACGATACAATCTCACGCCAAAAGACCTCTGTAAAAGTATTTCCTTTTTGTTTTGTACTTTACATATTCAGCATATTACAGAACATAAACACATGTTTGACTATAGGGCTGAATGACCGGACAAATCCTGATTGAGACTGTATTACAATGCAAAGAATGCTTAAGTGCAAATTCAACCTTGAATACATTCATCACTTCACCTCCGTGACAGCCTTTCACCGCAGCAGCATGTTCCTGCTTCAGCCAATCATCGCCCAGGATTCCCCTCTCAAGCCCCTTGTTTACTGCCCATCTGTGCTGCGACCCTCCTCCGCCCCTCTTCCGCCTGGCCTCTCCTCTCCTCTGCTCATCGTCCGCTGGCCGCCTTGATCTCGTCCTGTACCTGTTGGACTATATTTGGGAGGAAAAGGGTTGAACTGTGAAGGAACTACCTGCTCTGGAGAACTGAACTAATGCTGAGACCAAGAAAAAAAAGCTAATTCATTATAAATGTATGAACTATTACTGGAATAAGGTTTCGATTTGAAATTTGAGATTCACCTCTTTCGTTCAATTGTATTCTTAGGTTGACATAACTGTTTCCAGTTGTCAAAAACGTCAGTTACAAATTAAATCAGTTGTGTCAACCTACGTTTTTCACTTCAGACAACTGGAAACAGTTATGTCAACCTAAGAATACAATTGAACGAAAGAGGTGAATCTCAAATTTCAAATCGACTAGATTGTAAAATGGTTATTGGTTACACATAAAATTTCTTGGCAGCCCTTGGAATGAGTTTTTTGAGTTGAAACAAATTTTACATTTTACAGTGAAGGAAGACCAAAGCGCTTCACAGAAAGATAAAACTATTTAAAAACTTTTTTTTTTTTTTTTTTTTTTTACATCCGAGATATAAATTAGTGTAGGTTGTAGGTGTTAAAAGCCAGTTTCAAGAGATGAGTCTTTAATCTGGACTTGAGGTTTTCGGGTTGAAATACCATTATTACACAGTAATAATGATAATACACAGTACACAGTATTATCAATCTGCAAAGGCTCCCGCTGACATTATTTGTGAAGAAGACAGACTTTTTTTGCTTGATTTTTACTGTCAGTTGGTCAGCGGATAGAATTCCTAATGTACAGTATATTCTAGGGTCACTGTGCCCCTACGATGATGCAGGACCGCCCCTTTCAACCCCTCTCACAGACAGAGCAGCTCTGGCCTTGGATTTGAGGTTCTTTTTTTTTTGTTTTTTTTAAAGAAGAAAAAAGTCAAATAAAGTCTGTTTCACATGGACAGCTTTTGTCACCAGCGGAAAAGCTCCAAAAATGAGATTCTGAAATTGCCGTGGAACTTTCCTGGTGAAATAAAGGAAAAAAAAACTTTACACTTCGTTTGCCATTAATCTTGCTGTCCTAGTTTCGACTTCAGGTTCGGTGTCAATCTTGCGTGGTGTTCTAAAAGACACAAATCACAAAAATCAGCTTTAATGCCGTACACCTCTTTCCACCCCCCCCCCCTGCAACCTCCCTAATGAAACAATGCACCGGTTAATAACCAGGAACACCACCCTGTTTACTGCGGCTAATCACGGCAGCATCATTATATTTCAGTCGCGAGAATAATCAGAAGAAAAACTGGCGTTGACGAGCTTGCATCCCATTCCCAAGTTTGTGTTGAACGTAATAAATGGTTTATGAGCTCGGAGGAACAAAGGAACAGGCAAACCCCCACAGACCTAATCAATGTAATTAGAGATGTTGGAACACGGCGATGAGAGGCTTGATGTTAGCAGGTTCTGGCAAATTCAGATCAGCGGCAGCCAAGAAACAGTGCACCGTGTAGGCTAACGAAGCAACAATTAGTGTATCCAGAAAGCTTTGTTCGAGATAAGCAAGTCTGAGGCATGAAATAAAAATGAACAATGTTGTGTTCAGGCTTTGAGGAGTGAAGAAAAAGTTTTACATATCTGACGAGTTCTTTTTTTTCCTTTTCTATTTCTCTGACAAAGTAGTCGCCCTTTATGTTGGAGCTGTGTGTACGATTTCCATGTAGCACAAAGATCAGTTTTTTTTATTTTTTTATAGATGTATAGGTTTTGGCAAGGGGCTGTGAACTTATTTCAATTTAAGAGAGGGCTTTTACCAGTAATCATTTGGCAGATTTTCAGGCACCTGCTATTTTTAGTCCTTTTCTGTTGGATGAAGCCAGTCTAAGGCCTGCAAGGTTTAACGATATTGAAACACTCAAGTTTTGACTACTGCAAAAACCTAACCTTTTTTTTCTTTTCCTTCTGTCTCTGGCATTTGAGTGATAGCTGTTCACCAATCGGAATTGTCCAGCCTTGCGATCCCAGGTTCAGCTGCAACAAAACGTCTGAGTTTCCATAAAGCAGATTCTAAAGTGTTCCCATTTGCGCTATGTGATTCCATCTCTGACTTATTTTCGTCACGTGGCTGTCCCCCAGAGGTACTCTGAATGTCGGGGAATGGTGGAAGCTGAACTCCTCCAGAAGAGTGCCCTGTCCACATAGAGCCAAATATTTTTGAAAGTAAATTATTGTGTACTGTTCTAGGCAAGGCTAGGCAACTTTATGTATACCGCGCATTTCATACACAAGGCAACTCAATGTGCCTTACAATAGAAGATATGCAAAATTACAATCAGGTTAACTTAAGGCAAAGCACATATAGAAACATCAAGACATGGGAAATACACAGCACACGAGGTCACGTGCAGAATTTTTTCTTGGGGAGGGGAAGAATGACCGGCCATTGACCGGGGGCGGGGCAGAGGAAACGTGTTGAGGCAGACGCAGAACGACGTGGGCGTGGTTAGGGAGTTGGTATGTGTGTGCGGTTATTTACAGTCTGAAAGTCAGTGCTTTGCAAAATATGACCTAGAGAGCTCAGTCCTTATCAGGTTTAGCTCCGTGGCTTGGCCTTGAAGGGAAGTTTTGACGGCATAGGAGAGATAAGCTGCTTCAAACCTCCTCTCTCAGGAGAAAGAGAATTATTACAGAATAGTTCATAATTAATCAGCTTTTACTTGTCTCAGCATTAGTTCAGTTCTCCAGAGCAGGTAGTTCCCTTCACAGTTGAACTGTGAAGGGAATATATAGTCCAAATATAGTCCAACTATTGTCCGTCTCCACAGCGAGCTGCCAGGTCATACATAACAGTTCATTGTTGTGCGTTACTTTCCGGTGTAATTCCATCACTCGGTCACTCCCTGCTCCAAAGTGCTTGTTAATTCCAAACGACAGCAGCGTGGTCCGATTGCAAACTGCTGTCATTCCAAATTTCCAATAATCCAGGGCAGTCCATCCAATAAGAAGGCACCCTGTTATCAAGAGTCAAAATAAGTAAATATCTTTGATGTCTCTGACCGACAGGACCGCTAGGCAAACGACAATCCACATCGCAAACCGAGCTGTGAAAATCCGGTCAGGGAAGACGACCTCCTCCGTGGTCTCACTTTGTGAAAAAAAAAAAAAAAACGTATCAATTGCGCTGACATTCCAGTTAATCAATTCCATAGTTTAGCAGTTTCGGGAGGACAGCGAGCAGGTGGCCCAAGAGGAAAAATAAAAGTCAGACAGACACTCGCAGAGGCAGGAAAAAAGCACGGAAGCCCACATGTTCTAATATGGGGCAATTTGAGCAAGAATGTGTTATTTGACAGTCTAAAAGTAACATGACTTCCTTCACTCGTCATTTTAACAGTTTAGGCATTTAAATGTATCAAATATAAAAATTGTGCTGCCCTAGAAGCCACTGATTTCCAAAGTTCAACTTATATACTGCTTGACCACAACATATTCACCCCCCTCGTTGTCCACGATGGTAGATACATGTCTTTACTTTTGCCTCATTCAGCGATTTCAGTAAAAAAAGTCAACATTTTATGGATGATACATAGGAAGCAAAGCAATGACTTCTGTAGTTTTGACAAGTTAGAAAAGTCCAATTTATGGTAACATTCTAATTTAATTCTTCTCTAAATGTTGAAGACAATTAGCAAAGGTGATGTGCGTAAAACACTAAAATCCATTGGATTAATTGATTTTAGCCAACGACAGATGGCATGATGTGACATTTTCCCTCTGTGCTGCCGCTGCTATTTTGACATTAGCAATTAGCCAGCCTTGAGTACTTTAGCTTCCGCGCCGGAGAATGGCACCCCCCTCGTTGCCAAGATGATGCCAGCAGGAGGTTTGTCTGTGGACTAAAATAGACCATAGAGTTTGGTTGTTTCTGGAAAATGCCTTGTTGGTATTTTCACTTTTTAACGACTTGTAATTTAAATGTTCAACACGGTGCAAATTACTTTTATGTCGGGATACACAAGAAACAAAAGGAACATGCACACTGCTTAGACACATCCTGCAATGGTGAGTGTACAGTACAAAAAGCCCATGTCCTTCTGTAATTTCTTCTCACACACACCCTGAAACCAAAACCGTGTCAGGATAAATGCTTGTTCTTTAAGTGAAATGTTCTAATCTTAAAATAAATGGTTGAAAATGTACTGGTGGTATATATATGTGTGGGGATTTCAAAGTTATTTCCTTTGTTTGCAGGGCTTGTCATGGAACATAATATGTTCCATGACAAGCCCTGCAAACACACAAAGGAATATTATTCCCTCTATTTACTTATTTTGTTTTTACAGACCCACCAACCAGACAAAGACAATCAAAGCTTGGATGCGGAATCACAAACTAATTGCTCATAAGTACAAGGTGACTAATCATAAGTAATCCAGTGTCTTGTCTGAGCCGACTCCCCGGTGAGATCGAGGAAGGAGCGGGGAAGGAGCGGTGATTTCCCCAAGGCGGACATGCCATTCAAGAGCACAGCATTGTTGTGTGTGAGATCCATTAGCCCGGACTATACGACTTGAAACATCAAAGTAACTTCTGATGTACAGATCATGGTAAAAAACAAAAAAACAAAACAAAACAAAAGTAGAACATCAACTAATCCGACAGGCCGAGCCATTGTGCAAATGCCTTTCATTCAGTGTTTTGTGATTTATTTATTTTTTCTATATTGTTCACTCTATTTTTTTGTAAATTAAATCATTTTGGATTTTTGACACTCCTTATATATCAAATAAATAAATAAAAATGGCTCTGGTCCGGGGTGACAGTGGCTCAGATGGTAAAGTATTTATGATAATATTGATATTTTTACATTTATTTGTAGCTTTCTTAATGGCTTTTACTTCTGGATTTTAAACTCTTATGAGTGTTTTTAGATGGTTTATTATATTTTTTAGGCTCTCCCAGTGTTTCCTCTGAAGGGGCCGTCTGCCTCGGGAGCAGTGATAGGCTGTGGCTGTGTGGGTGCTGTCCTGTGGGTGCTCAGGTGGAGCTGTGGTGTCTCTGTCCTGTTTGTGCTCAGGTGGAGGTGTGGTGTCTCTGTCCTGTGGGTGCTCAGGTGGAGGTGCGATGTCTCTGTCCTGTTTGTGCTCAGGTGGAGGTGTGGTGTCTCTGTCCTGTGGGTGCTCAGGTGGAGGTGCGATGTCTCTGTCCTGTTTGTGCTCAGGTGGAGGTGTGGTGTCTCTGTCCTGTGGGTGCTCAGGTGGAGGTGCGATGTCTCTGTCCTGTTTGTGCTCAGGTGGAGGTGTGGTGTCTCTGTCCTGTGGGTGCTCAGGTGGAGGTGCGATGTCTCTGTCCTGTTTGTGCTCAGGTGGAGGTGTGGTGTCTCTGTCCTGTGGGTGCTCAGGTGGAGGTGTGGTGTCTCTGTCCTGTGGGTGCTCAGGTGGAGGTGTGGTGTCTCTGTCCTGTGGGTGCTCAGGTGGAGGTGTGGTGTCTCAGTCCTGTGGGTGCTCAGGTGGAGGTGTGGTGTCTCTGTCCTGTTTGTGCTCAGGTGGAGGTGTGGTGTCTCTGTCCTGTGGGTGCTCAGGTGGAGGTGTGGTGTCTCTGTCCTGTGGGTGCTCAGGTGGAGGTGTGGTGTCTCAGTCCTGTGGGTGCTCAGGTGGAGGTGTGGTGTCTCAGTCCTGTGGGTGCTCAGGTGGAGGTGTGGTGTCTCTGCCGCGCCTCCTCTGGGCTCTCTTGGGTCAATGCCCTGTAGCTGCGCTGGACTGCCGCTCCCGGCGCAGACGGTTCCTGGAGTTTCAACACTTGTCCATCTGTACCCAGCCTTATACAGTGTGTGTGTGTGTGTGTGTGTGTGTGTGTGTGTGTGTGTGTGTGTGTGTGTGTGTGCGTGTGTGTGAGGTAGTGACTGAGGGTGTGTGTGCGTAGACGGTGGGGTAAAAGTTTGAGTGTGTGTGTGTCATGATTGAGAGATCTGTATATATTCAGAGGGATGGGAGGGTGTGCCAGGCGTATTGTTTTAAATGTTATAATCTGCAAAGCCCTATTTGACACTTTTCTGCATGAAAAGTGCTTCATAAATAAAGTTTACTTGATTGATTGAAAGTATAGGTCGTCCAAGAACTGAGAGGTTGGTGGTTCGAATCCCGGCTCCTGCAGGAGCAGAGTGTCATTGTGTCCCTGGGCAAGACACTCCCACCGCCTGGGTGAATGGGCTGAGTGGGTGGTTGGCATAGACTGTACAAATAATAGACTCCTCCTCACTCCTCCCCGTTTACCATAATGACCACGTTCGAGGGGGAAATCATGGCGGATTTACAGACTCCACCTCCCCAGCTCTGACGAAGCATGCTCCTAATAAGGGCATAAGTACGGGATCTTCACTGTAGACTCGGCCCTTGCGTGACGTGTAGCTCGCGCAGCTCCAATGCTAACAGTCCGACCCTCATTAAGTACGAGATTTCTAAAATTTATCCTACGATAACCAGCCCGGTGCCTCTGATTGTGTCTAACCCAGCGTAATCACAGGAGGAATATCTAGCTGTAAACAGTTCCAAAAAATTAGGCACCGGGCATTAAAGTTGTTTTTAATGTGTCTAAAGTGCAATGGATTCCAATGGGAGATTAGCAACTATATGGCGGTACTACAGCAATGGCGGAGCGATGGCGGCCTCCAGTGTCGTCGTCGCAAAGCAGAGCAGCCAGCGGCCATTGGTGGTTGGTGGTGGTTGGCACTCACATTATTAGCAACAAAAGTCCATTTGAGTCATGTCTACTCCGTACAAAACTGGTCTTCTCACTGAAACACTGTTTGCATGTGCAACTTCTACATGAACCATCATGAGCATTTTGACCGGTTGACACCTATACTGCCAGCACTGCTTCTGCTGCGGAGTTCTCCAGCACACAGTGAAAGCAGTTGAGAAGTTGATCGGTGCCCATTTCCCCTCCGTTTACTCCACCCGTCTTAGAGACTGCGGAGTCTCCGGGCCAGGTCCAGACGATCGAAAAACAGCTTCATCCAGCAGGCTGTCAGGAAGCTGAACTCTCTTCCCTCCCTCCCTCCCTCTGCTTCCACACATTTTAAACCCTGAAAATAGGTTCCATCTATAGTGTTCACTTATAAATCCCACTATAACAAAAGAATGCCCCTGTTGTTAAATGATCATAATGTTAAACCTCATCTGTGGACATTGCTGGACCAGAAATGTCCGTGTGAGTATGTGAGCTGCAGTTTGTAAACAGCTTATAGGAACCAAGAGGATTTCATAATGGCAAAAACCTTGACTAAATATTGCACGGAATCGGAATACTGTAGTCATCACATGGATTACCGATGCAGAAATCACTCCCAAAATCAACTTAAAGGATAATTCATTTGCAAAATCTCATCCTCAATGGCTCCTTTGGACTGAAAATGATTTAATAAGCAGGTAAAGTGAATGCTATTTGACATTTCCCATCTAAAAGGCCTTATATCACAGGGGGGTAAGCTAAATGAGGTTTTTGCAGTCATCCAGGCATTAGCGCCGGCTGCATTTCGGTGATATTTACATAGAAATTCTCCCAAATTCCTGTTCTAAGTGGTCCGTGGAGTCTCCAGCCAAAGCTCCAATCTAAATGTCCTGTGAAAAACCACCATTATCCCCTCATCATGTTTTATTTTGGGGCTAAATCGGGCCACATATTGTTTTTGCATTTGCAGAAAAGCATATTTATCATTGATCTGCTTTGGATTAACTTGGAATAAATGTGGCTGTGCTCTTATCTCCTGCACCGCGTTTTGTCAATGTTTCTGACGTGTTGGAATTATGAACGTTCTCCCAGGTTTCATGAGGACACGGACAAAAGTAATGTTTCGAAGGTAAAGGTTTTTTTTTTTTTCATAATGCTACATGGTGAAAACGGGACATTTCAATATACTGATTTAAAAGTATGTTTTGTTTTAAAGAGGCTGGTTGGTTGGTCCTAATGTAGGGTGACCAGATGTCCCAGTTTACCAGGGACCGTCCCAGTTTTGAGCCCTCTGTCCCATGTCCCAGTGGATTTCTCCAAAACCACCGATGTGTCCCAGTTCTACAGCATTTCTGTCCCAGGTGTACCAGATTTCCCACCACTCCCGTGCCATTTTTGACTTGCAACTTCATGATTTTGCCCTTCATGATTTTGCCAATAGCTACAGCTACTGTAAGCACAAAAGTGTCACTCCACTGCTGATTGTTCCATAAAACTTTTACAGACAAACGATTTACCATACAAGGTGGGGGGAAAAAAACGTCCCATGTTGGCTCCCTCCACAAATTCTCATTGGGTCCCAGTTTTTAATGTGGGAAATCTGGTCACCCTATCCTAAAGAAGATTCTCGCCACCGTTGTGCGTGTGTTCAGTCACGCAAATGTTGTTAGCATTTAGCCTCTCCCTGCTAGCTCCAAACTGGAGTACTTTGACGATATTACTGCACGGACGTCGAAGTACTCCAGGTGTTATTACGCCTCACAATATAGTACCCCTTTTTATCCGCTTAGAAAATCGCATGTTTAATTTTGTGTAACTAGACTTGGATCGTGCAAAGGCTCACGTAACTGTATTTAAACAGGGAAAGCGTGGAACAGCTTGGTAGCTTCTAACTTCACCCCAGTTTGGAGCTATACCTTTGCTGGGAGAGGCTAAATGCTAACAACATTTGCGTGACTGAGCGCACGCACAAAGACCAGACAGGTACGCATCAACTCGTCTAAGCTAAGGAAAGAACACACCTCAGTATGTAAAAACGGTGGCCTGTTCTTTTAAGTGTGACCTTCACCAAAACTTGAAACTGCTGCCAATATCAAATTTCCAACATTTAAACCAATTTCACTTATGACTGTATTAGTGTTTTCAGAAGCATAATACGTAGGGTGACCAGATTTCCCCCCCCAAAAAACGGGACAATATTCGGGAATAGGCCGCAGGGGTTCTAAATCTAAACTGTCTTTACCCACGATGAATGGTTAAACTGACAACGTCTTATGACATGCACCAATCTGCACCCTGAATTGAGATTTTGAATTGGTTTACACTTGGTAATTGATATTCCCATGGGCCATTAATTTTCAAGTTAATTATGCTATTTCGGGGACTACATTGGCCAAAACCGGGACAACTGGGACAGATTACGAGTAAAACTGGGACAAATCAATGGTTTTGGAAAAAAAATTTGAGACGTGGGACAAAGGACTATAAACTGGGACTGTCCCGGGTAAACTGGACATCTGGTCACCCTAATAATACGTACACCTTCAGAGCTTTTCTTGAAATGCCGTTGTCGTGGTGAGAATTGTGGGTAATTTCTGACACTTTGTTCCACTTTTGATGGCAGAAATGCCTCTGGACACAGCACTTCAGCAAAATCAATGCATTTTAAAACTCAAACTAAGCGCTGAGTCTGTTTACCGCTTTTCTCCTCCATTCCCCGTGATTTTGCATGAAGGTCTTTTGCTGTACGGCGCCATTGTTTCAGCCACACAGCGGGCTCTTGAGAGGCCCCGACGCCGCAGATAAGCGCATCAGCCATTACCGGGTCCCTCCTTCAGACCTATTAGGTCTTGCAAGGACTTCAAACACCAATTTGTTCTGCAAATAGCCCATTCAATTTGTGGCTGCCAGAGAGAGACACCTCTCTCCCTCTCTGCAGTAATTGAATCTTCAAAGGGACATTTTCCTCTATTTCTGTCAGGTATTAGAGTGATGAATAGCAAACGGTCATTTGAACAGAGAGAGTGGCTACATGTTTATCCATTTCCAGTTAGACGCTCATCATGTGCCTTGATGATTGCCGGGCTGCACGCAGAATGGCATTTTTAATAGAGTTTTCCCATTCTAAAGCAGACAAGTCGCGCTCGCCTATCAGGATTGTGCATGAAAGATAAATTCTTCTCAGAGTGGCAAATGGGATCTCGTAGTAATTATGCCATTCAGACATAATGGTGCCTGTGAAAACACTCCTCTGCTAAAAACAAGGCAGTCAGACATCGTGACAGCAGCACCGCCAAGTGTCTCCGCACCCGTAATTAGAAAATCTGTAAACTCCACTCGAGCAAATTGCAACTCGGAGTAAAATTCTCAAGCCCCACAATGAAGATAAGGAGTCTGTAAATTGTCCATATTTTTATTAATTAAATACACCATAGGAGCAAATGTCTCGGAAAAATATCACAAATAAATTTCTCTCTCATTCAGCATTTATAGGTTGGTGATGAGCTCTCTACATCGGTGACTATGAGCGTCTTCGTTGCGTTTTCGGGGTTTGGGAGGTTCAGGAGGAGAACTGGAGCCTGGACAACGACATTTACATGCATACTGTACATACATGGTAACTTTTACAAATACACCAAAGTCTCATGATTTGATTTGCACAAAAAGCCACAGATTTTAAAACCCATCTTTTTTTTATTTTTTAATATATATATATACCACCAAATAAAAGAAAACATTCCCCTTTCGACAACATTCTAAAATAGAGAAACACCGTGTTGTGTTCAGGGGCGGCGCGAGGAAATAGAAAAGGAATTTTTTTTTGACAAGGTCCCGCTTTAAATGTCTTTTAAACAAACGTAGCAGTGTTGAAAAGTCTGCATTTTGTCCATTTTCTCCTCCACGTCTTCAGGTTTTCTCTTTGCAAAAAAACAAAAGAGTCTGTTTCGTTTGATTCTTCTTCTTATTCCACGCTCACATAGAGTCCTGATCCAGGTGCTTTAAGTGCAAGTATCCAGTAGCCGTATGGGGTTGGGGGGAGGATTGCTGAGCGGCGGGTTAGAGGAGGAGGAGGAGGAGGGGGGTTTACTGGAGGATGGTCGGAGGATTCCTTCGGGGCGAAAAAGGGCCTGGGATCCGCTCTGTCTCGGGTGACAATGAGTAAGGGCTAAAATGAAGGCACACATTCTGCTTCTGCTCTGTCACCGCCGGCCTAACACACCTGCCGAGACAAGACAGGGGAACAAAGGGTTAACAAAAGAGGTAGAAGAGCGAAGGAAATCAAATTCAAATATGAATGACGAATCGCAAAGGGTTCGTTTAATTAGATCACTGTTTTTTATGTAATAGGCTGGGATTCAGAAGTGTGTCGCAGTAGAACCATTTTCAATCCTTTGCCAATAATGACTGTATTTTGAATGTTTTTCATTGTTTTAAGAGCCATGCTTCTATTGAAATTGCCATTTTAAGATAAAACTTTTAATTCATCTGACAACGGAGAGATTCACTTGTTGCAGCAGCTCTTATGAACACACAGATGGTGCAAATAGTTAGGACAAGTGCCACCAAAGAGGAAAAAGGTAACGGTATCTTTAGTACAATGAATACATAACTTTAAGGAAGTAAAAATAGAAATAAGTCGATTTAGAATAAAAACATCAAAGAAATGGCTGCAATTGTCAAATCGCAAACACTGCAGTATGTTGTTATAAAAGACACTTGTGGTTTGGACGTCTGCAAACACGGTCTGAATGGCATGAGATTCTCGTTCATATTTCAGTCTTCTCAAAAATCGCAATTTTACCCCAAAACTGTGAAGTGGAAAGACAGTTTTCAAACGGCAAAATATGTGGATTCAAGTTGTAATGGTTTGCGTGTCGTCACGTTAGAAGGCGGGTCCCACAGTTGAGAACCACTGATGTAGGTGATATCATTTCCGTCTGTAGATTCGTCCTCCACTGCCATGTTCAGAAATGATTCTCGCATTTGTCAAGCAGTTGATTGTTAATCCTCTTTGGTCAAATCGTAAAACGGAGACCGAAGGGAATCCTGATGCAAAACCGTAAACCACAATGGTGTTAATAGTCCCCAACAAAAAATCTCAGTTTAATACGTTTCCGAACTCGTGCAGCCATAATGAACAATCTGGCAACCTGTCATTCACGAAACACCGTTGAGCTGACACGTCAACTTTCACCAGCTCCACCGAGGCCCGCGTTCATTTATTGATCAGCCAGCCTTTGAAAACCATCTGGTGTCCCATTTACCCTGCATTAGGCCTGGGACGCACCGAGATCCTGACGTTACGATAACCTTGAGTGTGGCACAGATACACCTGCTCTGTTTCTTTTTAAATTGCTATTTTAATGGTCGCAAATAGTCAAAGCTGCAATGATTTAGGAAGCGTAATGCGCACTGAAAAAGCATTCTGTCTCCATTGGAAGTTTTCAGCTACAAAAACCATCTAATCCTGGAGTTTAAACCTCTTCAATCATGTCTGAAATGCAGATGATTCTTGTATTAGTTTAGTTTCAGTCTTACCTCAAGCGGCAAAGCTTCTCAGCTTGTTTAATGTGTTCTAGGAACTTGACCCGTGGACTGTATAGTAAAAGCAGCATTTGTGAATAAAACGATGATGCATGCTGTCAGCGTATTCTTCATATACGACACTTTATTTGAATGTAAACTCGGTAGAACAGGCTGATGATGCTCTGACACCTGAAAAATCGGCACGTGGGAATGGGTTTGTGAGAGCTAGAAACGAGTTGGAGCTGCAGTTAACAGTTTAAATTCCACTTTCAAACACAGAGGCTTCCAACTTGCTTTTAGGTTCAAGAGTTCCCTGATCCAGCTGAACTGAAGCCTGTGCCACAACCGATTTGGATCACAACTTGAGAATATGAACAAATAAAATAAATCAATCATATGTCTGGTCTGATGAACTTCTTTGTTCTTTGCAACCAAGCTAACCAACATTGATGATTTGTTGAACTTGAAGCACAACATTAGAATATAAACTTGTCCAGTGGCTTTGTCTGTACATTTCTAAAGCACTTAACCTTGGTGCACTGAAAGCCTCGATCTGCCATTATTTCATGTAATAATGTGACTTTGGGCATTACATTACCTGCCTATGAGTGTTTCCGTACGTTATGTCACAGCGAGACTTGTGTGCCTTTTTTTCCTCGGGAACAGAACGTCTCGAACCTTCAAACCCTTCCGTATATCACCCTGCGCCATCGCTGAGGCATCAACCGCAGGCTTCACTGGGGCCTTGTTTAATTTATTGATCAGCCAGGCTTTGAAACCCATCTGGTGTCCCATTTACTTTGCATTAACTTAAAAGTGCATCCATGAAGCGATCCTCTTTGGTATAATTATAACGGCACTCGAACATAACCGCAGGAGGCTCTGGGTCCTGTGAAACTGAAAAACGCCGCGGAGTAAAGACAATTATCTGTCTGAGTTCAACTTTTTCATCTTCCTGTTTTTCTTTTGCCCTTTTTACACGATTCTGAGGAGTGATTTACTTTCTCCCTTCATCCTTCAAATCACTAGGAGGGCTGCGGTCTATTAGTAATTGCAAACTCCTACTTGGGGGCTAATTAAAGTGACTGACGCTGGGAGGGTCTCACTCCCCTGGGTCAGAGCTGCGCTGTAGGAGAGAGGTAATTTGTCTGCTCTGAACAAAGAGATTAGGAAGAAGCGGTGAAGAAAGCTTAATAAATGAGCATCAAATGTCCCAGGCTCTGAATGCACACGGCTCCAATTATGTCAGAGCAGAATCGCACATAATCAAAACTACGGCGGGTCGGGAGATAACCCTTTTCCGTGCGAGTGGAGACTGCTTAATTCACCCGGCCTCGTCCCTGCGCAAACCCGCCCTGTGTTCTATATTCAATTTATGTTGTGCAGCTGAGGATACATGAGCGATATTGATTTTGAAGCGCTCTCCACAAGCTGCTCGGCTGCTGGAGTCAGAGGCCGTCCAAATTGTTTTGGTGAAAATGTTTGTGCTAACGTGCTTTAGCAGCAGGATCGCTCCGCTTTCTTTCACTTCACAAAAGCATCCTAAGACAGTCCCGCTGCGGCTCGCCTCTGTTTATTTAATAATTCTCTCTCTGCTATAATTAAAGCACCGGGGCCAATATTCAGATTGCATTTTAGCATCAATAATTCAGAGCTTTTCACTACAATTGATGTTAGGGCATAAATAAAGAATGAAGCCTCATATTTACTACTGCGGCTGCGGTGCAAGAGACACGCGGGGAGGAGTTAAACAGGCATTTAAAATTAGGCTTAGATAATGCTTTCAATTTGGTTGTGAGAGCACTACGAGCTGATTTGTAAAAGTGACAAGGCCCTAAAAGGCTGGTGACGCGGAGAGTGTTGAAGGGGGTTAATGGAGTCTTACTTCTGCTCACAAACCACTCAAGGTGAAACGCATGCTCCCAGTCACCCCCCCCCCCCGTATCTCCGCCCGCTCCCAACCGCCCGTATCTGAGCAGCCGAGTATCAATAAAGCTCCTTGTTGTTTGGAGCAAAAATGATTACATCTCCAGCCGCACAATGGAGCTATCCTGAAGAATGAAGTTATCCGCCGTATATGATTAGGCCTTCTGTTTCGCTCTCACAGGAGGCTCCAGATCAAATCAGAGGGAAGCCATGATGACAGGGGCTGTGATGGAGCAGCAGACGCCTGGGGCCGCGGATCTGTACTTCTGACCCGCGTAATAACTTACACAGGTGATGCCAGTCGGGTGGAAAGAGCCGTCAAACGCGCTTTTCCAAAAGGCTCTGTTCGCGGCCAACGGGTCATTTGTCAGCGCAATAGGGAGTTTAGCTTTGAACATACGGGACTGTGAGGCGATTACAGTTAAAATATATACATAAGCAGCTCCTATTGAAATTAAAATGTAATGTAATAGGTTTAAAAATAACAAGTTGGTTTGGACACGTTTTGCGATGCCTTAGCTCCCATATAAAAACGACCAAAGTAAAACAAGAACAATCCTCCGACTGTCAAAATGTAGCAGCAGCTCTTTAAATCAGGAGCAGAAAATGAAATATTGATCTGTGGAGGTTAATAGGTCCCTCTGCAAACGGCGCAGACGTAAAGTGGCAGTATCGGTGGGTCACAGGTGATGTATGGAAATCATTGCTTTGAATGCAGTTGAAATGGAAAAACCTAAAGATGGAATATGCTCATCAATTGGTGCGATTCCATGAAAAGTCTCCACTTAGTTTTGGAAGAATGAGTGTGTGTTTGTGCGAGCGAGTGAGTGAGTGAGTGAGTGAGGAAACAGATGGAAATGAACCCATTGCTCAATTAAATAAACGTATCATGGCTGAAATAAACTCATTACACAGACGGAACAGACTCAGACTCTTTACATCTTCGTGTGAACTTGATTTTTTTCCTCCAAATGTGAATCTACTATTGGTCGTGGATGTGAGGACAGCTGTTGAAAAAAATTCATTTTCACGTGTTTTGTGCTCAGACTTTTTCACAGCCAGCGCATGTCCTCCAACAAGAATGACGGAAAAATCTATTGCCAGTCTAAAAAAAAAAAAATACAATTCATCTCGACTCTGAAAGATTTAATATCTGCCTCGTGGTAATCAGCCACGTCAATGCGGCAAAACAAACGCGGCCGAAAAGTTGCATGAAAATGACAGATGTTTGCTGGTTAAAAATGAATTATCAACACCTGATGGTTTTAAATGCTCTCTCTCTCTCTATCTATCTCAATCTTTCTCTCTCCATTATTCTCTTTCTTTCTTTCTGCAAAGCCTCCATATATTTCCGCAGAGTGGCCAGTGTGTGGAGGGAGGGCGGGCGTTTACCTTTTGGTCTGACAGCAGTGGGTTGGTCTGCAGTGAACTCAAGTGTCCGTTGATGAGGGCTGTGGGCCGGTCGTGTTCGCAGAAGAGGCTGCCGTTGATGTAGTGGAAGCGGTCTCCGGGGACCAGGCGATTCCGGCAGGTGGAACATGTGAAACACTGCACAGGGACAGGACAACATGGAGTTACCGACTGAGTTTTGGGACGCAAACTCGTATCTGGATTACTTTTCTGGTATTTGCCGATCATTTCAAACAGATCAAGGTTCACCAACTTCTCCTTTTGCGACAACTTTTTAAACTTGTTCGATCGGGGTGTCCAACCTTTTCTTAACAAGGGTCACAACATTACACTTACTGCTTATGTCATTTAACAATATTTAGTCATCTGGACTTTCATTATCGATTTGAGTTGCTTTCCCAGCCCGGCCTCTATCCACATTAGAGCAGGGCGATATGGCCTAAAAGCTATGTCACGATATAAAAAAGAAATATCACGATAACGATGAATTTGACAATGGACAAATTACTTAAAAATCCCAGCCTTACGCCTATTGGGAAGATTAAATCAGTGATATTTTATGCATTTTTTTTTTTTTGCGCCAAACTAATTCCATCGCAAATATGATCTACTCAAGCAGTTTACATCCTTCATTTATTTTCCTTTTTAAGCACCTGTCCCCGTGTTCTACAGTCAGTGGTGATGCTGCTCTGATGGAGCTGAGCGGAACATAAATGATATCGTGTCCACAACGATATAAAACATTACAACAATATCAAAACATGTTATCGCGATAACGATATGCGATACGATGTGGCCGACCTCTAATCCACAGGTTTCAAGTATAAAATCTGGATGGTTGTCACCGCAGTGAACCATTAAAAACAGCTCCGTTCTACCTTTTGACTAGTCAAAAGTCCTGAAAAAGACTTCCACAACTGAAACTCGACTGAAACCCATGAATATATAGGTTCAGTCATGTGACCAGTTCACACCTCCTGGTGTGAACTGGTCTGTGAACTGTGATGGTCTGTGAACTGTGATGTACATATTACATCATATATGTGTCTATGGAGAGTCACATGAATGTTTGATAAGAAACCAGGCGTCACCACAATGTCACACACTACTTGACACACGGTGTGAGTGACGCTGTGTTTGCTCTTAGACCGTTTTGAATGTCAATGATGTGATTTGCAAATATTGAACGACAAAACGGCCGGTAAGTCAAGAGAAATATCGTGGGTAACAAGGTCAGTAAAAATGTACACAGAATCACAGGACACTGCTAGTGTAGTCACCATACACACATTTCAAACCTCATTTTGATGTGAAGAAAAAAATAGTATACTGTGAAACCACAGTGCAAAATGAACGCAACTTTTAACAACATGTTAGTAGAACATGGTGGTAGATCAGAGGTTTAGGTCCGAGGCTTGGATCTGGGCAGGACTGAGATGTGGTTGCACTTTGCAATACAAAAAAAAAACACATCGCCAGATTAAAAAAAAGATCCAATGATGAATGAAAAGACATGAAGCAATTTGACGATAATTATAAAAACATGTTAATACATTTTTATAATCGATGTTGTCGATAATATCGACTAATCGTTGCAGCCCTGAATGCTGCGGCTAAAGATCAAGACTATCCTCATGAAAGGTTGAATTTAGAAGAGACAGTAAAGTATTGATACCTTTGCAAAGAAGAATCTAGATTAGATACTTGTTTTGATTAGTATCTGAAAATGTATGTTTTTTGACGACCCAAACTCAAACACAAGTAATTTAACTTGCATTACAGAACGAAGGAAAGGAATTATAATGTAGTTTTTCTCCACTTATTAGGCCCAACCTTTATTTGTAAGAGTGTTATAGCTTTCATCCTATCCAGTAAATATCTTGGGGCCAGTTCTGAAGCTGACTGTAGCCATCATAGTGTAAACTAAAGGTCAATACGCCAGAGAACTATTCAGATGTTTGCCATGCACACAGCCTAAGGTGTTTACTTGAAGTTGTTCGACTTTAGCATTTTCAAGAACCAGACAAGTCTCTTATAGCTTAAAAACAAAAATAAATAAAGATTTGGAGAAAAATGAACTGAAGACTGTTCCCTCTGTGTTGTGTTTACCTTGAGATGGTACACATTGCCTTGTGCTCTCATCACCAGTTCACTGGCAGGAATGGATTGACCACACGCGCTGCAAGCTCCGCTGTTGCCAAATAATCTGTGAAAAACAAGAAAAGAGAGACTTATGTTATGAGAGATATGAACTGGACATTGGGGCAGACACATTTGGCTGCTGTGTCACTTTGCTGTGCGCCAAGTTCTCCGTTTTCATCCTCCAACTTTAGATAAATACAATCCAACAACTGGGAGCAATAGAAAGCCATCACAATACACACAGAAAAATGCCTCTACTCCGCCGCCGCCGCCGCCTCGCTCCGGAGCTGCATATTACTTTTGGTGCCCATTTTTTTGCAACCTAATAATAACCTGGAACATAAGCAATCAGGCCCTAAGAGGATTTGATTGTACATCCAGGCGGAGACGTAGTGCTTTTGCCATTAGGACTCCTGTGAACGCTCTGTCAGTGCCGTGTTTCCATTAGAAAGCCGCAGCTACTCGGCTTGATATATAATGTGCATGGGTTAACCTTTTCAATCATGGTGTCAACACTTTAGATTTGCTTCTGCTCATCTCTTTCGTCCCTAACCTTCTCTCTCTCTCTCTCTCTCACCCTCTCCCTCTCTCTGCCTCTTGATAATGAAATGCTTGCTCCAGCTTCCCTTCTATCTTCCTTCTGAGTCCACAATTTAGATTACTTCATCTCGGTGAGCAGCAAACTGAATGAAATTTCGATTTGAGCAGAAAGTAATTTACTGGGATCTGGACCCATTTGTCATCATATCTCACCGGGTGTTTGCTCTATCACTGCACTTTTCCTAAGCAATCAAATAAGACCACGGCATCTGACATGCTCGGCACGGCGAGGGAGGGGGGGCCCGTGGGCTGGAGACAGGGATGGGGGAGTGGTTAACTGACTGAATCACACGGAGTAGTGGGGAAGGAATTAACAGGCTGCACAAATGTAAAACAAGGCGTGTGATATGAGTATGTTATGTTTCAAAGTCTTAGCTAGTATTTGACTTTTGGGTTGTCTACATAAACACATAGGACCAACACAGAGGCTCACTTCAATGTACGGTCAACACAATGGCAATAGCCTTGGTTCCTATAAGGTTTTCAGAGAAAATGTTATTATGTGGTGGTTTGTGCCAGTCCAAACTTAGAAAAATGAGGACAGCTGCAGGTTACCAAGGTCTCAAACTACAAATCTTGTTGATACTGTATGTGCACATACTGGGACAAGTGAATAGCTATAGTGACATGACATTGAGTTGGTAATGGCGATGGTAAGTAGCTGAAAAAAGTTGTTCCTTCATAATAGCTAGGGAAAAGAAAAAACACTAACACAAATGAGATTCTGAAATCTCAACAACCTACAATCTACCTGAATTAAAATAGCAGTTCAGTAAGTCCACATGTGAAACTATTTGACAACTCTTTTGTTTGTGCATTGCAGGTTTTACTGATAATTTAAGTGGGAGTGGTAGTGGCAATAAAAAGATTCTTAACAATTTTACTGCCAGCAAATTAATATTTCAAGCATTCGAGCCATAACCCAAGCAGTTAGATATATTGACAAACAAACAACAAGCCAGACCTCTTTGCAAAGCGACTGAAATGGCTTTCAATAAGACAGCCAAGGCAGAAGCAAATTTTGTCTTGGCATCATTTAGGAAGGCTCCATCAAAACTCAATTTCAGAAACTAATTAACTGGAGACTGTCGTCACAACACTGCCAATTCTGAGCCTTCTCCGGGACACAGGACTGAAAAGGCATATACCAGGGCCTTGCTTTCAAACATTTGTGTTAAGGATAACATCTCTGCAAATGTGTTCTCAGAATTAGAAGGGAGTAGTTAAAGTGAAAGCATGCCATTCAGTCTCACTTGTGCAATGTAGTAGCAGCAATACTTTTATAGTTCAGATTGGAGATCTATGGTGATCTATGCTGGTATCTAAAGCATGTGTGAACATCTGCAGTAAACATGTGAAGCAGAAATGTAATGAAAGTACAACATAGTTTACGACTTGACTTGATCAGTTTTACGGCCAGTCCCTTGACGCTTCTGGTCTACAACATCACTAAGTAAACAGGTTTGAATGATTTTCCAGAAATGAATATGTGACTTCTATGCTATTGACAGTTCTTGAACTAGAGGTGCGCCCACGGCTCACTGACAATGATCCCGCTCCCCATTTTTGGGCCCCAACCCACCAACTGGGAGACACACATCACAACTGACAACACTGCTAAAGCTAAAAATGTATGTATTTTTCTTTCACTCTGAAGATATATTGATGCTTCCAGTCCCTGAACAACATGTCAGTTCTTTATCAAATATTCTCCAAGTATTGCTTCATTCAGTTGTGGAAACTGAGAAGAAACTGTGGGATATAGTTTCAATTTCCAGCATTAGCCATTCTTTCTGCAGCACCTTTAAATCTCCTAAATTGCTTCTGAAAGGTGCAGAAACAAAGGCTGGAGGACATTTTCCGCACGGTCTTTGTATTTTGCCACAGTGTGGAACTCATACCAGGTTAATTATTTTACCACGGGAAAGGCTCTTGATAGTATTTGATTTAAGGAGCCCGAGCCTTTAGGTGCTCAATTAAGTTGCTATATCGGTTTGAACCTGGGCTCTAATGGCCTCTTCTGCCAGTGAACTAGAGCGGCGGGGTGAAGCCGACACCCTGGGTCAGTATAATTAAGGCCAAGGGACTCTTTAATTGCAATGACACATCTGGTTTCTCCCCAAAAATCAGTAGTTCTTTGAAAACGCTGGAGACGGCTTTATCTTGATTTATGTCTCCGCCTCCCCATCGGATTTGACTTTAAAATGCTAGTGGGCTTGAATTAAAGAACAAACAAAAAATACACTCACATTAGGAGCTGTCTGTTGTCCGTAGGCGATGACTATTGAATTTCATTTCGCCGCTGACTGCCAGGTGAAATATAGCATGGGCTGTCTGGTAAATGCAGACCTCATTCAGCGCGGCCTTTGAGTAGGGTAAAATTACCCCACAACAATGATTTCTGCAACACAGTCCATTAAAAATGCCTCTCTACATCAGCAGCCAAAGCACCTTAAAAGCACTAGGCCATATTGATACTGAAGCGGGGCTTTGCATAATGGCAAGAGCTGCATTAGAGGAGAATAGCGGCGGGGAGGGGGCAGATTGCGAGGATGAGAGGGCGGGTGCGTGCGGCTGGAGTTAGTTTGTGTACGTGCATGTGTTTTTAAAGGGGGAGGGGTGCGCCGGGTGTCGAACGACGGTGGGGGGGATCAGCCAAATTACACTTGGTTAATTCAGAGTAACAGATCTGGCCCCAAGTGAATTGAAGGCCTTGAATTAATTCTGTTATGACAAATCAAGATAAACGTTTCCCCTAAATTGCGTGCGGTTTAATTAATTTCGGAGATCCCGCTTTTTGCCTGTGCCTAATAGTTCACATTCTCTTATGCTGTCATAGTGCTTGAGTGGGCAGACTTCAAAGTGATATTAAATAACCAAGTATTAGATTTACCTCACACGTCCTATTGGAAAAGTGCCATTTAATTACCTAGGCTTATTCAATTAAGGGGACAGCGTTCTCCCCGAATCCGGCAGCCACAAGTAAATTAATTCTCTCTCGACGAGCAGCCCGCAGAAATAATAGCACGTCCAGCTTAAAACAACATGATCCCGACTGCAAACCCAAACTCTGGCACCATGTCTGACATTAAAGGTCACGCCAAACACACACTCTGCCACAAACTAATATTCTTTTATTTGGGTTCATTAAGCCTGGTTTATAGGTGTTATATTTCGAATGTGCGCATTAGTTTTAATTTACTATTAGCCAGCCCCAAAAGGGAAAAGGTTCATTTTGTAGAAGTCTCCTCCACCCAAGCCATGTTCTTATCACAATAATGACAAGTTAGAAATAAACAAAAATCTAAAATTATACAGTGCTTTTCACATTTTGGTGAATAACTTTAACCCGCTAGTATTAATATGATGTTAGCACTAATCTCAACTTTAATTGTCTTGCATGTACAATATAGTCTAGTCCCTGTATGAACCAACAAATGCAGAAAACCCCCCATTTGGCCTCTTTACAGTTAAAAAAATATTTGTGTGGTGAGATAAAACTGCATAGCTTTAAAGCTGCATCATTTTAGATGAATGGTTTGTGACTGGTCAGTAAGATTAAGCTCGATGATGGACGACTTATGAAAAGGGTTCCACGCCCACTTCACTTAAAAGTGAATATGTCTGGTTGGCCGCCAGTGTTACAGTCTGCAGTTGTGCCATGTGATGCTTAAAAATGCACTGGGGGGGGGCGAATTCTGAAGCAATACAAAACTACTGAGTTGAAGAGGAACAAAATGTAATACGCTTTATATAAGAATTGTATTAAGTTTCTTTTTAATCATAGTTTAATGTGTGACCTCAAAAAATTTCAATTAAATAAGCCATTTCAGAGTCTGAATAAACCAATTGTAAGATTCTTATAAGAAAAGTTTGAAGAAAAGTGTACCTCAAGGCTGCGTCTTTGGACTGTTTTCATTTCCCTCTTCCCTTTATGTAAATGCAAAAGGGTTTAACTAAGAATAAAATGTGAGTATAATGGGTGACCTTTAAAAGCTTAGCAGCAGCATGCGAGGCTGGCCCAGTGATGGCCTCAGATGTTTATGCTGTGTGAAATATCCCTGTTTGATTGATGGGTGATGGCTATCATCCCAGGCCAGGCGTACTACACCCCATTATAGCAGTGATATGATGCATTTCTACTTGGCCGTCCTGATCAATCAGATGAGCGTTTTCATTATACGCTCCGCGCTGGAAAATATATGTCATTCGAGCTGTTTAGCAATCCATTTTCAAAGGGGCTCTGTCCCTTTAAGACAAGGAGGGGGGGAGAAACAGCGGAAAATGGCCTTCACAATAATCCCTCTTCTCTATCTGTCTCTCTTGCTCTCTCTCAAAAGCCAATTTGGTTAATTAAATGTTTTGTTTGCAGTGTGGCTCTCATTCATTTCGGACACGTCATTGGGAGCGGATGCAAGCCAGGGACCAGATCTCATTAGATAAAACCCATCAGGACTAAAGGAAATGGAGGGGGACTATAATTAAAGCATTTAATTGTGTGGACTCGCTGTCAGATGTTTTTTTTCCCTCCCTGCTCTTATCTTTATCTCCACTGAGATCTCGTTGCTCCATAATGTGCGTTTTAGCTCTTCCACCGAAGCATGCTCTTATTACAAGTGGAAAGGTGTATCCACGCTTTACCCCCTTTTCCAATTTTAATTACGTTATAGTTCCATTATGAATGAAGTACCCCATTGACTTTCTCATCCTTTTTATGAGATGGGTGTGTGTATGTGTGCGCAGACACGCTTCAGATTTTTAAATTATCAGCGCAGATTTAATGGCAGTGTGGCGTGACTGTGTTGACTGCAAACTTGATTCTCTTTTAGATTACAGTTGATCAGACCATGTATGTACATACTCTGATGAACTGAGCTCAACATACAAGTATATGAGAATAGTAGTTACAGAAAATTTAAGCTATGCATTTAAGCGGAAATATTATTGTTGTCGACGCACTATAGTGGAGAATGAAAACTTGTTGGATTGAAAGATAGTAAAGACGTTATAACCAAAATGTATACCTTCAACACATACTTAATGATTAGTAGAGGTCGGCCATATCGTATCGCATATCGTTATCGCAATATAATTTTTGGATATCGTTGTAATTTTTTATATCGTTGTGGACACGATATAATTTATGTTACGCTCAGCTCCATCAGAGCAGCAGAAACACTGACTGTAGAACACAGGGCAGGGCTTACAAAGTAAAATGACATGAAGGATGTAAACTGCTTGAGTAGATCATATTTGCTAGGAAATTAGTATTAGCATAAAAAAAATATCAAAGCAAGGCAACTTTATTTATACCGTGCATTTTGTACATAAGGCAACTCAATGCGCCTTCCATCAATGAATTAATCTTCCCAATAGGCGTATGGCTGGGATTTTGTAAGTAATTTGTCCATTGCAATTATATCGTTAAATATATGTTATCGTGATATTTCTTTTTTATATCGTGATATAGATTTTAGGCCATATCGCCCTGCCCTAATGATTAGTATTGGAGTTTCATTGTGATATTAGGAAATGACAGGACTGTCAAAACATTGGGTCTCATATAGTTGTCACCCTTTCTAAATATATTTCTGTGTTCACAAGTGTGAGCTAGATCCTTTTGATAAGGCTAATTCTGTAGATTGTTTGTGTTTGGCCTTACAAAATTGTGTTCATGTGTTTAAGTAATTATCTAAGTGAATGAGGACTTACTAGAGTGTTAGAAGTTTGAGTGAGCGGGCGCCACATCGCACGGCTCTACATTACCCCAATGAGTGTGTCATCAGTGAGTGTGGTTGGGTGTCTGTCTGGCACACCTACTACAATATTTAAAAAGGCTCTCGTGCTAATTAACTTCTCCTTTCCATGAGAATAGAAGTCCAAAGAGGTGATGAATCTTAAAAGAAAACTCCTGGGCCCAAAGCGGCGTTGGTAAAATGTCTCACAAGGCAAACACCAGACTCATTTTCTGTCTTTACGTTTGGAGAACGAAGAGCAAATAGGCGTGACAGAGCTCTCACTTTGTGCTGTCGCCACCCAGCTATCTTTGATCCACTTAAGCTGACATCAACAAGAAACATATGCAGGGCCGGGCAGTTTATCAAAAGTTAATCAGAACTGTTGAAAATAACAGATGTTATCGTCCTTCAAACAATTACTATGATTTATCTTACTTTGGCACATGTGTTAAACGTTACTATGTTTCCTTGCTGTATTAAAAAGTAATGTTTTGGTCTAGAAAGTTGTGCAGTTTTGAGCAGTGAAGTCCACAAAATGGATAAGAAAAACTTTCAACTAATACTATAATAAATTGGAAAATTGATATAATAGGTTCAAGCAGAATAAGTAACAATCATTGGTTAGATAGATGTAACTAACATAAAGAAATGAATAAAGATGAAAAAAAAAATAAGATTTCTTGCAGCCTTTTAAATTAATTTGTATGATGTAAACAGAATGATCAGAATTTCTACAATGTGTTATGTTTTGTGGTCAAACAGTTACTCTGTACTTAGGCAGACAAATACTTTTCTACTCTCACTACAGTAATTAGTAATTATTAATACGAGTAAGAACGTTTACTTACACGTGTGTAAAATGATTTTGTAGCACGCTCACACTTGTAGAGCTGGGACGATACACTTTTGTCATGATCCACGATACTGAGGGCCCGATACGATACGTATTGCGATACAATATATTATAATGCAAGAAGTATTAAAATTATACTTTTAAATTACGTCACGGTAGTACAGCGGTTAGCGCTCGTGCTTCACAGCTAGAAGGTCCCAGGTTCATTCCCACCAGGGACGGGGCCTTTCTGTGTGGAGTTTGCATGTTCTCCCGTGTCTGCGTAGGTTTCCTCCGGGTACTCCGGTTTCCCCTACCACTAAAAACATGTACAATAGGCCAGGATGAATGAGAGTGTGTTTGAGAGTGCGCATGGGGACGATGGATGGAAATTAGCCCAAGGCTACAATCCGGTGTGGCTTGTTTACATGTTCATTAACATGCACTGTCCTGACCAAATAAACCAATAAATAAATATAACAAACTGCAATGTTTTACCCCGAATGAATTAAATAAGAAAGTACATGTTGAGTTTCCAAAAACGTATAGATACATTTACTTCAAATTAGGGCTGAACGATTAATTGCATTTGCAATTTTATCGCGATATGACACAACGCAATTTCGTAATCGCAGGGCACGCGATTTTGGAAGTGAATGAAGCAGCGAGATATAGCAGCAAAGTCCGCTCCGCCACGTGCTTTTGTTTACGTCTCAGTCTAGTTAAGGTGCGCGGTAGATTGTGGATGTACAGTGAAAATATCAGCGTTTATCATGCAGCCACCGCGAAGGACTATTGCTTTCTTCTCCGTTAGCACTGTGTTAGCCGCAGCGCTCATCACGCCATTCTCTCGCTGCTACTACACGCTCTGATGATCACAGAAACTCCTCACCTCCGGATTCTTACGTCTCTGCCTCCACAGGTGAGCCTGTGTTGCTTGTAAAGAGTCGTTTGTGGCTCAGTTTAGGAGTCTTGTGTTTGGGAATGTTGTGGATAAAGAACTTATCTCAAAAGCATAATGACGGTTCATTACCGTAAAGTATCCGCGGAGGCGATGTGCCATGTGCCTCTATTTACCTTTGCATCTACCGCATTTGCGCTCCGTAGGTAGTACAGACGCTAGATATAAACACTAAACTGCTGTATGAAAAGTTTTGGAAACTACGATCCGAGGCAGGAGTCCGTGTCATGTCTTATTTTGCTGAGTAAATGCAATGCGCTGTTTAAGCTGAAATGTCACTAAATGGCTGCGAGTCAAAGAGACGTGTCTGTGTTTGGCACCTCATGTCTCCTTGCGTCACTGCGCTTCTTTCTTCATATTGTCCAAAGTTACATCCCAAAACCAAAATGCTGCTCCTAACACTGTGTTTTGGCGTGTGCTCCATCTGGCCTCTCCGTCCGTGTCCATCAATAACGCGCATCTGAAGCAACTAGGAGTTGCAGCTCAGACCGGGATTTGATTGGCCGAAATAATAAATAATCAATAGTTTATTTTGTATTAATTGGGAGTTTGCTTTCCTAAAACTTTTCCAACTTGTTAAAGCAGGCGTTTATTTATAGACTGTACTGTTAAGTTCAGACAGTTTTAAAAAGCATAATAACATGAATAGAAACAATTTATTCAAATCAAAAATCTAATATTGATAAAAACAATTATATGAAAAAGCCGCTATAACGGCTATAAGCATTATTAAACGTAAAAAGTTATATTTTGTAAAACCAAAAAGTAAACCAACCAACAATTAACAAAAATGTGTATATTTTGTCTCTATAATTGAGGATCAATAGTATTGCGATAGCTTCCAATACGATGCACGCATCTCAACAAAGACGTATTGCGATACATTTCAAAACGATATTTTGTCCCCGCCCTACGCACTTGTGTAAATATTTTGGCTACTCTACCCACCTGTGTAAACTGCAGTCAACTCCGATCAAAAGCAAACGTAAAGCTGTCAGATTAGTTCTCACCTGATGTAGTCATTTCGACACAAGATCATGCCACTCTTTGTGTAACAGGACGTGCCGATCTCCCCCAGCTGGGCCTGGCAGCAGGAGCACTTGAGGCAGCGGCTGTGCCAGTAGCTGTCCATGGTGTAGAGAAGGAAGCGGTCAGCGATTTTGCCCCCGCAGCCTGCACAACGCTTCCAGGACAGAGACCCTGTGCCCACTGGTGGCGGCTGGCTGTTGCCCCCTGGATTCACCATGGTCCCTGCAATGTGCACATAGAGAGAACGGCTACGTTAGACACGTTTTACAAGACATACGCATGTAAATAAAGCTGACAAATATGTTCAGAGTGTTTTGCGAGATAGGACAATATTGAGATACATGAATTTAAAGTAAAATGTGTGACAATATTACTGTTGACTTTTGCACAGAATCAAACTGGACAAAAAGCATGATTCAATCATCTTACTCTATGCCAATAATACACCATTATGTGATTTGGACATATTGCTCCTAGTTTGAATACAGAAAATATGTTTGCCCTTAAAAACAGATACAGCCTTACAATAAAAAGACATATTTACAAAGTGTGTTTACTCAGTTGACACCACTCCGGTCAGGACATTTCTTTATTCCTAATGCTCAACTGTTATTGTTATGCACCACTAGGTACAAGCACATAGTCTGATTGCTGTCTTGTTGTTAATATTACTTGCAGCAGCTGTACCGCTTCCAGACAAAACAGGTCTTTCCTCGGGACAATAGCGGATAATTGATTTGAGTTTGCTAACCCCATAATTGTCAAGAGATTATAACTCACACCTGAAATGAGTCAAAAGTGTCGCGCTATAAAAAAAAAATACTGTGCGGATTATGAAAATTCGAATTGCTAATGCGGTAATAACTTTGCAACTGATATGATTTGCAAACTTGTTCAAACCCACGGGAACTGAATTGTTTATGGTCATAACAGAAACGTTGTATAGCAAACTTCAGAATATTCTTGCACCTTATGGAGTGTTGCACAACTATGTTTATATATTATTTTCTGTTTTTGTTATCATTACATATCAGTGAACACAAGCCTGGCGTTTTGTACAAGGTGTTTTAGCTCCAGTGTTGACTTCCCAGCCCGAACACTCGCATCAAGGACAGCCCGGTAATCTCAATTATCACATTTGTGCTTAGCTTCTTTCTCAGCCTCTCATCGCACTGACTGGCTCCCGTTTTTTGAACAGCTGCAGACTGCAAATTGCACTGAAGCACAATAGCTGATCTCATTATGGGGAGACTGTTCGGAGTGCTGTTCCGCTACAACAGAGCTACGAGTCATTTAGCGAACTAATCTGCGCCCTTGATCTCCGTCTCATCTCCGTGCCGTTGCTTCGTTGGACCTCTCGTGATGAATGTGCGCTAACTGATTACACCCAGCCAGAGCCAAAGGAACAATTATGCAGCTTTCTTTTTGTGCTCAGCTGTCCAAGGAATTTCTCAAATGCAAAGTGCAATAGTTCACCACAGTTGTCTTCTATCCTCTCTTTCAATTGCTCGGGGTGGGGGGGGGGGGTTATTGTGGTTGCTGCAAAACACAACGGCATTAAAAGACAAATGGCACTTTATGCAAGGGCTGTAAGAGATGTATGAGAAAAACTGCAATATTTAAATACTGCAATTTAACATTATTGTGACATTTCTCTAAATTATAGTTTAATACGGACCAAAACAAGGCTAAAATGGAACCGAATTAGAAACAATTTGACTAATACTGAACTTTTGCGTGATCATTTTAGACCAAGTTGTCAAACAAACTGGTAAATCTCTGTCAGACGGAGGACCTCTGTGTTCCTGCGATACATTGTGGCTTCTCGCGAGATGGATATCGGCCATATTTAGGATCGCGGTAACGGTAATCTGGCGATATATACATCGTGCAGCCCTATAAAGCTACTCACCGCTATGTTTACAGGGGCTTGACGCGCTGTGTTTTTGACCTCGGCGATAAATATGATCCGTCTCGAGAGTCAAAGCCAGTTCTCATCAGCATTTAGCCCACGTAAGATAATAGGGGGCAAAGCTCTGACACGCCACGGCGCTCCCGTAATGACGCTAAGTGTTTTTAATCTATCGTGCAGTGTGTGCAGGCATTTGTTTCGCCCGCAAAATTAATGTCTTTTCACAATGTAATCCCTTCCAATTTGGCCAGCCGCAGACAACACATGCCCAGGATAACGCTAAATCTTTGTTGAAAGGCAGGTAGGGCTAATTAGAGCTAGGTTACACACGCACACACACACACACGAAAGACCGAAGGGGGGTTAGCTTCCACGCAGAAATACTGTCAGTTTAAGCCCATTAGCGATGGCTCTTAGCGACACACCGCAGCCGCTATACCTTTTTAGCGATTAAATCTAAAAAAAAAAAAGGATGGAGGGCGAGTCCAAAAGCAGAGCTGTAAGTGACTCCGTTTGATAAACAAGACGAGCCATAGTCAAGTTTCATGCAGGAGAGGAGTTGTTGTTTTTTACCGCTAGGAGGTAGATAGGGATGGGGACAGGCGGGGGGAAGGAGAGGGAGAGAGAGAGAGAGAGAGCGGGGGTGGCTTTTAAGTTAAATGGGCAAGTAATTACATGGGCAGGCAATTTAGGACTCATTGAAATAGAAGCTGGATGGGGAAAACGTATCCGGGATGTGCTAAAAGCTTTCTATATCAAAGCTGGGTATGCAAATGGATTTATTTGTGAAGAAATTGCTAAAGTAGGCTGTAAACATTAGCGGGTAATTAACTGATAGGGGATGAAGAGGGATTAGCAACGTCGACTGCTGGCATTCTTCTGCGACTAGCTAATCAAGGGACAAAATGCTCCAAAAAAACACAACCAAAACTTCACACTCACCTTGTTTTTGGGGGTTGAAAGTAGCGGGCTTGGGCTTGCCGAAGATGTAAAGCTTAGCAGACGGGCTAAAACAGTCCCGAAAAGTGATTATGTTGGCTCAAAAATGTCCAGAAACTAGCGCTACCGCAGCGGTCCGTCCGTTGTCGTGCTGCCCGTTTAGAGCGAACCTCAGCCCGGACTAGAGCTCCACGGCGTTCCGCTAGCCGAAATGGAGTTATCAGATAGTATTTCCACTAGATGCTTCTTCTTGCTTCTCCACTCTTCGCTTTTCATTCGTTTTAAAGTCCATAGCAGTTAGATAACACTTCGCGTATGCGCGCCGTAGTGTCCGTAAAAGGGAAAACTGCGGAAGGATAAGGACAAGTTGAAGCGGTAATTGGATGTCCTGAGCTCGGCTGCGTTCGCCTCTTCGTCTCGCTGCCTGGTCTCTAGTCTCTCCGGGTCCCGCTAGCTGCACCTCCAACATGTGTCGCTGACAGGAAAGAAACCTCCTGTAAATAGCGTTTTTATATGCGTGACGACGTCGAAAGCGGCAGCCAATCCCAGCCCGCTCCGTTGGAGAGGAATAACAAATCCTGCCAATCACTGAGGAGCGTAATTGACTCGGACATATACAGGGATGGAGAAGGCAATGGACTGGACTTGAGAGATGTATAAACATAAAATAACATAAAAACAACGTAAAGCCTGTATTACTTACTTATCTTATTACATACTTATTACACATATGCTCAACAGCCATTTGGAATCCAGGGCAAAAAAAAAAAAAGTCCTGCTAAAACGTCAAAAAAGTAGTCTATGTGTGCACCATAATGATATTAGGCTAGATAGTTTATTTCCTGCCCATTTCAAAACATAGCTCTCCCTAGAGGTTAGGCTAATCAGAAGAGAAATGCTGAACTATTGTAATTAAGCTCTTTGTTTCGAGCGCATAGGAACAACTAGTGTCATAGAATATTTTCAAGTGTAGCCTTACCAATAGTGTCAGAAGATGCACGAGCCTAAGTTCAATGCTTTCATGTACAACTGCATGTTATAGGAGACCATTGTGTTTTAATTGGCTGTGTGAAGACAGTGCTATTTAAAAATGCAAGCTGCACGGCAACAGTGCCTAACACGCACCTCACGTCTGAGTTTAATTAGTTGACATTCAATAAGCACTTAGTTTACCGAGGGTGACTGCAACCTCTGGGAAATATCAAGGCCTAATAGCTGCGTAGTGGCGCCATCGTCTGTCATTGAAAAAAATCGCAGCATGGATGGCCTTCTGTCGTTTACAACCCCATTACGCTTCAGGTCATTGGTTTCAACACCTATTCTGCCAGACCTTGATTTGGCTCACATCCTCTAATTCATTTAGTGTCACCGATTTTCACACGTGGAACGATGGTGAGAAGAGATAAATGGAAAGGCCATGGGGATAAATATATAAGACGATGAAATGTTGCATTTCTGATGGCAAATTGAGTAGGTTGTTATTGCTCTGAATTTCACATTTCTGCTGCAGATCTGTGAAATAAGATCCCAAAGACTGCAATTATTTCAGTAAACAACCAACAAAATAATTGGGATGTTGCATGGAAAGCCTGCATGTTCCGAAATGCATGTCGATTTGTTGTAGTTTAGCAGTTTATATTTCAGTCCTCGGTCAAATGTTAATTCTAGATTTTTGCTGAGGCTATATGTCTATGGGTCATTGGCAATCCTTGTTAGAATTTTTGGAGTTAAAATGGCACTTATTGACATTTTTTGATGTATTAAACAGTATTTGATCTGTTGTATATGATTAATGAAGATGCAATTCGTCATACTACCTCTGCAGCTTTTTTCAGACTAAGAAGATCAAAATAGGCCTTGAAGCGCTATCGTCTCAACACTGGTCAAATGTTCACTGTGAACAGAAAATTAAGCGGAAAAAAGGAAAGAAACTAAGAAATTCCCTATTTTTGCATTATTTTTTATATGTTGCTAATTAGTTCCATTCATTAAAGCAAAACTGCAAAAAAGAAAACTAACAAAATGAAAGAGTATACCAAAAAATTAATCACATCAAAGAGAACAAAAGATGATATAAGCAAAAGTAATTAGACCAAAATCAACAAACATGGCTTCAAAGAGAATAAGTAATGTATATGTGAGGTATTAATCAAACCTGGAGTGTTTCTGACTAGCGTTGTACTGATGGACGAATGCAGATAATTAGTTAGGATTTGACTTGGAGCAGAGGTTGAGCAGCCTGATCCACCACTCTCATTGTTTGGCCGTGACACTTCGCCCACATTGCATGCTCTACTACAACACTGTGGTTGTAAGAGGTGAAAACCACTGTGGGCCTGGATTGTGGTGACCCATGATAATGGCCTACACTCATATTGCGCTTTACACACTTGAGTTGTGATAAGATCCTATTATCACATCTGCCCGGGGGTAGACCGGCACAAGTGAGGCTGCCAATGTGTGGCATCGGCCCCCACGACCACTAACATGCAAGGTGGGTGGTGAGTCTTGCCCAAGGGCACAACAACAGTATGCTCCAGTTGAAGGATTCAAACCACAGATTTAGTTATAAAAAACGGAACTACAATGAAATAAAATTTAAAAAGTGTAGCCAATTATGGTCCAGTCTTTCCAATTTGAGTTTAGTTTGGTCAAGTTAATAATCGCAGGGTTATGTTAAAATGATGCATATGATATTTCTGAGACCGTTGAAAAGGTACTAATTAGTAATTCATATGTTCTAGAACATAGTAGCTAGAAATTGCAGGCTAATTTCCAAGCATATGTCCCAAATGATGGCAACTGAAAAGTCAAAGTGCTCGGGAACAGAATAAGGCTGTTTGTTGACCGTGTGGGTTAAAGAAACAACCACTGTTTTAAAGTATTTTTTTTAATCAGTTAGTCTCTTGAAATAAAGGCTTTGTAGACCAAGAAAGAATTTTGATACAGGAAGAGTGTCTTGGCTTTATTTCTTCAACATGATTGTACTGTTGGTATGGAGACAGCTTTTATTCTGTACTGTCTATATACTCTCTTATGACTAATTCTCACTATTTTCTGTAATGGCTCTTGAAAACAATAGCTGATTTAGAAGCTCCATATCAACAATAACGTCATGCTTCATTAGTGTCCGTAACTGGTTTAGCTCATCAACAGCTATTAACTACATGTCAGAAATGTCAATCAGAAGTGCCAAAGCATTTACTTTGGTGAAGTGAGAGCTGAAAACTTAATTAAAGCGCAACACCAAAATTAGTACCAGTAGGGCTGCCAATCATTCGGCATTTTTGCAACATCGCTTTGAACCAACAAGTTACAATTGGTGAAAAGTTGCTGAAAGTTATTTAGGATTCACCAGGCTGAGCGGTTTTCCATGACAAAACAACGTGATTATGAGGCGCCCCAGGCTTCATTAGAAAGACATCAGATGTATAAAGATAATCTTTTTCTTGACGTTAATTGTTTAATTATTCTTGCAGCTCCGAGGAGATTGAGCGGCGTCAAGCTGATTTCCCTTTTGGCAAACACAGCAGCGCCCCCTTGGTCTCAGCCACTTTCTTTTGACACTCTCATCAAGCGCCTCACTCGCTCGAACAAAACCCTCACGAAGACGGGGAAGAATGTCTTTTCCACCAAGGAATGATTAATTGATATAAATGATTAAAACAGAGGGAAATTATGAAATGAGTTTGAAAAGAGGCCTCACAGGAGCGGCTTTGTTTGTTACTGGTCGTTTTTAATGAGGTTTTCATTACTGGGCAAGAGGAATTATTCTGCATATTCTGCTTTTAGGGGAAAATAATTGTGGATATTGAAGAGCAGGACTGTGGAGGTATGTGGGTCCCATGTGTTTGACTATATACACAATTGGTATTTGCAAGAGGATCTTAATTTGTTCTTTCCAAACATTGGCTAAATGCCACAAGTCTGAATATAAGTTGTTTTGGTCAAACAGAAAGTTTTGCTGGAAATTACTGCTGAACGCCATTCATTTTCTGCTTTCAATATTAACCAACAAAGTTTTATATTTGTAGATTTCATAATAATTACCAATCTATGTCCCTATAAACATATCCGAATCATACACTGCATGACCAAAATAAAATGGCCACCTGGATTTATCTAACTGTTGTGATCTGGGGTTACTGCAGTTGGTCAGGTCTAAGAATGAGATCTACCTGAAAGACCAGGTTATTCCATTAATAGATTTCTTCTTCCTTGATGGCACAGGTATATTCCGAGATGCCTCCGATTCAAATTGTGAAAGAGTGGTTCAGGGAGCATGAAACATCATTTTCACACATGAATTAGCCGCCACAGAGTCCAGATCTTAACCCCAGTGAGTATCTTTGGGATTTTCTGGAGAAGGCTTTGCTCAGTGGTCACACTCTCCCATCATCAGTTCAGGATGTTGGTGAAAAATTAATGCAACACTCAACGCAGAAGCTTATTGAAACAATGCCACAGCAAACTTCTTCTTCTTCTTTTTTTTTTGTCTGGCTGTCTATATTGATTTTACTGATGCCAATTGGAATATTAATGTATTCACAATTACATATAAGTTTTACTTTATAGGTGTCACAGTACATTTCTTGTTTTGGTTAGATAGTGCCCATGCTCCATGAGGTCACCATCATGCAGAAGCAATGGTGGCAATAACCTGAAAGGTATGATATATTCATGTAATGCTCATAGATCATCATATTCTAACATGTTATACTTTTGTGTTCATCATGAGTGCCTTTTCTGCTTAATTATCATATTCCAATCGGCTGTTTCCAAGATTACTATTTTAGCTACTAACACCGTTTCACTTGTGGATCAATAAAGTCTAAGTCTAACTCTTTCTTGATTTATCCTTGTATTACAGTTTTTCTCCATTGGTTTGGCTCATTTCTTGAAACAGAAATTACTCAAAACAACATGGACAAGTCTCCAAACCACTTGGCAATTGTTCACAACAGAATTGAATTTCTCATTAATTTCATCAAATTGCAAATGCCTAAGTCCATGTCTCAATGTCTCAGCACATCTTTGCAAATGATTAAGTACATGTAGACTACAATTAGCACAATTTCCAAGTTAATAGATCTTGTTGATCTAAACTGATTGTTGATTCTCAGTCTAATGGTTGTTCGCTCGAAAACATGTCATTTCATTGTATAAGTCTTCACATGCACAATAGTCTGTTCAATTGTCAAAATTAGTCCAGAACACAATACCATGAATACCATAATGAATCCCTTGGAACATTTGATAAATATATTACAGCAATTAAAGCTTGGTACCTGATTTTATGGTGTTGTAAAATACATTTATTTTTGCCACCTGAGAGTATGTTGCAAACACAGCAAAACACAGACCTTGGTGTATTGTCTTCACCTAAAGTTTTATTGAGCGATGGATGATAGAAGTCTAATCTAAATTAGTGGAATTTATCTTAGGGTGGACACTCCTGCTTCACTTTGTCATCACTCAGTGCTCTATATGGATGTGAAATGTGCATGTCATTACATTCTTTGAACAATGTGAATAAACAGGAGGGACTGTGAGAGCTTGAAACCAGTTTGGGCCAAAACAAAAAATGTCACTGTTTGAACAGGAAAAATCAGGTACCACAGATGTAACAGTCAGGTGAAACTAGAACTTGACTAATGAAGCACTGCAGGCTGCATATCATTTTCATTGTTTTTGTTTGTGTGTTATGTTACAGTATGTTATGCTGAATACATTTTCTTTTTACTCTGATGTATGGAAGTTACTTTATTTGTGTGAATGTTAATGGTTACAATTTCCTTGGCAGTATGAGTGCAATGTGTGATGTCAAACCTTGGAGGCGACTCTAACCCTCAAATCCTATTTCTTTGTTGTTGTTTTTTTCAGTTTTATACACAATTGTATTCTGTTAGCTAGACAAAAACAAAAAGAAGTTACAGTAACCATTGTCAATCAAGGACTGGGCTAAGACTGAAAGGTGGACATGAGGGACATTTCAATGGTCCTCTGCCATAGTGACAAAACATCTAAACATTTAGACTTGCAGTGCTTACAGTACACAATGCCAAAGGGACAAAGCATTCTGGGGGCACTGACTGTTTAAATGAGAAGGAAATTTAGTTTTGACACATGAGTGAACTGTTTTGGGAGCGGTATGAACTTTTGCAGGTGAACCATGGTGTTGTGCCGAACCATTCACGTTATTTTGGCAAAAGCACCAATAGTGTTGAGAACGTCCAAAGCAATTGAGAAGGATCTTTGCCATTTTGTGGGGCATTGACTATTTAAATGAGAAGGACATTTAGTTCTGAAGTGAACTGTTTTGGGAGAGATATGATCTTTTGCTGAGTGAGCTATAGTGTTGTGCTGAACTTAAGACTGTTTTGCCAAATGATCTTAGAGTTTTGAGAATGTAATTTCTGTTTCAAGAAAGGAGCCAAACCAATGGAGAAAAACTGTATTTGTCATTCAACGGTTGACTTTTTTACCACTTCAGCAGGTTGAGTCGCAAACATAAGCCAACAGGGCTAGATGTGTTCAGCCTGGCTTCAGACAAATTACCTTTCGATTCCCAGGCAGTTTAAACCACTGATGTAGTGTCATTTGGATATTACTCTCCAGATACTCAAACCTCTGCAAACCTGAAATAACTCAGCATTTTGCCCTGCCCTCACACCCATGCCGTTCTGTGGCCATACATTGAGCAGGATGAGCGGCCCGTAGACCCTCAAACTAATCACCTCCATTCTCCTCGCAGATCTCCGAGTCCTGTGGCACTTCCCCAGCAGCTGTTCCATGAAGAGGAGCAGATGAAATTAGGGCCTCACAACAGTCTGGAGGTGTTTAAACAGGCACAGAGCGTCACGTGTGTCTCAGTGCTGCTGCTCCCCACAGGGCCATCTCCGCTGCCTGAAAAGGAGACTGTGGGCTCATAATGAATCCGCTCGTCCGGTGGGAAAAAGCCACTCACTCTCAGCCAGTCTATTAATGTGCCTTTGTGTTACATAGAGGCAGTCAGAGCCACAATTATGCACATTCACAAACAATCTGATGGCAATAACATCATCCGCTTAGAGAATTCCAGCATTTTCCACTTTGGCTTTTCGGCTATTTAAAGTTGTGTTATAAAGCTCAAAAAAGTTTCTTCACTAGAACTGGATGTATGAAGCAATTTTGAAGTTTTGGACCAGAAACTTCTCTCTTTTCAAAACCTGAAGAAAGACACTATTCCTTATAACAAATTGTTTCAATTGTCAGGTTTTAGAATAGTCCAACAAAACACGTCGTCTCAAATATACCTGAATTATTAGAAGCAAACTTTATTTTGGATTCTTCAAAAGTCTGTTCCCCAGACTTTACGTGACTTGACTTGTCCTCTTTCATCTATTTCTTCATGTGTGTGTGTAGACCACGGCTGTTTTGATACAGACAGATGTGTTTCATCCGCCTGTCAATCAGATTCACTGGAACTCGGTCGGGCAGAAGGATGTAATCAATCAATAAAACTTTATTTATAATGCGCTTTTAAAACAAAATTGTAAAACAAATGGTCTCAAATGGTAAATGGTCTCAATTTATATAGCGCTTTTTCTACCTTCATTAGGCCCAAAGCGCAGTGGTGCAGTGGGTAGAGTGGGTTGTCTCATGATCGGAAGGGTGGAGGTTCGAAACCCAGCTCCCGCAGATGCACATTGTCGTTGTGTCTGAGAGAGAGAGAGTGAATGGGTGACTGGTTTCTTTCCTGTAAAGCACTTTGGGCCCGATGAAGGTAGAACATCTCTATTTAAGTTGAGACCATTTACCAGTCACCCATTCAAACTCTCATTCATACACCAATGTACGCAGACACTGGAGGTAAGGAGGGTGAAGTGTCTTGCCAAGGAGCTGAGATTCCCTCTCTACCAACTCCCCCAAAGTGCTTTACAGAATAAAATCAATTCTTGCCCAGTGTGTCCACCCAACATCAGAGTGCAAGTGCTTGTGAATGAATACAACTGAGCAATGACCTTCATAAAGTTCTCTTCACAGCAAAACTAGATTAGATTAAAGTTCATGTTTGGGTTAAGGTTAGTTATAGAGTTAGGATCAAAGGTTCAGTGTCAGAGCTGTCAGTGGAAGCAAAAAACATGTCTGTACACATAGGCAAGGCAACTTTATTTATACGGCGCATTTCGTACACAAGGCAACTCAATGCGCCTATACATACAAAGGAAACATAGGTACTTTCCAACACAGAGGTACTGTATGTTCCCCGATTTCTATAGATGGGCGAAGATGCTGACACATTCAGAGCGATGTGACATTATGTTCAGGCAAGAAATATGACATACAGTATGTCTCCTGAATACATGAAGCATTACCCTAACCCCAAATCTAAGACCTAGAGTAACAGAGCTATACCTCTGGCATCTGGAGGTACCTATGTTCCCAGTACTGACCATGTTGTCGATACTCTCCCCATCCATCCCTCCCCCCACAGCCCACCCTTTGTTGTGCCAAGTGTTTTAAGAGTAACACACATTGGTGGAATTGGTACTGAAGGTAATATTTTGGGACCAACATCATTCATACTTCAGAACAGAAATGCTGTGCTTCATCTTCTCATAGCGCTTCGGATTGTTCACCACAACCATATAAGAGTGGCCTTGAACACGACAAATCCCACAACGGTCTCATCCTGTGTCTTTAACAGAGACGTATATCCACTTAGTCAACCTGAGGAGGGAGCAGAGCCTAGAGATTATCAGCGGTAGATACAGAAACCAGGTCCTGTGCGACCATCGGAGGGAAAGATCTCCAAATGAAATCTAATAAACGACCGAAGGTACCCAACTAACAGACCCTAAAATGCTTGATGAAATTACTCTGCCGTTACAAGCATTCCAGTTGTCAGTTCAGTCTTTATCACTCCGGCGCGAAGCATGCAAGGGATTCCAAATGAGAAAATCAATAGTAAACAGCCTGTAGTCAAGGTTCTCTTCAGGCACGTTTTGGCTAAAGTATTGGCTCATATTATACTGCGACAACCTTATTATGTTTCCAAAGAGGCTATATCTAATTTGTAACCATTTGAAAATTGAAAACTGCGTATGTTCACGCTCAAAATGTTTTCCGTTGATTTCGGATAGTCCTACGTATTGATCCATGAGGGAAGTGTGTGTTAAAAATGTGCAATTACCCATTTACAATTTCACTAAATCTAAAGGGCTTACAAGGAACTAAACAAAGAGCTGAACTCAAAAGAACTGAATAATAAAGTCTAGACCTAAAAGCAGACGGTAGAAACGATTCACGGCGAGGAAGTTTGGACACATATACAGTATATCGTGTTAAAGGCATAAAGGCATCAGAGCGGTGCAAAAGTAATACACAATCACTGCAAATGGGGAAAAGAAAAACAAACAGGAAAATTGAAAAGATTGTCCGGGTCAAAAGATCACCGAAGGCATCTGGGTAACTCATTGTCTGGACCACATTATAAACTCTCGCTGAAAGTTAATAAAAACACCGTCTTCATTTTAAGCAGCGCACCTCAATGTTTGAACGAACGGGCTCTCATTTTTTACGGCTTACAGAAGTTTGTTTATGCACACGCTGTAAGAGCACATTTGGCTCAATACATTGTAAATCAATACGCTCCAGTTTATTGTTACGGCAGAATGCACTCAGGCGATGTGTAGTTGGACTGGCACAGATACAGGCGCGTTCACACTAATTTGGACCAATCAAAATTCTAAATCTGCCTTCATGTCAGTGGATCTCCGTCTCGCGGGTAGTTCTTTCTTCTCCTTCCACTTCCCCCCATGTGGTTCCAGCTCCGCTCCGGTCACGAAACAATGAAACAGCAAGACGTCTTTGGCTGTTTTATTCGCTTTCCCCACACACACACACACACACACACACACTACATTTGCACAGTGCCATTGATCTCCATCAATTATTGTGTGCAATTAAACAAGGAACACATGAGAAATGGTAAATAGAAATCAACAAGTCAATAAATGCCCCTCTAATGTCAACAGATTTGGCTTTACAGGCGGAGTGCTTCGTCTGGCGTGGCCTACAAGGAAGGACATAACACGACTGCAGTAGTGCTTTGTAAATAAAGTCTACAAAGATCCGTTTTACGAGACAAATTGAGCACATGCATTTGGACAAATTGTTTCTGCGTGTCTGCGCCAACATGTGATTATGCTCGCCTTATTGTTGCATTATAGTCTCAATGTATAAATCTGCGAAATGTATCTGGAAGCATGTGGATGGACTGTGCACATTTGTCGACTTAAGCAGGTCAAGATGCTGGGAAGTTGTAACAGTCTGGGAGCAGGTCACACAGCTATGGCTGGGTTGAGCACTTTGGGGACTTTTTGCCATTCAGAAGACAGACTATGTTTGCGTTGAATACTAAGCTGGTATGGTTACGGCCCTCATTTTACATCACTTTGAAACTTTTGACAAGCTCCGATCCGCTGCTCCGACCAACACCAACTGCTCGCTTACACACTATTGACAAAAGTAAGGTGGGTGAAGTGTCTTCCCCAAAGACTCAAGTTTGGATATCTGTAATTGTACAGTGGAGTCGCCTTGGTTGCTTGGTTTGCTTGAAGAACAGTTTGGAAATCAACTTATACATATACAAGAAGTCACATACTAACTTTTGTAATGAATTAAGAATTAAGGGCATACAGTGACAACTTTGATTGCTGGAATATGGCAAATGGTCTCAACCGATATAGCGCTTTTCTACCTTCATTAAGCCCGAAGCGTTTTACATCAAGGAACCACTCGCCCATTCACACTTTCATTCATACACCAATGACACTGGAGGCGAGGCGGGTGAAGTGTCTTGCCCGGGAGCTGGGATTCCAAGCCCCGACCTTCCGATCTACCACTGTATATACTATCTGTTTGCCAAGTTTGCCAAGTCAAATTGAACTAAACTGTTAGGTTGTTGAGTCAAACTTTTATTCATCTTAATAAGAAATAAGACATGCCAAATGTGTATTTCCAGGATTTAGTTGCATCACAGAGTTAAAGCACAAAACCGTCCTGCATAGAAACAACAATATGACCGATTGCTTTAGGTGTCCCGATGTATTCCAAACGTTTGTACAGGTGCTCTTGGGAAAGGGATCCAAAGTGCAAAAAAGCTCTAAACAAGTATGAACAGCACTAGGAAGTACTTAAAGGGGGGTATTATGTAAAATCGACTTTTTCAAGCGTTATATCAATGTTATTATGTCATTCCCTCATTAAACACATGCCTGGAGTCTTGCCTTGGCTCATTCACATATTTTTGAGTAATCAGTAAAAACTTAGACGGCAGCCATTTTAGGTGTAGCTATGCCTCAGTCCTCCTAGGAACGCCCCCACCTCCTGGAGACGCCTCTGGACCTTTTGTCACCAGCCAAGCCACCAACCACTGCTCCTCAGCTCAGCAGAGCCCCCTCCCCGCACAGTAGTGTTGTTTAGATGCCACAGCAGTGTAGTGAAGGGGGCGTGTCGGAAAGCTTCTTAAAGAGACAGAGGCCTATTTCAAGACGTTCAGTACAGCCATTTTGAGAGAGCAATTTTATTCAAGGCAGTTATTTTAATTTACTGCATATACAGACCAACAGAAGGTTACGTCATCATTGTAGTATGCTATAGACTGGTGCTATGTGATTGAAAAAAGCATAATACCCCCTCCTTTATTTTGATGTTTTTCAACCATCAGGTCCATCACCGAACCCAGTTTGTGCTCAAAGTGTTTGCCAGAATGCTGTTTGCTGAAAATGAAAGCTTGTTTTCACTGTTTTACGATGAGTGTTGTCCTGCAGAGGGCGCACTAAGACAAATCGAAATCCTGACCAGCTCAATCCCTCACCTCTTGCATTATTTCAAATTTTGAAACGTCATTTATTAATGCCATAGTACCCAGTATCTCTTTAAGCCTCAGTTATGCATGTTATGTCCACTTTAAGTACAAAAGCTACAAAAGGGCAAGGCACTGCTGCTCACTGGGTATTGTGAAATGCGAAAAACTTCATAAAATGTTTACTTCGGGCAGAACGTGGCATCTGCGGTGCTTTTGACAGACCATTTTGGGCTTTTTGAAAAATGCTGGAATTTTTTCGGATGCCACAAGTTAGTGCTTTTAAAGTGAAAGCACATTAATATGGACGCGGCAAAGTGACTTGTGTCTCTGGAAAAGGCGTGGATTTGGGCGTCTGAAGCCCCATTTCGGATTCTGTCACCACAGTTTTTTGTATAATATAATGGTTTCAGTCGGGTTTTGATGGATCAGAGTGCACATTTTCCGACGCGCCCAAAAGCCCTTGACAGTAATAAACGCGCACAAAACATCTCAGCGACGGCAAACGCGACGGAGATGCTCAAATTCACAAACTAAATGACAGGGAGCGCAGTGCTTTAAGTGCTTTAATCGCGGCGTAATTACTTTCTACACACCAACTCGGAGTCGCGGCGTGTGCAAACGTACAAACACAAACAGAACAACATGTGCTGCCTCCGACACTGTTTTAATGAAATGTCGTGAATCCGTAATGAGTCTCCGTGTCTTGTGATAAATTTCATAATTATTCAACCCCACGCAACAGCCGAGGGAGAGTCATCAGTCAAAGCAAATTAGTCGGGATCCATTAGGGCTCAGTGTCTTGTAGGGACATTCACTTTATTAGCGCCTTACACCCATTGCCATAATTGGAAGCATATTTCATTTGGTGCAAACCCCACTTTACTGAATGACTTGACGGTGCCTTTCTCTTTTTTATTTACTGCCACATGTTCACAGAGGAGAGTCATATAAGTGCATTAACTTATTTAGCTTATTGTAAGTTTATCACCATTTTGTCAAGTACTTTTACGCTGCGTTACGAATCAGTAATTCAGGACATTCATAACATTACTTAAAGGGACTAAATAGAGTTAAAAAAAATGTTAAAAGTATGTATTTTCCTCCCTCTACATGTTCCAGCCATGTCCTAATGTGTAGAATGAGCCCAGTCCTGCACTGTCACTCAAAAAGTTGTTAATTTGGGTCCGAAGTGCCGTCATGCACGAGCTTAATATAGAAGCTGCAGTTACACGTAAGACCTGGGGTGGCACTAGTGAGTATAAAATGACCAACTTGCATCCAGTCCCTTTAATGCATAGGGTTCTTACCAGAGCGCATCGGTTCGTGACATTCGTGATGTTCGTGGAGGATGTTTTTGCCTGCCAACAAAATTTTCATAAATTCATCGTCAATTCGTGAAGGTCGCGAAAGAGTGTGCCCTTTCGTCATGATTAGTGATGATTTTTAATTCAGCGTGATGGCATTCTTACAGCATTCGTAGTGTGGGAAAAAGGAATCACTGTTTTCTTGCCGCTAAAAATGTATACAAACCCAGAACGGTGTGTAGCAGAGACACAGGTTAAACAGGACAAATCAGAAGCAAAGGCCTGTATCAGTGCACAGTTTTTCTCAATGTTTGATTAGCCTATTACTGTAACAATACGGCCTAAATGAAGGCAGCCCTGCGTAGTTCTGTTTTAGCTAGTAAACAAAACTGCAAGTCCACATGGCTAATTTGCATGAACTCCGACAATATACGGCAAACAAGAGCGGGAGCGACTTTATTTAGATTTATCTATAGGTACCACATCCGCCCGATTCTTGACATTCTTAACAGATTCCTGACAGGACGCGACTATTCCCAATGGCCCGCAGCGTCTGGACAATATTCGTGCCATTACTCGTAACACGTGGTAACAGTTCGCAACAGTATGTAACGGCCTTGTGAAGCTTCTGCCCATCAAAGATTCAAGATTTTTTATTTGTCAAACCATGTGAGTGATTTGAAATTATTTTTCTCTCATCCTTGATCGTGGAGCAGGAGGTGGGGGAAGATTGGGAATTCAGCTTCCCGATGGCCTTGTGTATGAAACTGTTCTTCAGTCGACTGGAGCTCCCTGAAGGCAAATTCCATCCGCATTCGTGATTGGTGGCGTTCGTGACTTATCGCCGTTATGTGTAAACCTACCATCTCTCCTACTTGCATAATATTATGGTTTTGTACGCTTACTTGACATTCAAATGCAAGTGTGTTTTTCCAAATGATCGTCCATTCTCTATACTGCTTCTGCACTCAATAGACCATTCCTGAAAGCTCCCCAAAGGCTTTATACATTTCTACACACGCTGGATGAGTCACACTACAACACCTAGAAGCATTTTCTTTTCGTTCTGAACATGGACAACACAGTCGTACACACAATGTCCCCGAGACATAAGTACCTCTCTGCCATTTTTTTTACGTAAAAGCTCGGGGGGTTAAAGGCTCAGTTCAATAAACGAAGGCGAAAATAACCGACTAATACTTCATTATCTTTACCGTGTAATTACACTCAAGGTTAAGGTCACCCATTTCTCTTTCAGTGCGTCTCAAAGTGAAATCTCCCTCCCTCGTCTTTATTGATCCCCCAACAGCTCCATTGACAGAGTTGCGACTGGTTCCCTCTAATGTAGACGCCGCAGCCTGGCTCTGAAAGGGGGTTTTGTCAGTCAGTTGATGATCGGGGAGAGGGTAATTCCTTCAGAACGACTGGTGATGAGTTGGGGTGCACAGACGCCCCTGTTGTTTTGTTTTTTTTCTTTCTTCCAGGGACAGTCTCAGGCCTCGCTGTATAGTCCGCACCTCAGCGTCGGAGCTTTGACAACCTGCGGACATGTCAGACAGGACTACCCGCATTCTTCCCACACGCAGTCGCGCACGCCATGAGAAAGTCTGAGGTAGAGCTTTCTCAGAGTTTGTTAATGCCATTGATCACATTAGGAGATGAAAGTTATATCTAGATCTGAATATGAGTCAAGACAAGACTAAAATCAACAGTTGCTCAGTGACAAATCCAGTTCTCCCACTAATCAAGCGGCGGTTTAAGCTCAACGTCATTCTGTGGCGACTGTGGGAAAGACATTTAACTCACTTTCCTTGTGTGATTGGTGCTCAGAGAGACAGATTGTGCGAAATTGCTTCCTGATGTCATGTGGCGGTGGCGAAGTTCACTGCTGCTCCGTGTGAGGTGTGGCTGAATGATGTAAGTATTGTAAGAATTAAATACTGTTTTTTTTTTCTCAGACACTCAAAGTTGCATAAATATTTCATGCATTATTTATTTACTCCCCAGCATAGGCGCCGATGTATGTATTTGTATTACATATTTGACTGCTATGCTATTGACTGCTCTATGAACTCATTTGGTATCAAGGTTAAAGTTCAAGGCTCTAGTTTGTTTATAAAGCACATTTAAACCAGCCATCACTGCCCAAAGCATTGTACACAGGCAAAACAAAGTGCAACAAAGTAAAAAATACACCATAACATTACAATTGTGTATTGAGGGTGAAGTGAAGAAGAAAATAGCAACTTGAGCACTAATTTAAACTGCTTTAAGACCAATGGCGAGCAGTTATTCTAATCCGTTATTGTAACTGTACATTTGATCGCATCTTTTACACAATTTAAAGAAGAAGAATATAAAGCATTGTGTTTAAGCATCAGTGCTTCATTTGTGTAGGATCAGTAGGACCTTCTGGGACTTTGGTAACAGTCAATCGAATCTCAAAAAGTTTTAATAATAATAATGCATCAGTTTTATATAGCGCTTTTCTGGACACTCAAAGACGCTTTACATTGCACTATTCATTCACTCCATACTTGATGGTGGTAGTAAGCTACTATTGTAGCCACAGCTGCCCTGGGGTAGACTGACAGAAGCGAGGCTACCAGTTTGCGCCATCGGCCCCTCCGACCACCACCAACCACTCACTCACTCACTACATTCGCTAGGCTTCCTGGTGTTACCAAACGGTCTTCCATCTAAGTACCGACGAGGCCCTTCCCTGCTTAGCTTCCAAGATCTGACGGGATTGGGCAGAGCAAAGGCGGTATATCAATCCAATCACAGACCACGTTGTCACGACAGGAACCAAATAAACCACAAGTAAAATATGTTCTTAAATGTATAACTAGAATGTATCTGCATAGATGTTGATGCTTGATCTTCTCTAAACGTTTTTTCTTCTTGTTGCCGTCTATCCTGTTCCAAACATACATTGATTGGCACAGCCGTTGCACATTTGTGTTGAATTCTCTTCTCTGAATTGCTAATGACTCCTTGTATCTTCTGGCCGATGTCATTGTGAAACCATTACTCCCTTGTTTACAAAATACGCCGCGTGCCGCCTGCGTCATATACGTCTTTTTTCTGATTGGTTGATACGCTTGTCAATCACGCCCATCAGGAATTCAAAGAAATCACCCCTGATCCCAGACTCCACGTCTTTGTAAAGAATAGGAAAAGTGTGGAAGTGTGGATGGACTGTGGGAACAGGTAGATTTACCAGAACTTGAACATTACACGGTATCATGTCAGATAGTTTCCAGAACAACACAATAGATACAGACGGCATCTCTGGAATCGCCCACATGGTCATGTTTGAAACAGTTAAGGGTGAAAACAAAGAAGAGAAAAGTCTTAACTTTCTTCAATTATTCAGAAACACCTTTAACAAATGTAGAATTATTGATATAGTTTTCTACCCAATCAAGATACAAAGACATGGAGAGGAGCAAAGTGGTTCAGCAGCCCATAATTACATAAATAACGGAGAATGCTAACATGATGCTTTATGTTAGCGCCATGCTACATGCTAATGCTCGCTAGCGCTAGCTACGACTACCGTATGTTTTGCTTCTGGTGAACAATCTGCTGTGAATAAACATCCATATTGACCCGATTTACACCTGACTTTATTTATGTGTGATAAATATTCCACCAGAAAATGGCTAAAAACAGTGGAAAATTGTGTTTCCCAAAAGACTCTCTTTTGCCCCTTGGCGAAGCCAGGCCCCCTTCTATGACGAGATGCCGTCTGTATACAGAATTCTTTTTTTTTTTAATACTCTTTTTATTAACCCAAAAGTCAAGAAAAGGGGAATTTGGTCGACAGTTGTCAAAATGGCGCTGCCCTTTATCAAAACCTTGGGCTAAACATTTCAGCTGGGTGCATTAAGAAAAAGAAAAGTTTACTATTGTAAGTTCACAACCAAGACTTAGCACCATCAACCTTATTGTACCTTAAAGTGGCATCTGGCTCTAATGGTGTCCACAAAATTGCTGTTTGTCTGTGTTCTCCTCCCCTTCACTCGGGCCCTGACTTAATCTCATTCTGCACCACATCCCGGCTGTGTTTGTCCAAAAAGGCCCTCCTCACTGTGGGGCTGACCTGATTGGAAGGTAATAAAAAATCTAAGTTGAACAAAGGGAACGAAATAAGCTACATTCACACACACACACTCGCTCACTCACTCACACGCGGAAAATAGCGGCCTTATCATCCCCGTTTCATTTAGACTTGATTGCTGTCGGATTATAATGCAATCACGGCGCTGTGTGAGCCGTCTCTATGGGAACTGGTTTTAACTGTTTATCTTGCCGGAGATCTTAATTTAAGTTTGAACACTCTGGATCGCTTAGATGTGAGAGAGACATGGGAAATTGACAAAACGGGGGACAACAAAGAGAAAAGGCTGGAGAGAGAGAGAGGGGGGGGAAGGAAAAAGAAAAGCGTAATAAAAAATGTGCAGAAACAGACACATTCTTGTTCTTTATTTCAGTTTAATTTGTCTTTCAGATGGAGGCAAAATCAATTTATGATGACAATCCGAGTGGCTGGGATGAAAGCGGACGCGGTTTTCTCTCTGCCATGGGAAAGTTTGTGCCACTAATCTTGGCGAAATGAATCATTCACACTTTATTTGGACATCTGTGTAAGCCCCCCCCCCCCCCACCCCACCCCCTCCTTCCCAACTTTCATTCATTTGTGACAGTTTTATTACGAGAAGTGCAGGTGGCTGGAGAGAAAGAATGCGGCGTGGACACGGGCCAAAACGGTAAAGAGCCATTGAGGTTATTAGAGTTTTCTGATACGCGGAATGGCTGTCAATACATAATCATTTGTGCATTCATCTTCTTCCGTTGATTACTACAGTGGGAAGTTGGAGTCTGTTCCAGCCACTCGGGGCCTATTTTGGACAGTGGCCCAGTTAATCTCCAGACGGAAAATACACCCTGGTAGGAACAGTAAGTAAAGTATGATATTTGCCTTAAGTACTGTATAATTTAAAGCCACAATGAGTATCATTTCACCAAATAAATAGCTTAAATACAATATTTCATTACCGATATGTTTAAAAATCCCTTCGAAAATTACCAGACAAACGTGTGTTTACTGGGAGTGGGACGTCTCAGGCTCGTCTCCATGGAGATGTTGACTGAAGGCAGCTAGATTTACATATTTAGATCCTCATCCAAACCCATAGATACAGACGGCATTGTGTCACACAAGAGGGCGTGGCCTTACCGAGGGGGGAGGAAGTATGTTTTGGGAAACACACATTTTTGCTAATTTTAGCCGTTTTCTGGCGGGATATAAAGTTTCATCACACACGAATAAAGTCAAATCTAAATCAGGTCCATCTGGATGTTTTTTCAGCAGATTGTTCAGTAGAAGCGAAAAAAACGTCAGTCATAGCTTGCGTTAGCATGTAGCATGATGCTAACATAAAGCATCATGTTAGCATTCTCCGTTATTTATGTTATGAGCTGTTGAACTACTTTGCTCCTCTCCATGTCTTTGTATCTTTATTGGGTAGAAAACTACGCCAACCTACGCCAATCCCGCACCAAAAGGAGCAACCCAACGTGATTGATTTTATAAGTAAAATTCAACAGGTAAATTGTTACTCTTAAGTAACTTATTTATGCCAAGTGATTAACTGCTCCAACCAACAGTTTGCCTCAATGAGAGGTATTGTGTGCGGTAATAGCAGCGCCACAGCCTCCCTTTGCCTGAGCCAGATTGCACAGTCAGGGACCTTTTTTTTTTTTTTTTTTTTTTTAAGTTGCCCCCTCAGCTGCTTCAAACATGACCATATAAGGGTGATTCCAGATATGTCGTCTTTGATGACCCACTGCAAAAATAGCATTTTCTGTGTTGAGCTAATCATAGGAGGTTTAGTATTGCCAACAGTATAATCCAAATTGTTACGCAGTATGCCTTTAAATAAACCAATCCTGTGTATCAATGCATAATGTCATGATCCGCTCATTACTCTTCATACACAGGCAAGGTGGGTGAAGTGTCTTGCCCAAGGACACACCGACAGCCTACATCATAAGATAAAAAGAAATGTTCCAACCAAGCCTTAATTTCATTTACTGTTACTGTAATTACTGTTTGTTTTTTCTTCATATACCCCTTTGCCCATGTGTGTTTCACTATTTATTTATTTATTTGTTTGTTTGTTCGTACAAATACTATTTTGGATTTTTGATGACCTGACCTGACATATATGTGGAAAAATGTCCACATATACAGTATGTAAGAACAGTTTTTTTTTTTTTAATGCATTGGTTTATTTGGTATGGACAGTACATGTTACTGAACACACCACACCGAAGTGTAGCCATGGGCTAATTTGCATGTCCCACACTTGCATTCATCCTGGCCTATTGTACATGTTGTTAGTGGTAGGAGAAACCGGAGTACCCGGAGGACAGACATGAGGAGAGCATGTAAACTCCACACAGAAAGGTCCGGTCCAGGGATGGAACCCAGGGCCTTCTTGCTGTGAAACACGAGCACTAACCGCTGTGCCACCGTGCCACAGTATTTTAACACAGTAAACACATTAATAAATTGCTGACAGTGAGAAGTGGTGGTTAAGATACGCACCTCCTTTGTGCCTTAGTATTTGAGTGGATCAATAACAGTGTCTTTATAATTTGTATGTCTCCTGTATACGATTGATGTCAGTGGGTGAACTGCTGTAAGTATCTGAGCAGTCAAAAACAGGCTGGTTCCACCCGACTTGCACGGCTGGTTGACTTTGAGGTGCGAGAAAACACAGATTAAAGGCTCCGACGCTATGACTTTGTGTAATCCTGCGCCTCTGCCTTAGTCCCTTAAACCAACTCCATCCTAAAGACAGGAAATTGCACTTGCTGCCACGGTATCCACGCTGCAGCCTCGGACCCACCGCAAAAAAAGAAGTTTAGCGGCTTCATGGCATTCCAGGAATTTACAGTGCAGCAACTTTTACCGCACACAAAGAAGATGAAGGTAGCCGGGCTGTTTGAATAGACTGCAGATTTAATCCATATATATGAGGCCAAATTCACACAATATCTGAAGATGCGTGCGCTTCAAAAGAAAACATATCCATGGATTTCAATCACATGATCCACCTTTCCTGTAATAAACGCCACTTTTGAACAATACTAATAACAACATAATACATGCGTTCATGTGGACTGGGGAGCTCGTTCTCCCCAAGATGTGACGTCATTGTTCGATCTTTTATGAGTTTTTAACTGAGCTAACCATTTGTATTTGCCATTGACGTCTCAATTTACCTTTTGCTGGTATTATTTGTTACTCCAAGGACAAGCTGAAACTAAACTAAGAAAGTAGTGTTTAACTAAAAAGCTCACATGAGACGATTAATGAACAATTCAAGGGCAGAAGTTGGGAAGCTTGTTTTGACCCAAGTTCCCCAATTGTTATTGTCAGTTGAGCGTTAATGCACTTCCATTTGCCCAGTTCCTGAGGGTCGCATAAATGCCGCATAATCAACCAATTATGTATCATTTAGTTTTTGATTTCTATTTGCTGTGGCAATGGTCCTACTTTTTCTTCGCTTGAGAGTTGAGGCCCATTAAGGTCAAGTCTGCTGCCCCCACTAGTGTCTGATGAAAAAAAAAAAGCCCTCAGGGAAATGTAATCAGTGATCACTGGTAAACAAAGCTTGCAAGTGGACTGGCTATATCTGCTGACCAACAAACAAAAATGATCAGTAATTGTATTGGTTAGTTCAATTTCAAATATGCTGTAAATATACTTGTCCATCCATCCATTTTCTTCCGCTTTATCCGGGGCTTGGTCGCGGGGGCAGCAGTCTCAGCAGAGATGCCCAGACTTCCCGATCCACGCACACCTCCCCCAGCTGTTCTGAGGGGACCCCGAGGCGACACCAGGCCAGCTCGGAGACATAGTCCCACCAGCGTGTCCTGGGCCTTCCACGAGGCCTCCTCCCAATAGGACATGCCTGGAACACCTCCTGAGGGAGGAGGCCAGGAGGCATCTGAAACAGATGCCCTAGCCACCTCAGCTGGCTCCTTTCGACGTGAAGGAGCATCGACTCTACTCCGAGCTCCTACAGGGTAACTGAGCTCCTCACCCGATCTCGGAGGTGCGCCCAGCCACCCTGCGAAGGATATATAATATATATAATATACTAATCCACTCATCTGAAAGCTGGTTTGTTTGATATCTTAATTCTTAAGTGAACTGAGGAAAGGTGCCTATATTATACACTGTCGGACCAAAGAAAAAAGGAAAAAAGTTGCCATCTGTATTTAACTAACTGTTATCATTTGGGGTTGCAGTGTTTGGTCAGGTCTACGATTTCCTCTGGCACAGGCTTATTCCAAGACGACTATGCCAGGGTTCATCATATTGTGAGACATCATTTTCACACATGGACTGGCCGCCACAGAGTCCAGATCTTCACCCCACTGAGAACCTTTGGGATGTGCGGGAGAAGGCTTCGCGCAGTGGTCACACTCTCCCATTATCAATACAAGATCTTGGTGAAGATAATACACTGGATCTTTTGACATTGCAGAAGCTTATGAAACACAGGTATGACCTCTTTATTGTGGCAACTTTTTTTTTTTTTGTCAGGCAGTGAACATCGTTTTAGAAAATAACAAAATTAAAATGTTCAGAATGTGTAAAGAAAATATTTTTCCCCCCTCACCTGTCACACCCAGAGATTACCTATGGGAGTTCCACAGAGCTCCCATGGTCCTCAATCAGTCCCATGCTCATGTCTGGTTCCATCTTTACTTTTAGAAAAAAGTAGTTTGTTCTCTGCCCTTGGTCATTAGTGATGAGCGCAAACAGAATATTGATTTATAAAATAGTATTAATGTCATGAGAGCCCCTGCTTCCCTTAGCGGCTGTTCATGCTGCTTCTCCTGAAGGCCAAGCACAAAACGCCATATTCAGTTGTTCGACTACACAACTTTACTAATCTGTTTCTTTGAGCAAAAATGTCAAAAGGTCATCCTGCATAGCTTAAAAAGAAAATCACAGTTTAAACTCATGCCAATGTTAACATGAAGTGCAGTTTCCAGAACAACTTTTCAATGTTAACCTTGTCAATTCAAACAGCGAGAATCTTCAGCCTCTTCAGTTTGATGTGGCTTCATGCATCATTGAGCTCCAATCTCAAGTCCCCACTTTATCTTTCTGCAAAATATCCTTTCTCAACACCACACTGCTTTAGTAGACGGGGTTGAAGACAATATTTTACCAAAGAATTTAAGTATCTTCATTGTGCAGCTAACTATGGTACTTGCTTTTATTTCCCCCTTTCAATGCCACATGCCTCGAATTACTGATTTGTCAGGAGAGGAAAAAAGCCGGATAAACTGTGGGCCTATGTGCGGGGGTTTGAAAATAAGTTGGAGTGGCAAGGTTAACAATCAATAGTAAGTTAATTAATGAAGAGTATGCAGTGTTGTGGAGTATGGATTTCCGAATGCTTATGATTGTGTTGCGATCATTGAAATGTCACCAGCGTCACATTGGGAAAAGCCACCTTTAATTTACCTTGGATTTCGATTAAAAAGAGCCCCGGTTGGTTTTTAAGTCCCACTTTGAAGTGCAGCACCAGCTAAAAATGTGGAGCGCTAACTTTTTTTGTAATAGGAGATTTGTGTGGTAACTCGGCAAACTTTAATAACATTGGCAAATTCTGAAAAAGATGGCTTTGAATATTTTAATCATCGCTTCTCGGTCTGATCATGTGTTGAATATTTTTCTTCATAAATGAAAATGCCGTTTCTATAGCTGACATTAAGGCGGCTTTGATCCCTGTGGCTTCAAAGCAAACACGGGCAAATGTACAGCCCTAGGGCCACACACGGGCTTATAAAGGGACAGAATGGGACAGAAGCGGTTTCATTAAAAAAAAGAAAAACTACAGCTAATGTACATATTAATTAGCAGCGTTTTCCCTTTTGACTAATCTAAGATTTAAATGTTTCCTTTTAAACCTTTGATTAGTCTGACACCCACAAATCCTCACAAACTTCCGCGCGCCTCCGAGGTCCGTGCGCCATGTCCTTGTAGAGCCTGAGACGAGACTTAAGGTGGACATATCATGCAAATCGGGCTTACAAATAGACTAAAAACATAATTTTGGGTTCCTCAGCATTGATATGTTATGTTTTATCATTTAAAATGTCTGTGTAAGAATGAAATAGACTTTGCCTCCCACAGGCAGCAGTGGGATTAACTTTCCAACTAACTTTCTGTTTCGTTTTACAGCATGGTTAACACCTTCAGCATGGCGTGATAAACATACTTTGAGCGGAGAACGACTCAGAGTGTTCGACTATGGGCTTTCAAAGTATGGCAGACAGTTGTATCCATGATTTACAGAATGTTATGTCCCCAGGCCTCCCAGTCTCCTTCCTTTTTGTATAAGCTTTGGTTTAGCTGGGTTGTAACACAGAACAAAGTGCCAACGCCGTAGTAGAAGAAACAGCTGAATTAAACAGGATTACCCAAGGATAACTCAAAACCGTGTGAATAAAGTGAAAGATTCTTTTATCACATTCATTATGTCTTCTTGTTTCAAAAATGGTTTAAAAGGTTATTTTAGAAACACACTAGGTATAAAATGTTGTTGTTGTTTAAATACCTTACGCATTTCGATGAACTGGAATTTTTCTTACATTTTCCTTAGAGGCGTCTCCAGACGTGCACGTGATGTTCCCTTGTCAAAACACAGGCCTGGAATAGTCTTTCACTTTATAACATGTTTTGAAGCTCAAAAAACTAGATTGTGCATGATATGTCTCCTTTAAAACTGTAAGGGAAAATACCTTCTCTGGTTGGTTCCAATCTGTAGATCACTTTGCCGTCTCTACCTCCTCCCAAAATAGAAGCCACCATTTACCGTTTTACTTTATTATCCCCATAGCGAAATATGTCCACTGCATTTGAGCCATCCTTTCATGCCACTACAGGCGACAACCTGTCAGGAGCAGTGGACAGCCTCAGTGCAGCACCCCGGGACCCAACGTCACATCTTGAGTTAGATTTGTGCTCCAGACCATTTAGCTGGAGGCTGAGCCCTTTGTGCGTGGTTTTTTGTTTGATGGGGGTAACCAGAGCGCCTGTACGAGACCCACCATACATCAAGATGTATTGGAGTAAATACAATCACATCACTGAATGTATTGGAGTAAATACAATCACATCACTGAATGTATTGGAGTAAATACAATCACATCATTGAATTTTAAGTCATGAGGGCAGATGGAATACTTTCTGTTGCCATATTCACAGCAACACAGAATTGTTTTCAGCCTGGAATATGGTCTGAAATATTCACGACTGTGCCAGATTTTAGAACGCAAAATGCAAAATATAAATCAAACCTGAGACCTTCTTGATGTGAAGTGAGAGCGCTAAAATGTGTATCAAATAATGGTGCTATATTTAGTCAGACATAAGATTGGTAGGCAGAAGGATTTGTCATTAATCGGTAACATTTTCATTCAGCCCTCCTGAGAGATCGCTTACTGAGCTTTTGTTATCGCTTCCCAACCTAACAAAGCCGTATTGTTGAACCTTTTTGAAGTTTGCATTGGAAAAGTTGGCACAGGAGAACGCGAGTAGAAAAAAAAATTAAGCCCTGATTACAATTACGAGACGCGACACTTAGCTGATTTCAAATCAACGAGGCCAAATTTCACAAAGCCTGTCAATGGTGGAAGCCGGCTCGCTAGATCCCTCCCCAATCAAAAGTTTGCTCTATATAATTTTACGCAATCAGATTTCTCCACAGTCATCCAGTGCAATCAGGTAATCAGGGGGGAGCATTAACAAGACAAATGGGGTTTAAAAAGTGGGTGCACTCTGTTTGCGGGAACGTCCCACCGAGAAGCCCCCCTCCCTGGCTTGATTACCTCTATCACCCTCATACCGCGCTGCATCCTGCCAACCTACGCCAATCCCGCACTAGAGCAGTACCGCGCCAAAAGGAGCAACCCAACGTGATTGACTTTACATGTAAAATTCAACAGGTAAATTGTTACTCTTAGGGCTATTTATGTCAAGTGATTAACTGCTCCAACCAACAGTTTGCCTCAATGAGAGGTATTGTGTGCGGTAATAGCAGCGCCACAGCCTCCCTTTGCCTGAGCCAGATTGCACAGTCAGGGACTATTTATGCCACAGCGCAATTTCAATCTCTTATGCAGATACAGTGTTATCGTATGGATGTAGGTTGAAGATATGCTGAGGAGTCGCGCGTGCATTTTAAGGGGTTTTAAATTAGGTTAATAAGTAGGCTATATGTGGTTTGGAAGTGTGAGATGAAGTATTGTCACTGAGGAACAAATTTATGGTTATGTGTATATTCAGAGAATTCAGTGATTCACAAAGTGTGGTAAGTGTCCTTGGTGGTGCGCAGACTGCTGGTATTCAGGCTCCTTTGCAGTTTTTGTCTTGGTTTAATTTGGAGATGGTTGTATTCATGCTTTTGTTCTCTTATGCGTCTTTGTTGAGTGGTGGTTTGGTTCTGGCACAGTTTAGGCCTGATTTAGCCCAAGTGTTGACCTGGTATCGTCCAGTTACTTTAGTTTTGGTGTGAATCTGAAAGCTATATTTTTCATTGAGAAAGGTTTGGGAACTGTACTCTATTTACCATTTGTGTTTAAGGGCCTATCATCTTAATCAATTGGAGCCGTGTTTGTGAAGGCTGTCATTAGTCATCGTCGTGAAACTTAGATTGTCAACTGGACTGGGTTTAGTCTAGTCGACGGTTTAAGCTTCACGGCGATGAATTGGAGAGGGTTGTCCACTCTCTCGTTTGCCTATCAGAGTCACGGTTTAGCGCTTCGGTCACAGCCAGAGGTCGGTCCGAAAACTTATATCTGGTCAGACCGGTTTGGCAAGCTTTTCCACAGCGAAGGCCAGTGCCCAGTGACCAGGCATTGGGCTGAGTAGTGTCTGCCTGTGGAAAAGGCCCTTAAGTCCTCTTCAGGCTTCAGTATAGGAGCTGAAACAGGAACTAATAAACTATAGTCCACATTCCTTTGTGCTGGAAAAGTTCTGTTTGCCTAACGTCAACAATTACGGAAACTATTTTGATGTACAGTATAGGTCCCTGTAATCTTAACCACGCTATGCCCATTTTTCAAGTCTTAATGATAAACAAAGTACTGCTTGTGGCGAGAAGTATTAAATATTTGCGCTCAATTTTAATGAACACTGCATCTCAACCACTCAGACAGTCTATTAAACCGGCCTATTAAAAGAAGTCCATCCATACTTTTTCTACTAACTGCGGTTGCTATATTATCCCATGGGACAGAGCGCGCATTGGTTAAGTGAGTTCTATTCACAATCTTCTCCTCCAACACAAATGTATTTTACTTTAATTAGCGGCCCACATATTTGGAAAAACCACCCCATTACCGAGTCGGCGCTGTTCCCCTGGCGACCCGGGGCATTAGGCATTCCTGCTGCAGCTGCTTTCTAATTGTCTTGTCCGCCGTGTTTGACCATTGGCGTGCTCAAAAAGGGGGGAAAAAAAGGAATCCATATTTGGTTTCAGTGCGCACAAAGGTGAATGTGCAAAGTCACCGGGCGCTCATGGTAATATTATGAGCTCTCCGCGGTCTGCCGTTCTTTGTGGAGGGTATAAGACGTCGCAGGGGCCATTGTTGGGCTTTGTAATTGGCTGTGTGTTCGCGACAAAAGGCGGACTAGGAAGGGGACCCTGATGAGAAAGTGCCTCGATTCAGCCTCTCTCTGTTTCTAGATGGGCTTAATTAGAACGGCTGTAAAAGACCCGAGGGCCAGGGAGAGGGAACGGGGGGGGGGGGGGAGAGAGACTTCATTTCATTTCGCTGTTGTCTTTTCTCGTCTTGCACACAACGACTTTCCTAATTATTTCACTGCTAAAAGAAAAGTCTGCTGCTGCAGCTCTAAGGATCGGCTAAGCGTCTGAAGGGGTCAGTGTCTTAGAAAAGGCCAGAGATCTATCATTTTAACAAGGGAGGAAAAGTTAAAATTCCATAAAGACTTGAACTCCACCGACTGTGTACTTTTACTTGTGTAACGTGACACAGTGGACTTGTTAATGGCGCATGGACAAGCTCCGTACAATGAAAGGGCAGGGAAAGCATAGATCAGTTTTGCCATGAAAAAAGGATATTATCTTTCGCCGTTTAGGGGATTATTTTTTTCCCTCGGCCAAAGAAACAATGTTTACAATGTTCAAAAAATGTGATATGATCTGATACAATGATATCTGGGAGGAGTTGGACATATATTGTGGTGAAAGATGGACTACTTCACAACACCCTATTAACAGTTTTAGCTGTCGAGGAAGGTCAACCTCAGAGTATCCACACTGGAATAAGAGTAACAATCATTTTTAAAGCATAAAATAGTAATACAGTATTAGCCACACAACATGTGCAAAAAGAGATGCAAAAAGTTGCTTTATGTCTTCATTATGTCTTCAATTGATTCACTCTGCTGTCACTCTTTGGGTTGAACAACTGCAATAGCCACACTTGGTCTGAAGCAGATTGACGTGGCGGCCATCTTTGACCTCACTGAGGTGAAGTGAATTGCCTAAGGGCATAATAACAGTGTGCAAAGCTATTGAAGTCTATCAGCAAATGGCTGACTTGATCATTTGTAAATTCCTTTTTGCCTTGTAGTATATTCCCAACCTTTTTTCATTGAGCGCCCCCATGCATGAGCTGTATAGTCAGGTGCTTGCTGCTTCCTCTTCGCTCTCCTCATCGCATGCAGCCTCATGCATCTCATTAAGAGCTTGCAGGACAAACTACAAACTATTGCTCCCACTGTGAGTTAAACACTGTCTCCCGAATATCAATGGTCCCGCTCTAGTGCCAGTATTAAAGAGCGAGGGGCAAACTCAACACCTCAGAAAAGTGATCAAAACACCAGCACTGCTGTGCATAACATGGGAGTCTGTCCAGCCACTTACTGCGCCAGGTATGAAGCTGAAGATTGCACAGAGTCTGCACAAAAGTCTAGTCTACAGTATGTGTTTAACAACACAAGATTGGCGCAATATGTCTAATGACATGGCCCTCTGACCAGGCAAAGCGCTGTGTCACCTCTTCAAACACCCCACAGGTTGGGAACCTTTGGTCCTCTATATTCAATTGTGTTGTGTACAGTTGTAAAGGGAGTAAAATACACATAACTGCACATACCTGTATCATTGCTAAAAATGGGGCAGTATTTTCAGCTATCACAATCCTGGAACTAATGCTAAAAAAAAATTAGCTGAGTAGTTGTGAATAATATTCATTATTACTGTGCTGCTCTGTTACCTAAAATTCTCTCGGAGAGATAGGTATTAGCTTGGATCAGCTTGCTTTTTCTGGTTTGAAAATGAAAAATATTGGGAACAGGACCTTTAACCTAATCATGCCATGTATTTGGAGTCATTGAAGGGTGTGGGACTTTGCAAAACATTATCTGTCTGCTATGACATCAGCCCTAGACCAGATAAAGTGGTAACCCATGACCACACATTTGTCCAATAAGCAGAAGCGTTTGAATCGGGTTTTTGTCTGTACAGCCCGCTGATAACCTCACTTGTTCATGATCTTTGCACGTTAGTCGAATAATGCAAGAGGCAGCGTAATCTGGAGCCTGCTCGACCACAGATTATAGAAGTGCCTCTCATTTAGTCATTGTGCTCGGAGCGTAATTACTGAGATAAGTGTTCCTCTGTCAGGGTCCAGACAGAGTGAGGAAACCAGCCCCCCTCGCATACACAACGCCGTGTTGTGGACGTTTTGACGCTATAGTTGTAAGGTTGTGCAATACTATAAGGGTCCAGTGACAATCGCAGGTAGCCCAGTGTTTTTTCTATAAACCGGAGTAGTAATAGTCCAGTGTAGTGTAGTAGTGGCTTGTCCTATTTCCGTTATGAGTTTCCGTCATTGCAGTTTATTCAATTTCCTTGTTGTTTTATGTGGGTAAGTAAAATCTTAATTCACATTTATATATACAAATATTGGTGTGTGTCTTTAATGTCTTTAAAGAGACTATACAGAGTTTAAAAATGTTAAAATGATGTATTTTCCTCCCCCTACATGTTCCAGCCATGTCCTACTGTGTAGAATGAACCCAGACCTGTTCACCACAACTGCCTCTAAAATCCTGCACTGTCACTCAAAAAGGTGTTAATTCGGGTCCAAAGTGCCATCATGCACAAGCTTAATATAGAGACTGCAGTTACACATAAGACCTGAGGTGGCAGTAGTGAGTATAGAAATTACCAACTTGCATCTAGTCCCTTTAATGCGTCATAAAACCTCTGAACCCCGACCTGAACCGAGCACATTGTTTCCAGTTTGGCTTTACTCAAATCTAAAAGCTTCATTTGAAAGCTAAGACCTACAAAACTAATATAAACTTTTGTGTTGTGTTGTTGCCACTCTTGTGTCATATTTGTATGCTTTTTACCACTTTTTGTCACGTTTTCGTTGCATTTTTTATAACTTTACCTTGTTGCATTCTTGACACTTTTATTACGTTTTTGTTGCGTTTTTGGAACTTTTTAATTTTTTTTGCTTTTTTGGCATTTTTGATGCGTTTTCATCCTCATTTACTTCTCGTTTATCATCGCTATTTTGATGCTTTTTTTCAAGAAGCTTTTACATTTGGTTTAAGCCTAACTGGAGAAAATGTGATTCGTTAAGGTGGGGGTTAAGGGGTTAACTTACATACAGTATAATAAGAATAGAATAATAAATGACTGAGCTTTCTCCCTCTCACAGTACATGTTTCTCGTCATAGAAATTAACATTAATTATTGGTGTGAAAGGGAAGGAGTATAGCACTTTCTATGCTTATTTAAGTTAGCTATAGATCATAAATAACTAATTTTGTGTATAAGGTATGCTTTATTGTACTTGAATGTCTTTTTTTATTTCTACAGTGCAACCCAAATGTTTAGAAGCAAGAAAACATGATTCTTCAAACACCTTTTAGACATATCTGTGCTCTATACTGTATTGTAATATCAACTCTGAAATGAATTCTCAGGGTGCTGACATGTCACCGAAAGCAATTAGTCCCTGAAAAACTATTGTGTGATTTCTACAGGTGATAAGCAAGCCAAGATTAATGCTTCGACAAAAATCAATGAGTGTGGGAGTGGAAAATCGCCTTTGAGTTTGCAGCATATCCCGCAGTAATACATTGTACAATAAGAAAACAATGGGCCGCATATCGGGCATTGTTCAAGTCGCTGCTGTCACACGGGACGGGATCAATAGTATTTATGCTCAAGCAATTGGGTACATAATGACAAATAGACATTGCTTTATGATTGAGAATAAAGAGCTATCTGTGTCGGTGCGCTCGCAAGGTTAACAAATGAATGCGACATATCTTTATATTGTATTTTTCAAAGGTAAGTCCCATCACTTGTCAACAAATAGCATTTCAGAATTGGCTGTGGCTGTTCAATTGACATCTCTCCTTGTATGTACTTTTCCTTCAGATTCTCTAGCTTCCCCCACTAACCTCAAACTTACACAATTAGCCAATATAATCCAGCTAAATACTGCTAACTATAAGCTCTGCATCTTGAGAAGGATCCCCAAGACTCAAGCTCCAGAAAGGTGGCATTAAAACATGGGTCAAATGCAAAGGCCATATTTCCAATTGCCCACGTTTACAGCTCCCCAAGGCTGTGTGCTGACCCCCCTGCTGTTCACTCTGCTGACCCATGACTGCGCTCCAAAGTACGACTCAAACCTCTTCATAAAGTTTGCAGACGACACAACAGTGGTGGGCTTCATCAGCAACAGAGACGAGTCAAACTACAGGAGTGAGGTGAGCAGTCTGGCCATGTGGAGCACACAGAACAATCTTTATCTAAATGTGGAGAAGACAAAAGAGATTGTTGTGGACTTTCGAAGAGCGTGGGTCCAGCATGCTCCTCTAACAATCAATGGTGCTGCAGTGGAGAGGGTGACCAGCACTAAGTTCCTGGGTGTGCACATCACAGAGAACCTCTCCTGGACCATGCACACTACATCTCTGGTCAAGAAAAGTAATCAGCGTCCCTACTTTCTCCGCAAGTTAAGAAGACCTAGAGTCCCAGCCTCCGTTATGTGCAACTTCTACAGAGGGACTATAGAGAGCATCCTGACCAACTCCATCACTGTGTGGTTCTTCTACAGAGGGACTATAGAGAGCATCCTGACCAGCTCCATCACTGTGTGGTTCTTCTACAGAGGGACTATAGAGAGCATCCTGACCAGCTCCATCACTGTGTGGCACTTCTACAGAGGGACTATAGAGAGCATCCTGACCAGCTCCATCACTGTGTGGCTCTTCTACAGAGGGACTATAGAGAGCATCCTGACCAGCTCCATCACTGTGTGGCACTTCTACAGAGGGACTATAGAGAGCATCCTGACCAGCTCCATCACTGTGTGGCTCTTCTACAGAGGACTATAGAGAGCATCCTGACCAGCTCCATCACTGTGTGGCTCTTCTACAGAGGGACTATAGAGAGCATCCTGACCAGCTCCATCACTGTGTGGCACTTCTACAGAGGGACTATAGAGAGCATCCTGACCAGCTCCATCACTGTGTGGCACTTCTACAGAGGGACTATAGAGAGCATCCTGACCAGCTCCATCACTGTGTGGCTCTTCTACAGAGGGACTATAGAGAGCATCCTGATCAGCTCCATCACTGTGTGGCACTTCTACAGAGGGACTATAGAGAGCATCCTGACCAGCTCCATCACTGTGTGGCACTTCTACAGAGGGACTATAGAGAGCATCCTGACCAGCTCCATCACTGTGTGGCTCTTCTACAGAAGGACTAGAGAGCATCCTGACCAGCTCCATCACTGTGTGGCTCTTCTACAGAAGGACTAGAGAGCATCCTGACCAGCTCCATCACTGTGTGGTTCTTCTACAGAGGGATTATAGAGAGCATCCTGACCAGCTCCATCACTGTGTGGTTCTTCTACAGAGGGACTATAGAGAGCATCCTGACCAGCTCCATCACTGTGTGGCACTTCTACAGAGGGACTATAGAGAGCATCCTGACCAGCTCCATCACTGTGTGGCTCTTCTACAGAGGGACTATAGAGAGCATCCTGACCAGCTCCATCACTGTGTGGCTCTTCTACAGAGGGACTATAGAGAGCATCCTGACCAGCTCCATCACTGTGTGGCACTTCTACAGAGGGACTATAGAGAGCATCCTGACCAGCTCCATCACTGTGTGGTTCTTCTACAGAGGGACTATAGAGAGCATCCTGACCAGCTCCATCACTGTGTGGCACGGCGCCAGCACTGCCTCCTGCCGAAGGAGCCTCCAGCGCATCGTGAGAGCAGCGGAGAGGATCTGCGGAGTCCCTCTCCCCTGCATTAAGGACATGTACTCCACCCGTCTCACCCGCAAAGCCATCAGAATCACCAGGGACCCTACGCACCCATCACACAGTCTCTTCAAGGTAATGCCTTCAGGGAGAGGACTGCGGAATCTACGGGCCAGCTCCAGTCGACTGAAGAACAGTTTCATCCACCACGCTGTCAAGAAGCTGAACTCCCTCCCTTCCTTGCCCTCCTTGTGCTCGCAACCCTCATTCCCCACCCCCCGCTCCACAACCAAGGACGAGAGAACGATCATTTCAATTCATTAACAAATGAATCGACTAATGAAAATCTTTTGAATCTGTTGAAAGGATTTGCTCTCTGGCCAAGCGCAAAGAAATAGGACAAAATAAAATGATTAAAAAATGAAAAACTCTGAAAAAAATTAAAAAGGAAATAAGTCTCTCTCTCCTCTAACTGAGATGGAGGAGACATGAAAAGGTGGCCTCAGATTATTTTTAACGTTATTTTCCGTCTCTCTGCGTTGATGATTCAGCTGTGAGGAAGGACCAAAGCCTATGATATTTACACAGCGGGAAAGTCAGACATGTTGGTTGTATGGTTGTCCTGGAATATACTTTTTCCAAAACCAATGTCAGCAGATGTCGGGCCAGCACACCATCTCACTTTTGACCTGGGGTTGAGGACAGTCAGTTTTCCTACAGACAGAATAGTGGAGAATAGTGCAAGATCAAACCACTGTGCCACCAAACTGCTAGCTTGGGCCAAAGTTACCCTTTTAGCCAGTGGCTTCTAAAGTGGGGGTCAGGAGCAGTGAGCTGGGAGTCCCAAGATGATACCAAGATATGAATACAAAGAAATGTACTTAATTGAAAACAGCATAGATTCATGATTTTTAGTGAAATAACAAAGTGAATAGATTTTTAATGCTTTTTGCTTCATATTATCTTCATTGTTTTACTAACTGGGATCTCGGATTGTTGGCACTGTATCTAGTCCTCATTTCTAACTTTCTTAACACATTTTTAGCATCCCAACTGGAATGAGTTTAGAAGCATGTTCCACAACTTTCAGGTTGTTCACTTTGCGAACAACAACTAACGTGCTGCGAAAAGAAATAGGTACATTTTTCTTGAAATAAGTATATTTGCCCTTGATTTGAGTGAGTGAGTGAGTATGATAATCAGCCAAGTATTTTTGCACATACACCAAGAAAAAATATCTTATTACGCTTAAAAGTAGATTATACATTTAATTTTACTTGAAACCATGTGTCTTTTTTTAAATTATTATTTTAAGTGCAAAACTACTAATTCCATTGGCAGATTTTTCTACTTCATCACAAGTCAAAACTACTCATATTAGGGTAAAATTCTCTTAATTCCAGTAACTTTAAAGAAGAACTAAGTAACTTGTTTACCTTAATAAATCCTTTTCTTAGTTTCTCTGGGGGTAATACAAATGTTAATGGGATGATTGGCGGGTCTTTCATCTCCCCCTGATGTCTCTGTCCAGAAAACCACCCTTGCAATTTTCCCGACTCTGGGTCGGAGGCCCAATACACACTAATAGAATCACGAAGAAGAAGCTAACAGGCTAACGTGCAACGCTAACAGTGGGCTAGCACCACTTTAGCAGTACTTACAGCCAAGTTTGAGTGATTTTTTTTAAATCTCCATTGTGTAATTGGATGTACAATATCCCTTTGTCTTTTCTGTCAGCGTAGTATTTACTCTCATGGACAATTAATGAGCAAAAAATAAATAAAAACGCAACATGCTACGACACCTGCAGTGGCGCTTATGGACTCTAGGGGCATATGTTACTTAGTTCTGCTTTAACTTGTCAAGACATGACTTTTTGCAGTGCAATTCACGATTGATAGAGATGTTTTTATTTAGTCTGCTTTGACAATATACTGAAGGGAAACTCATTTCTTTCCACTACTAGAAAAGGTAAAGGACCTTTAACCAAACAACACTAAAGTCACAAACTCATGACTAATTGTTCTAATTTAAAGCTGAGGCATAAGTCGCCCTAATTACAACCTTCAGAACAAGGACAATGAGCCGGTTCCCTCCGGAGCAGAGCAGCGGACCGTCCCCCCGGCTGTGGATGCCTCCTGTATATTTATCATGGGAGTGCGTTTTTCGCCAAGTGTGCATGTTCTCTTGTTGCTTTTGCACAAACCACAAGCGTCGGCTGCTGGCCTTTGAGCAGCATTAGCGGAACAAATGGGAGCAAAGTGGTGGTTCTTGGAGGCGAGCATATTACTCATTCCTTTTTTTCAGCACCCACACTCTCCCAGCTGGTGCGCACAGACCAGCGGATATTAAGTAGTTTCGCCCACTTTTAGACGGCCGAACAATGCCAACTACTGCGTTCTTTTGGAGATATTAATAAACGAGCGTGTTGGAAGGGTAAAAGAACACGCTAATGACTAGTCTAATTTGGTAAACCCTTTCCGCATTGTTTTTTGGGAGCTATCAACAACACCAATCTGTTCTGAACATATTTAAAGACTGCTCCAGGAGATTTAAACCACACTTGCTACTTGCTATAAAGGGAATTACAACAAACATTTGAATGTGCTCGTGTGGTGCAGGGTAGAGTTCCAAACATATTTAGCACAATAAAGAAAGCAGACCGTCTGCATGAACTTATCCTTCAATAATTCTACTTCTAAGCCCTAATAATTCAAAGATGATCACTGAAATTATGGTTGTTTGTCAAGGAAAAAATCTGATCGCTAAAAATGAACTACATCAAAAATAAAAAGTTACCTGGATTTAACTAACTCATGATCTGGGGTTGCTACAGTTGTTCAGGTGAAAGTTCAGCAACACTTTGTGGCCAAAGAATGAAATCAGATGATGATTTAGACATCCTGAATGACCAGGTTATTCCATCAATAGATTTCTTCTTCCCTAACGGAACTGCATATTCCAGGATGACAATGCCAGGATTCATCGGGCTCAAGTTGTGAAAGAGTGGGAAGCATGTGACAGAGTCCAGATCTTCACCCCATTGAGAATCTTTGGGATGTGCTGGAGAAGGCTTTGCACAGTGGTCACACTCTCCCATCATCAATACAAGCGCTTGGTGAAAAATGAATGCAACACTGGATGTTTTGACATTGAAGAAACTTATTTAAAAAATAAAAAATTCCACAGCGAATGCGTGCTGTAATCAAGGCTAACGGTGGTGACCTTTTTGGACGCAGATGCATCTTTCATTTTTGTGTGGCTAAATATTATCCTTGTTTACGTTGTGTATTGTAATAATGATTATTGGAGTCTAAAATAGTAATGCAATTCTATATCCTTATTTTTCCCCCAACTCAATTCAACTTTCTACTGTATTCATTTGTTTGTATCTGTATTTGTTTATTTTGTATCTCCTTCCCTGCCCCTTTAAGTGCAGTTTAAGTGCTTTCAGGCCAATATTGAAAATATGAATCTGTTCCTAATGTCTTGATGATGATGGAATAAAGGATTTAAAAAAAGGTTATTAACATATTATATTTATTATACAATTATTTGTATTTACTATACAAATGCATCACACAAGATGGATTGAAATAGCAAATGGCATAGATAGTGAATATATTATTGAAGTGTTGGCGTTGAGCCCTGTTTAATCGGGTCATAGTAGTGGTATGAAATGAAAGTCTTGTAAAAAACTATATTTGTCAAACTGAATTCAAATGTAAAACAGCAGACAATATAACTGCATTATTTATTTCCCCTATTTCATTGATTCCTCCATGCTGTGTCCTGTCTCTCAGTAAGTCTGACCATCTCGCATTCACTAAAACTTTACCAGACATGAGCGTGCCAGCACCAAACCACTTCCTGGTGTCTATGCCTCTGAAACAATCCTCCCTTTGATCAAGGTGAAAGCCGATCCGCTCCATAATCTCATAAACAGTTGTTGTATTTCTGTTTGGTGTCTTTGTGCGCAGGGTCCTCTCTCAAAGGAAGTGCGGGTGCAGGACAGTGGGACACTCATCTCTGGGACTGGGGAATGCTGGGAGACCTATCCTGTCTTGATCACGGCCCGTTGACGGATCGGCCGGAGAAAGGCAAATGGGATCGTGCTTCGCTCCGATGACAACACAGTAATTTGGATGTCCCCTTTCTCTCAGTGATTCTTTTTCAAACAGACCGCACGGATGTTTGAGCAGCCTGGGAAAATGCTCCAATGGACAACTCGTGATCAATTGAGCGTCAAATACTTAAGAGACGTAGGCTATAATAATGTCTTAATTGTCGAAAATACTCTTCTAAATGTTGGGAAGAGATTGTTCAAGTATTGGTGGACCCAAAGTGCTGCAGTTACGACTTGTTGCTACTGCGTAATGTGTATATTCAACACCACACAAATGTATTTTCATTTCAGTTGGTAGCAGTACAATGCAATAGTATAAGTAGCGACATTTAACTATATTATTATGGGTTTCATTTTTACAGCTTTGTCCTGTGGCCTGACATTCAGTGCAAAAAAAAAACCCACCACCACCATATTTTTAGACTTTTTGGCCACTATACCAAACCAGCTGCGTCTGGTTCAGCAACAATAGAACAAAGCTTCTATTAACTGTGGCTTTGTGCAGAGGTGAGTAGAGTAACCAAAACATTTACTCAGGAGTAATGTTACTGTGAAAGAATTTGACTGAGGTACAAGTAAAAAGTATTGACCCAAATGAATACTCAAGTAAAAGTATAAAAGTACCTGGATAAAATGCCCAAGGACACGACGACAGTGTTCACGTGCAGGAGCTGGGATTCTATCCTCTGGCTTTCCGATCGACCCGCTCCACCACCTGCACCACTGTCGCCCTGTAATACCATAAAAATGAAAAAGGGTCACGAAAAACAAACCCCATATATTTTAGGTCGATATAAAGCTTTTGTAACGTACTCTCAGTGGCATAAGTAACTGGACTCTCTAAACGAGCTGTTAGACAACTGCAGTATATCCAGAACGCTGCTGCTCGAGTCCTGACAAGAACCAGGAAATACGACCATATTAGTCCAGTGCTCCGGTCTCTGCACTGGCTTCCTGTTGCTCAGAGAATAGAGTTTAAAACAGCCCTGCTTGTGTACAAGTCTCTTCATGGTCGGGCACCAAAGTACATCTCTGACATGTTAGAGCCGTATGAACCATCTCGGGCCCTGAGATCCTCAGGGAGGGGTCTCCTGGTAGTTCCCAGAGTTACCACCAAACATGGTGAGGCTGCATTTCAGTTTCATGCAGCAAAAGTCTGGAACAGCCTCAGTGAGGACGTGAGACAGGCCTTAACCCTGAATATTTTTAAGTCCAGGCTGAAAGGACACCTTTTTACTGCTGCCTATAGAGATTGATTGTATTTTGTATGTGTGTATATGGGTGTGTGTATATATATTTATATATATTTCATATAATTTTATCAATTGATTTGTTTTTATTGTGTTTTAAATGCTTTTATTGTGTTTTTATTGTATTTTTTATTGTGTTTGGTGTTGCTGTGAGGCACGTTGAGTTGTCATGTACATGAAATGTGCCATACAAATAAACTTGCCTTGCCTTGCCTTTATTTTACTCAAATAGGAGGTAAGGACACATCATTACAATTTTATCCAAGTATTGTACTGTTTATCTGAGTACTACCCACCTCTGGCGAAGGGTAAAGGCTGGTAACACGTTCTGCATGAGGCCAGATTAGTTGGTGATTCAGCTCTGGTCACTGTGTCCTTAAAGACACCGACATAACCCCTGCTTTCTCACTCCAGTTGCAGTAATCTGGTTGGTTTTGACAGGAAGAGCATCCAGCTTATAGATAATCTTCCTAATCGCCGTGCGGCACTGTGTTGACCAAAACAGGGAGCAACTGGGGAGGAGTAACTACAGTAGAGTAGCTCGTCTAAAGCTTTAACTTGTGCTACAAATTGTAATTGTGTAAAGATGAAGTCTTTCTCCATTGCCCATTACTCAATCCGGCGTTACATGGAGACACAGGCCACCCATGACCACACTTCAGCTTTCTGTTGATCGCTGTCTTCCAGTGCATTATACCCTTTGGCTCGTACCAACACTGTGCCCTTCCAAACACTGTAATTATATTTCTCATTTCTCCATAATATTTAGAGTGAAGTAATTGCATAAAGCCATTTACCAGAAGTCTCCGCTCATTCGTCTGTCTCACATTAATGCTTTCTTGCAAGAAAAAAAAAGACTCTAACCACGGCTTGAACCGAATCACGCTCAGCAAAACAACCTCGCTCCGTTTCATCCCCTATTGTTTAATTCACAAATGTTGACCCATGTGAGACGCATTAGCCGCGCGCAGCATCCAGGCTCATTTCGAGTGAAAGGGGAACCTCAAAAGGCCACATGTCCGCGGTGTTTATCATGCATTAGCGGGACAAACTCTGCACTGTAACGGGCCCTTCGCCGCTCCCACCTGCTCAGCGATCGGTTGCAGATGTGGTTTTCTAATTCATAATGAAGTAATAATGGTTTTGTTAGTGCAAGGTTGTTTTGCCGATCGGGGCCGCTCGCACACACTCGCACCCGAGGCTAATCTGCGCTGGAGGTGTGGCTCTGAAGGAAATGTGCCGTCTGCAAAGGGTTAGAGGGGTTTAAAATGGATTGGAAAATGCGAGATTTGGTTCAGCTGCACACTTGAACTATTGCACTGTTAGGTCACTGCGGATACGTGTAATAAATGAAAGGTGATTTTGCTAAATTGAATTAAAGGCCATCAACGAATAAAGTCCATGTCACTACCTAAGTGAACAGCACTGTGGAAAAAGTCAGGACGATGTGTGCTGTCAGCATGTTATTATAAACGATTCTGATTCCATTAAAAATATGTGGAACAAAGAAACTCTGCTCTTCAGTCCTTAACACAAGATAGTGACACTCAAGGACGTAATGGGATTTGTTGTCGTTGCTGTGACGGTAAACTTGGCCTTGCAGTCTTTAAGAGTTTCTAAACCCGCATATAAATTCAAGAGCATGAAGTGAGGAGGTGAGAGCTTGAAACAAGTTGGCGCTGCATTTAAAAGTTTAACTGAGTTTAGGGGAAATGTGGATACATGCGATAAAGCAATAGTTCTCAACTGGTGGGTCGTGGCAATTGAAGGGGCCCAAAAGTGGGTCACAGGACCATTTTCAGTGGGTCGCAGGCCTTTGCCAAGCCCTATTACAGATACACTGTTTGATCATTTTGATTTGATCTGAAGAATTTTAATCAATGCCTCAATCGACTGAACTATGTCAAGAAATATACATTTTGCTATGACTTTCGTTTTGGGGGGTCACGGCATGTCATGATACGTTGAAGGTGGGTCCTAAAGCCACGCCAGTTGGGAACCACTGCTTTAAAGTGCATATGACTGAAGCTGCATAACACATAGTACCATGTGGAGTTTGGGAGCTTGTGTATTTATTTATTTCATCCGATCTTATTATAGAATGACACTTGTTTCATTGGGAACATATACTGCTGTAGGAATTGCAGTCTTTGTGTCCATTAAAATGGTGAAATCTGCTCTATTGCTATTGTGCAGCTGTAACTGTTGCACGTGCATTGAAGAAGAAGTTATCAAACATACAAACAGTTGTGGATTTCAATAGTGTTTATTGAGACTGGCCCAGCATCACTATCCAATCTCCTCTCATGTGACCAAAGCAGACTGTGTTTTCCATCAGGCTCTGGCCCCGTATAGAGGAAATGGGAAAGTGACTACAAATTAAAACATGGGACAAATCCATAGGTGCCATTGATTGCAGAGTCCATGAGGCACAGCTGGCTGTGTGCAGACCTGCCTTGCTCTGCTCTCATGTTACAGCATCATTGTTGCAGATTGATAAAACATTGACGTTATCGACGGCACACAAGGCTAATTAAGTGTCAGCGCAGATGAGAGGGGGCTCGGGCCGGGAACATGAAGGTAAAGAAGGCAATGAATGGATTTGACCAAAGCTGTTACATCAAATGGTGCATTATGAGACACATCTATACTATACAGTGTCAATGTCACTGAGTTTCATTATGTGTGTTTCATGAAATATGGTGCTACATACAGTGCCTCTCGAAAGTACTAATACACCTTGAACTTTTGCACATTTTGTCCTATTTACAACCATAAACAAAGATTTTATTTTGAATTTTTTACTGAAAGTTCACACACAAGTAACAGACAACTGTGAAGTGAAAGCAAAATGATACATGATTGTTATTTTTCAAAAAATTAAAAAGTGAAAAGTAGGGGGTGCATAAGTATTCATACAGCATTTTTCAACATTCCTAATGACTGCAGAATGTTCACACCTTGCCCTAACCATTAAATAGAGTCTACCTGTGCGTATAATTCCAGCTGTTCTGTGAGGGCCTCAGAGCTATGGTCGGAGTGTATTGGTCACTAAGCAATATCATGAAGGCCAAGGAGCACACCAGAGAGGTCAGGGATAAATCTGTGGAGAAGTTTAAAGCAGCGTTAAGTTATACAAAGATTTCCCAAGATTTGAACATCTCACAGAGCACTGTTCAATCCATCATTCGGAAATGGAAAGAGTATAGCACCACTGCGAACTTATCAAGACACGGCCGTCCACCTAAACTAACAGACCGAACAAGGAGAGCACTGGTCAGAAATGCAACCAAGTGTCTCAAGATAACTCTGGAGGAGCTGTCGCTGAGCTGGGGGAATCTGTACATGGGACAACTATAAGTCGTACTCTACACAAATCTTGCCTTCATGGACGAGTGGCAAGAAGAAAGCCATTATTGAAAGGAGGCCATAAGAAATCCCGTTTGAAGTTTGCTGGAAGTCATATGGAGGACACAGCTACCATGTGGAAGAAGGTGCTTTGGTCAGATGAGACAAAAATTGAACTTTTTGGCCCAAATGCAAAACGTTATGTATGGCACAAACCTAACACTTCTCATCGTCCTGAGTGCACCATCCCCAGTGTCAAATATGGTGGGGGGAGCATCATGCTATGGGGCTGCTTTTCCTCAGCGGGGTCTGGGAAGATTGTAAGAATAGTTGGGAAGATGGATGGAGCCAAATACAGAGACATTTTGGAGGAAAACCTGCTGGATTCCGCAAGAGAATTGAGGCTGGGGCGGAGATTCACCTTCCAGCAGTACAATGACCCTAAACACAAAGCTAAATCTACAATGGAATGGTTTAAAAACAAACATATTAATGTGTTAGAATGGCCTAGTCCTGACCTAAATCCTATTGAAAATCTGTGGAAAGACCTGAAAACTGCTGTTCACAAACACTCTCCTTCTAATTTGACAGAGCTTGAGTTGTTTTGTAAAGAGGAATGGGCTAAAATGTCAGTCTCTAGATGTGCAAACCTTGTAGAGTCATACCCCAGAAGACTTGCTGCTGTTATTGCAGCAAAAAGGAGGGAGGATGAGAACACTACAAAAAAAAGACAAAGAAGCAACAGAAGAGCGAAAAAAACGTGCCGGAAAAGCAACAATAACACAATAAAAAAGCGTCAACAACACAACAAAAAAATACAAAAAAGAAACAAAACACAACAAAAAAGCAACGAAAAAAAGCAACAAAAAAAGAACAAAAACACTTCAGATATCCAGTAACTATCCAGTTGCTTGTCAGCTGTTGGGGCATTTCGGACCTGCGTGTCTGTCTCATTGCCATTTTCAAACTGTTTGTGTATAGGCTTTTGTCAGTCTTCAAGGAATTATCCATCATGGTAGAGATTTTTGAATATCGTCGACTGGACTGGGATGGTTAGGTTGAGGGCGTTTTGCTTCTATCTTCCGAATTTTCTAGATGCAAGCTACTGGCATTTTTAAACTCTGGTCACTCGTCCCTTTTGAAGTTTGAGCCCCTGCCCCTCTGAAGCTCTTTGTATGACCCTGAAAAAAACATGTATCTGTGAAAAAGCAATGGCGACCTGAGACCAACATTCTCTCATCTTTATGTGGCAATGGCTGACTTCACATGGGAATCCATCAAACTCTCCGCAGTGTCTCGCTCTGAATCTCAACTGTAAATATTGTATTATTGGCTTCAGACACCAACCCTTGTGCATGTCCCGCATGATGCAGAGCAATGCCGTGTGCTTGTGTTACATACTTCCATGGGCCGCCTCCTTGACAACTGCACACAATGGGGCCATTGAGGCGGGCAGCGACAGGCCTTTGATGGCTAATCTACATGCGTTTGTTCAGGGAAACTGGAGCTGCCTTAAAGGAAGCAGGTGCAACTCATTACCACGTCCCGGGTCCAGCTTTTCCTCTGGATTTCCTTCTGCTTCAGACCTCGCTCGATTTATAATGTCCCGCAGAAATTATATAGCCACCAGAATATGAGATGGATTTGAGGTTTCTTAAAATGGGGTGAGCTTTTGTTGTTGGTTTATTGGCTACTTGGCCTTAGAGACCCAGAAGGTTGAACGCTGTCTACACCTTTATAGACCAGATGTGGTGAAAAAGTATTGGCTAACTTTGATATTTGACTCATTGGAATTGTCAGTTTTCGATTATGTTACAATTTATTAATTCTTAGCCTCTGTAGATCGAATGTAGATTGAGACTTGAGACTCCACACAAAGACAAAACGTCCACATGGATTAACTCACTTCTGTGAAAATGCTGCAATACCTCTGCCAGGCCTGTGTGAGGCGCTGTGGCGCTACCGGAGAAGATAGAACAAGACTGTAGACCATGCATGCGCTGTAAACCTTCTGAATGATGAACAAAAACTCTCATGGTAGAGATTAAACTTCTCAATGGATTTGAAGAGACGAATAGAAGAGACGAGGAGGTTAATTTATGTTTCAAAGCTCACAGGACTAAAGCAGAAATAGTATCAGTTGCCGGACTTTTATTGTCAGTCCAAAAACACAGACTGAATGGAAGTGTTTTCACTGGAGCTGTGATGTCGTCGTGATGAAGCCAAAACAACGGAGCCACGTACACAGCATTTTTAGATCCTTCCACTCTGGGACCTAGTTCGTAAAATGTTTGTTTACAGACCCCCAAATGCCAGGGTTTGTATGGATGATACGCTGGATTGATGAATTAATTTTTGCGTTTAGTCCTGAGCTTGACTTCGTGTGGACAGGGCCTAAAACCATTAGGAACGTGTCCTGACTTTTTCTACTGTAGTGGCTCAGGGGAAACTTAGGAATGGTCCAAGTCTTTAAGGATTCAACTTTTACTTGGAATAGAATACATTACATCATTCTGGTAAACTTGTCAGCTTAGGTTTTTGCCTATTTGTGGTCATTTTTCCATATTTGTTACGGTTGGTTGATAGCTTTAGAGGGAAAATGAATTAGACTTGATTTGACCACCAATTTAATACTGCCTCAATCATTATGACCAATCAGATTCCAAGAGTGGCTTGTGCTACCCCGGTCATTTCCATCGGTTCCATAGCTTGATCTAGAGCCCTAAATATACAGACTTAGAGAATTGTGACTGGAGCTTCTATAGTTTTTGACCCGTTAATGCAATTTAGTTTCAAAGAACAATTTTTTTCCAAATCTGGACCCCTCTGAGGCTAACCTTTTTATTGGCTTCTGTAGCGCAAGGCCAACGCAAATCAATTTGCACGATAACCCTTTTCTATTTTGCTTTGTAACATCTTCCACCTCGCAGTTCCTTAATGAGAGCTAATAGCACACGGTGCAGAGTTAGCGTGAGGTAATGTTCACGCTTAGGTCAGACTTCAAACTGTGGAGGTGAGCTCAGAAACAGGAAGAGCGTTTAATTAAATACTTTGCCAGCACACGCCGTGCTTTGTTCTTCACACGACACGTGCCTCGACCTCCGATGAACTGTAAGGTATATGACATTCAATATGCTTCAGGTTTTAGAGGGACTTATCATTTTGTCATGGGATTTTAGGGCCGAACCGCGGCACGCAAGGCCAAAGGAATGCTGTCTGTGATTGTGAAATTGTTGATACATGAATTAAGACGAGGGTAATCAAAACAATGGCATTATATCTGGAAATACTTGTGTTGCCCCCTAGTGGTATGGAGTAAATATACAAGAATAACTTTCTGACTTCTACATTATTTTCTACACGTTTGAATAACTTTTAGGCCTTTTCCACTAGTGACTCATGTAGCTCAGCTCTACTTGGCACAAATCTATCCAGCCTTCAGACATTTTGACAGCGCAAACCCTAAAACATGACGTCAACAAACTCACTGTTGTTGATTTGTCAGAGGGTTGACAAGACGGCATAAGAGATGAATGCTTGAATTGCAGGAACCACTGATCGCTGCGTTAGCCACCATTAGTTTCTTCAATCAACTTGTTTTCTCTCATCAATGGCTTTGCAATCCAAATTGACTTCAATCCAAAATGTGTCAATCTTTTGCTTTAACTGGGGTCAGATTGTGGAGTTTTTTAGGCTATATCCACAGGAAGACACAACGGGTATAGTTACAAAAGTGTTCTACAGTATATGTTCAACAAACACGGAGCCAGCTCAGTAAATGTCCGTGTCCACATGTCTGTAAAACCGCTGCGATTCATCTACCAGGCCTGTGTGTGGCGCTGTGATGCTGCCACAGATAATAGAACAAGACTGTAGCTAGCGCATGCGCAGTAAGCTTTTGTGGAATGCAAACAGTAATAGCGCGGTGAAAATTAAACTGCTTGATGGATTTACGATCTACATAAGAGATGAGGAGGTGAATTTATTCTTCAGACGTCACGGGACTAAAGCAGAAATACTATCAGAGACCAGACTTTCACAGTCAGTCTAAAAACACAGACTAAATGGAGGCTAACTTTGCCGTGTTTTCTCCCCTGTCACCACTCATTACGGCACGGTAGTACAGCGGTTAGCGCTCGTGCTTCACAGCTAGAAGGTCCGGGTTCGATTCCCACCTGGACGGGGCCTTTCTGTGTGGAGTTTGCATGTTCTCCCCGTGTCTGCGTAGGTTTCCTCCGGGTACTCTGGTTTCCCCTACCACTAAAAACATGTACAATAGGCCAGGATGAATGAGAGTGTGTTTGAGAGTGCGCATGGGGGACGACGGATGGAAATTAGCCCAAGGCTACAATCCGGTGTGGCTTGTTTACATGCATGAGACCCATGTATGTTCATTAACATGCACTGTCCCGACCAAATAAAAAAAAATAATAAAAAAATAAAACTCATTCATAAGGTCAGTAGATTATGGATAACACAGGCACTGTCATGTCATCATTTAGTTCAAAAGTTGCGGAGACGCCATAACAATAGCGGCTAAACGCCATATGTACAAACATTGGCCACCGAGTTGGCAATGTTTTTTTCTCCTGTCCCTGTAAAATAAACAAATAAATAAAACATCAAAAAAATTGAGCCACGTAAACAGCGTTTTGAGATCTTTCCACTCTGGGACCTGGTTTTGGAAAAAAAAAACGTTCACAGACCCCCAATACGCCGGTTTGGATGATATGCTAGATTGATAACATATTTTTGCATTTAGTCCTGAGCTTGACTTTGTGTGGACAGGGCTTAAGAAGAGACTCAGACTTCTCTAACTACACATACTTTCATCAAGCTCTTCTGGGAGATCCCGAGGCATTCCTACACTAGGTGAGAGACACGGTCACTTCAGTGTGTCCTAGGTTTTATGACGCTATTTCCAATGGAAGGGTTAGGGTTAGGGTTATGGCATCCATTACAGATGTGTGAGCCACCTCAGCCGGGTCATCTCAAGAGCAGCAACTCTACTCTGAGCTCCTCCCGGGTGACTGCAAAGAGAACATTCTTGTCCTTCTGGTCATAACCCAAATCTTTTTCATATTTTTCCACAATGTCCACGTAAAGGCATGCAGTCACTATGCCACTGACTCTCAACACTGTTGGCAACTCTTCAATGTTTGAACAGGACCAGCACCATAAGCCATTTTATTTAGAGGCTTGATATAATCCAGAATTATATCCGAGTGTTCTTATTACCATGTTGTGTTGCTGACATGAGGAAGAGGAGAACGTGTGCTGTATAGAACTAGCTGCAATAAAAGCCTTGAGTTTGTAAAGTGGAACAAATTGCAGACAGACTCTCTCTTTGTTTGCGTCCTGCGGGCACTTTGAATGTTTGATCTCATTTACTTAATTGCTCTTGTTTTAGCTGATTCATTGTTTTGTATGGTAATGACTGCACTTATTCTACTGAACTGACTTTTATAGATGCTGCTTTGTTCTCTCACACTTCCTAAAGCCCGAACGCGTGTCTTTGAACTAACTCAATCCATGTACTTAATAAAAAACAGATAAAACGTTGGTGTTACTTTTATCATTTATTGTCCGTGAGGCAAAAACCTACAGTTATCGTCAAGATCATTCCAACCAATGAGCTGAATTAATGATACTGAACAATTGGGCATTGCGATCAGATTTACAAACTTGTATTTCTGTCTTCAGGTTTAGATCTGATTCTGCCCAAGTTTTGGAACTGGTATAACCCTCTACAGGTCTGGTGGTGCGTAGGTGCATTTTTTAAGGTAGCACTTGATGTGATACGTGTGTTTTTAAGGCATTGAAAAGGTTTTGCACAAGCTATTAATTTCTTTGTTAACCCACGCATAAAGTATAGAAAAACACTCTTGTCCAAGGTGACACTGGTAGATGTACTAGAAATCCACAAGTATTATAATAGAAGAATATTCTCCTCACAAATCTATAGCATCTCCACCAGTAGGTATTCATTTTACAGTCATATTTATAACAGGATTTCGAGCTTATAGGTACAGACATTAACTCTGTGGATAAAGTTCTCCCATCTGTTTATTTGATTCATGAAGTCAAGACACAATCCACGGCCAACATTTTTATCTTCCACTGACTTCCCATCAAAGCAGACCCCTGCTGCCTCTCCAGCTTCATGGATGTAGTGAGACTCCGGTGTATATTTTTGTCTCTTGTGGCTCTGCGAAGAAGGGGGCAGTTGTGCTACAAATGGGAACCTGGGCTTTAGGTAAGGACTGTGCTTCCTGGTTACGTAAGGAGCTACAGACAAACTGGGTATGTATGTACTAACAAACTGAGGCAGGCAAAAGAGCTCTTTGAATAGGTATTATGAAGAAACTCTAGGTCCCTGTTCACTCTTTTGAATGAGTGAAGTGCTTTCACCACTGCTCCGCCGGTTTTGCCTTTGCATTTACCAGTTTGTTTCAGCGTTTATGACCTTAAATTCCCGTATGTGAATCTCGATGCCTCTTCCTCCTCTGACTCTCACTTGTCATTTATAGAAACCGCCCTTGTTGATGTTATTAGCGCCCCCTCTCATCTCTCTCAGCTGTGGGAGAGAAGTGACGTGGAGTCTCATCTTTACCTCATGGAATCTATGTGTTGACGAGTGTTATAAAAGGCGGCGAGAGGGGAGGAGGCCGCTGCAGCATTCAAGCACTAATTAGAAAAATTAGATCTATGAAAGGCAGCCACTGATCTCAGGCCTTCAACCCACGCCTGTGCATCGCTGTAGCCGCACAAAAGGGGACGCAACAATGAGCGGCGGGGGAGGGAGAGGGGCGGGGGGGGGGGGCAGATAAATAATTTAATCCATTATCTACTCTGCAAAGCTCATCAGCACTGCTACACAATGGCCACGATTGAATTGCTGATTGCATTTCTCTTCTACCCTCCAGGAGAAAGAAAAAAAAAAAACTAGCCCGTGCTACTACACTATGCAGCTAGCTGAGGGGATGTTGCTAGTATGGAGGAGGTGGCGGGGGAGAGGGAAGGAAGGAGAGGGGGCTAGAGAGTGTCTTCCACCAAGGTCAAACTACAATACAGCAATCTAATTAAGAGTATCAGAGAGTTTCCTTAGCCGGGTCATAACCTTATATTGTCCATTAGCAATTACATCATGTCGTGCGATGGAGAGAGGCTTGATTACGTTCCTTTTTACTTGATCATGTCCACTGTGTTTTCCGTAATTGAGAACTGTTTGAGTGAATGGAAAGATCCTGATAGGGCTGAAGGGTTTTGGCATAAGAACATCTACAGAATTTGCAGTTTTGTTTGTGATTTTGATAGATTTGAATTTGTCAAAATTTAGTAGACAGTGCACATTTTAAACCCCTCCAGAAGCTTTAACTACAAACTGTTTGTAGTCTAAGCCACAATGCTTTGAAGTTAAAGGTAACTATTGTAAGATCCGTTCTTAGTAGTTTAGTTAGTTTTAGTGGGTGACACCTGAACTTTGGTTACCTTAAGCCAGGGGTGCCTAAAGTGCGATCCGGGGGCCAAATGCATCCCTCAGACCAATTTTTGGTGGCCCTTGAATCGGTACACATCATCAGAGATGGTCCTTTTTATTTGAAATGTAATAATTCTACACAATTTTAACCTAACAACTAATATTTTATTGTGAGACAGAGCTGGCATGAGGGTTTTAAGCATAAATAAAGGTATGGGGCACAATTTAAACCTCTGCTAGTCGAAGGTTTCGCCACACCGACCACCGATCTATGGCCCTTCACCCCGTGTACGCTTCAGTATGTGGCCCCTCATGAAAAAAGTGTGTACACCCGTGCCTTAAGCTGCATGAGGACACAAGCTTTAGCATATATGAACATGCCATTTCCTCATTTGAAAGCTAAGAACCTCCAGAGTTCAGTCATTGAGTGTTAACTGGAGTCTGCACTAGCACTAATACACGCGCACGCAAAAAAAGATCACATGCTCTAATATTTCATTGGGCTGCCATAAGCTTTTAATTACAGCACACATTTGCTGTGGCTTCTGCAACGTCAAAAGATCCAGGGTTTGCATTTTTCACCAATCTCTTGTGTTGTTTATGGGGGAGTGTGATCACTGTGCAAAGCCTTTCTCCAGCACATCCCAAAGATTCTCAATGGGGTTAAGATCTGGACTTTGTGGTGGCCAACTCCAGATCATAACAGTTAGTTAAATCCAGGCAGTGAATTCAGAATTGATTGAGGACTGGCAAGTTAATATTTTAATTTCCAAACTGGGACTCATTAGACTCATTAGAACTTTTTTCGTGTGCGTGTGTGTTTTTTGTTTTTTGTAATGGTGAATAAAGCATCTTTGACCAACCCTATATCTGACCTATGCAATTTCATTGTAAAATTGTATAATGACAAATAAAGCACTTACTTTAGTTAAACTAATATTTGATTTGAAAATGTTTACCTCATGTATCTATCAATATTGTCACTGCAGAGGAATAGTTTTATCTAAACTAACTGTAGCCTTTGCACATTGTCACTTAGTATTTTCATTACCCGACCATTTGAAGCAATAGACTCATTTGTTTTTGATCTGAAATAAAAAATGAAGGTTTGTAGTGGGGGAGAATTAATGAGGCCAGATGGGAATCAGTGAATCAGTGACTATAATGCGCCATAATGAAGATGGCCTTTATGAGTTTTAATATTGAATCACATTATTATCGAATACTAATTAAAGTAATGGCGTGCTCAAAATAAAAAATGCGTTGGAAAATATGTTGGAAAATAAAATCACAGTGGTGAGGAGTAGAAGACTGAGAGACTGATGGTTCTGCTGCTGCGGTGGAGGCAGGTATAGCAGGATGAACTTGTGGAGAATCCTGACCTGGAATCGTGAGTTAGTTTCTTAGGTTTTGGAGAAATCTGGAGTTTAATCGACTGACATAGAGTCTAAATTATAGTTATATTAACCCAAACTCAATTCAATAAAGGCAGCTGCTTTATAAGAGACATCACATGCAAAACCAACTTTTTTGACCTTATATGTCATAAAACTACCAGGAATATGATTGTTTTGCGCTTAATCCTTGCTTTGGATGTCTCCTATTCTGTTGCTGAAGCATTTTGATTTGTATTTCCTGGCTTTTCTTGTGGAGTACATTAAGTCCATAAATCATCACCAGAGATGTTCTGAGCAGTTCTGCGCTCACACTGCCTTTATGTCGGTGCCATAGAGGTGTTAGCATGCTTTTACAAATGAAAGCTTTAGTTTTCCCTCCAAGACTCCTAGCCTTGTGCTGCTGGATTGCCATAAGATCTGAATTTTCCCATCTTGAAAGGCTCGAGCCATTCTGTATGGAGTTTGCAGGTTCTCCCCGGTTTCCTCCGGTTTTCCCTACCACTAAAAATATGTACAATAGGTTACCCTCTGGGGCCAGGACTCCCCTAGAAAGGAGATTGTTATTCTCAATGGGACTTTACTGGTTAAGTAAAGGTAAATACATAAAAATAACAATAAAAGATCAGGTTAGACAATTCTCACTGCAGATTATGCCACTTTATAAAATATTTAACCTTTCAGGACTAAGTCTAAAGTAGATTGGACTATATTATGTCTCAACTGGATGTTAACCATGCCTTAAAGGGATATTTCAGGATTTTCGACATATGGCCTCATTTCCTAGTTATCCAGAGTGTTGTTGATTATTTATTGAGTTTAGTGGTGCTAGGCTAGTGCTAGGCTAGCGCATGTCTATGGTAACTAGTAGCCTGCATTAAAAACCTCTTCAAAATCATCGGGTAGTCCTCCAAGTGTTGCCATATCTGATTTGTAGAAAGCTCCTTTGTGAATTCCACGTGTAGTAATGCCGGCCGCAGGTAAACAAACCACTGTGGATCCGGTAACCGAGCAGATCACTCCGCCACTGCGTAGCTTACAACCAGGAAGCTGATACTGCTCAGATATAAGTTATTTTAAATGATAAATGGTTATATATATTCAGTCAACACAGACATTTATATCGGTTGTCTGGTGTTATAAGTGATTTGCTTCAGGTGCACTGTGCTTGGGTCAGACTGTTTTTAATGCAGGCTACTAGTTACCATAGACATGCACTAGCACTAGCCTAGCACCACTAAACTCTTCAAATATAAGGACTGCATGAATAAAAATTAAAAGAAAATATATCTCCAGAAATCAACAACACTCTGGATAACTAGGAAATGAAGCCCTATGTAAAAATCCTGAAATATCCCTTTAACAAAAAAAAAAATGAATATAAAACTTAAATGCATTACTAAAGGATACACAGAATTGCACTGCATTGTGTTGAATAAAATGAGAAATATATTCAGTCTCCACATGTGTTAAAAATTCGAAATGTGGTACATACTTTTCTCCTCTCTCAATATCAGTACATCATACGCTCTTTTTGTGATTGATCGTAAAGTCCGCAATCAAAATACCCAACGTCACCACTTCTTCCCAATAAAGCATCGACACATGGTTTTTGGTCCTCTTCTCTGTGGATTCCAGTTCGGGGCTGTCTTCAATTCTCATATGTCAATAAGTGGAAAGTTAAACAGTATAAACCACTAATGGGTAGACTTGGCAGTACTTTTTAGTGATAGAAAGGGATGCCTTACTCTATCCACCCCAATCAAGTGCAATCTATCTCCCCGCTCAGAATAAAACAGGGCTATTAGGACCACTTGCATTGGCCCATTGCCCTGGTCATGCTGGCTTCACTCAACCTTCACATTAACATCGAAAAATAGGTAACACCGTTCAGTCCCCTTTGGCCACAGGAGCTTGGAGGTCCTATCCACGCTCGACGGCCTGCCTGATTTGCTCTGTTTGTTTTATGGAGCAGTAGTGGAACCACTTTGAGGTCACTTAGCCGCTGAAAGTGTGCTGGGTCTCTCATGGTCGGCTGAAAAAGGATCCAAAGGCACTCCGCGGGGCTGTTTCTACTGCCCCGGCCAAGTCTCATTGACAAAAAGAGGTCATTATTTTCCACACACAGTCAGCAGAGAGATGTGAGTGTCTAGGAGCGGATGGTTTTCAGTCAAGCTCAGATTCTACCATGGATTCGGTGTGCTTTTTTCACAGATGTTTAAAGTTCTTGTTTCTTGCACCTTTGTCTTTTTTTTAAGGTACTCAAAATGCTACTCAGTGCTACTTTCGCTTCAATTTGACTCGATCCATCTTCTGTTTTAACCATGATCGGGTTGCGGAGGCAGCACTTAGATGAGAATATTCCTATTCAATCAGAAACATTTCCAAGACATGGAATTTTCTTTGGTGGAACTATGCAAAGATGAAACATAAATCAGCTAATAATAACAAAATCGTAAGGGCATGCTGATTGTGAAATAAACCAAGCTAATAAAGCAGAATAATATTGTAGGATTCACACAGCCTAATTATATGAGTACTTTTCACAACATGAGAACATTATGTTACTTAAGCAAACCAGATGGAAATAGCAAATAACATAAGTCACAAAGTGTTGCTTGCGAAAATGAGAAAAGGCCAAGCGACTTTTCTTTTATAGGTCTGGAATGATCAACTTTTCTTCAATCGGTGTTTGTCTGAACTTGGATTGCCATAATCAATGGCATATATTCAGGCTTCAGAAGTACATGCAGCAGTAGTTCCTGTGCATGATTACTGTTATTTGAAAATATCTTTGATATGGAGGGGAACCAGGTGGAAGAGCAGACTTTTCTCTCAGCAAAGATATTGTGGGTTCAATTGACTGTCGCTGTTGCCGTGCAGATTTCTGTAGGTTACTGCAGGTCAGTTTCTATGTTATGCAGTCCTGCAACTGTCTGGCCACTCCCGGTTGTACCCTGCCTAAGGCCCAAAGTTAAAGGCTGAAGTCACCTGGAGTACTTAAAAAGTGGAGAAATCCAATCAGTAACACTTTATAATAACTACACCTTATTTAGCCTTAATAAATGATGAATTAACACTAAACAATTCATCATGAACAAGTCATTAGTTAAGTGTGACTAACACTTAATAACTACTTAACTACAACACTTAATAATAATAGTTTGCCTGTTCTCCCCGTGTCTGCATAGGTTTCCTCTGGGTACTCCAGTTTCCCCTACCGGTAAAAACATGTGCAATAGGTGAATTCTCCAGCAAGATTTTTCTGACCATCAGCCCGGCCCTCCATCAGGAGATGGGTCCCAGGGCGCGGCATGGCTGTCACCCACCTCTCCTTATGGGTTGCTCCAGTGGCATCGAAGGATGGGTCAAATGCAGAGGACAAATTTCTCTCTACGGGAACAATAAAGTATACAAACAAACAAACAACAGTTAATGCGTAACTCATAATGAAAAGTTCTTCAGACACTTCACTTATTCATTGTTAAGTAGCTATTAAGTGTTAGTTACACTTAATTAATGAATTGTTCATGATGAATTAAGTGTGAATTCATGATTTATTAAGGCTAAATAAGGTAGCGTTACCATAATTACAAAAACAACAACAAGACTATGTTGATGTAACTATCAACAATTCATATAGAAAAAAAATCTATATAAATAGGTTAAATCCAAGAATATTGCCTATAGATCAGATTTGAGTAGTCACACTAAAACACTGCTGGAGCGGATACATTCTAACTAAACTTTTTTTTTTCCACTACTAGGAAAAAAATCAGGTGTAGGACCTTTCAAGTTGTATTACAAAGACAACTGCATAAACTCCAAGTCTAGTTGCCAGTCCATGCCAGCTTCCATTGACAAAAAAAAGAGGCCATTATCCCACATTGCTTTAGCGGTAACTTAATCAAAAGCCCCTTGTAACGCGCACTTCTCACTTCTGTTGCAGCTGCGGCTTCACTTTCCCCCTAAAACTCTAAAACTGCGGAAAAGGGAAAGGCACATCATTAAAAAAAAAAGGGGGCAAAATGTCCCCTTTGCAACACTCCACACGCTGAATTAATTTGAGAGCTGTCATTATGCAAGTGCGGCACAAATTGTCCGAGACCCAGTCAAACTATTAATAGCCGTCAGCAGCCCCAGAGCCAAGTGCGCCTGATGGTGTCATTTGTATTGTTAATGGTAATGCTCTATTAGTTTGTTCCATTTGGCTCCGCACAGGTGCAGTAATGGGGTCTATGGGAGAGGAGAGGGGTGGAGTGCAGAGGGGTGGCGAATGGCAGGGCTGCAGCTCCCTCTAGTGGAGCACAGGAGAACGAAGAGAAGTGGGATTCATACAAATGGTGCAATTTAGCGTGTACTTTGTCTTGCCGAAGGACACAACTATTGTCCCACTGAGCAACATTTAAAAATAATACTAGGAAGGAAGGAAAGAAAGAAATAAAGAGTGAGGGAGAGAGATTGAAGTAAGACAGAAAGCAAGGAGGAAAGAAAGAAAGAGGGAATGAAAGGAAGGAAAGAAAGAGGCAGGGAGATTGAAGGAAGAAAGAAAGAAGGAAAGAAAGAGGGAAGAAAAAGACAAAGACAGAAAGGAGGAAAGAAAGAAGGTAGGAAAGACAGAATGCAAGGAGGAAAGAAAGAGGAAAGAAGGGAGGGAATAAAGAAAGACGGAAAGCAAGAAAGCAAGGAGGAAAGCAAGACAGACAGACTTACTCATATTCTGGAATTTATTTAACTTTTATTTTTTATTGGTTTATTTGGTAGGGACAGTGCATGTTAATGAACATACATGGGTCTCATGCATGTAAACAAGCCACACCGGATTGTAGCCTTGGGCTAATTTGCATCCGTCGTCCCCCATGCGCACTCTCAAACACACTCTCATTCATCCTGGCCTATTGTACATGTTTTTAGTGGTAGGGGAAACTGCAGTATCCGGAGGAAACCTACGCAGACACGGGGAGAACATGCAAACTCCACACAGAAAGGCCCCGTCCAGGTGGGAATCGAACCCCGGACCTTCTAGCTGTGAAGCACGAGCGCTAACCACTGTACTACTGTGAACAGAACATAAGAAAAGCCAGTTAAATTTAGTTTAGGCAAATACAAAGGAGGGCTTGTGAATGTTTGTATAGTTATGGTGTTGAGTTGGTTATAGATGTAGGAAACAGAAGAGCGTACAGAGAACAATGGGGAGGCAAATTCCTTTACCAAAAAATGTGTAGAATATAGACATAGCGACGTTTATTGTACAAATTCACAACAAAAAAGTCCCAGGTAAAATTTCTGGTGGGGCCTTTCTGTGGAGTTTGCATGTTCTCCCCAATCCCCATGTCTGATGGGTTTCCTCAACCCAAAACATGTACAATGGGCTAAGGCAGTGGTTCCCAACCTGGGGGTGGTCTCCCTAGGGGCTCTGTGATTGCAGGAAGTCTTGATAAGATAACCAAGATATTAAATGCACTTTACATAAAAGGGATCACTTGAAGTAATGGAACTTGAATTTGCATCTACATATTGTAATACATTTTAATTGTGGGGTTCAGCTGGGGACATTGAGACAAGTCGGCTAATTTATCTATAAAAGCACTGACGATATCCTTGTGTAAATTAAAAGAGAAGAATACAATAAAATGGCCTCCAAATCTGCCACGACTGAAAACAATAACAAAGGCCCATATTGTGTTCCTAATTAACCTTGTTGTGGTGCGTCGATACAGAACCAGCTCCATGTTTCTAAATGAGAGCCAGTCATTATCAGGCTGAATTCATCTGTTAATGAAACCGTCGCCCGCCTCCGGCAAAACACAGAACGGGCCTCTGTTTTTCTCCTGGTGTTTTGTGTCTGTATACAGTAACAGTGAATGGGACAGAGCTGCACCTCAGATGAACAAGTAGTGTCTATCCAAGTTGTTCAAGGGAGATTGTCATTGAGAAAATGGTAAGATAAAAACCTAAAAAGACCTGAAGTATTGCTTGGCCTGCGGTGAACACGAGGATGCACTTGGGTTTGAGCTGCAGCTTTGGTAAGAATCATCTTGCACAACCCAATAAGCCCAATAGATCAGCTGGCTAAAAGCATTAAATACCTTTCTTCTTTTATTTTCTTATAGAAAGGTGATGCCTAACTGACTGCTGCTATTTTGATGTTTTTTATTACATAGTTTGAGGCAATTTTATTTACATTGTAGTTGGTGTTTGTCAGAGATAATGACAAAACTAAGAGTAGTGTTGCTTCAAATAGTTTTACTCAAGCAGAAGTCGAAAGTAGTGACACAAATAACAAAAAAGTGAAACAAACATGACATTTCTGATACTCCAACACACAAAAATAGATGAAAGGAATCATTCTTAAAAAGGACATACTGAGATATGTTCTTACCTGATCTTAGTTGAGTTGATGCGTACCTGGTCTTCTGGCCTCTCCTCCTCTCCTCTATGGGGCCAAACGGGGGTGAAGTTAGAAGCGACCACGCTCTTCCACGTTTTCCCTATTTAAATACGGTTACGTGAGTAGTTACACGATCCAAGTATAGTCAACTACTCACGTAACGTATTTAAGTAGGGTAAACGTGGAAGAGCGTGGTCGCTTCTAACTTCACCCCCGTTTGGCCCCATAGAGGAGAGGAGAGGTTAAAGCAGTACTAAGTAACGTGTTTACCTTAATAAATCCTTTTCGTAGTCCCTCTGGGGGTAATACAAGTGTTAATGGGATGATTGGAGGGTCTTTCATCTCCCCCTGGTGTCTCTGGCCAGAAAACCATGCTTGCAACTTGACTGCCACCGGGGCGGAACAAGCAATACACACTAATAGAATCACGAAGAAGCTAACAGGCTAACGGGCAAAGCTAACTGCGGGCTAGCGCCACTTTAAACAGTATTTACAGCCAAGTTTGAGTGAAAAAAAATATTCCCATTGTATAACCGGATGTACAACACCCCTCTCTCCCTTCACCTTTTCTGTCAGCGTAGTATTTACTCTCAAAGACATTTAATAAGTTAAAAAATCGTAACTTGCTAAGACACCTGCAGTTGCGCTTATGGCCTCTAGGGGCAAGAGTTACTTAGTACTGATTTAAATGCTAACAACACCTTTGGTATACAAACTCGTCTAAGCTCAGGTAAGAACATCTCAGTATGGAAACACGGTGGCCTGTTCCTTTAACATTAGATAATAACAAAAATGTCAATTGAAGTTTGTATTAATTTCCACAATGTCAAAAGGTTTGGCCCCTTGCAGATTCACTCGCAGTGGAAAGAGTAACCAAATGTTGTAGAAGTTAAAAGTACTGCGATAAAACTGTACTCCAATAAGTAAATTCACTCCAAACAGAATACTACCTTCTTCTGGTCATTGTTTGAACTGATGGTACTGAAGAGCTTATGTTTTAGAACCGTCAGTGCATCTGGCATTTACCAAGAAAAGACAATAATTACAGAAACAAGGATCTGGGTCGAGGGTAGATTTGTATTGAAGTGAATGTGTTAAAAAGAACCACAAAAAAAAACTTTGTCAGTTCAAATAATCCGCACAAACACAACACGAGTGTCAGAATGAAAGGCACTATCGCTGCATCTGTCGCATCAGTTCCTGCTGCGGCTGACCCTGTGTCGAACCCGAATCACACATTCAGTTCATCTTTCAGTCATGCCTTTAGGTCGTCACCTCGGTCTTCAAACGTATGTAAAACACGTTGTACAACTGAAAACATGTCAGCAAAAACAAAACAAAAAGAAGTTGTCACACACCAAAGAAAGCAGTGGTCCGGTTTCTCACGCGTCTGGTCTAAAAACATGTCGCCCGCGTGTTAAAAGTGATTGTACAAACACAAGTTACATGAGCTGCAAACAAGGGCTGAAGGTGGGATTCCTTTCTGCAAATGAATGGAAAAAAAATCAATGCTTTTGTACGACTAGAGGTTTGATCTTTTGACGTTGTAAACAAATCAAGACCGGCAGCAACAGAAAGATCTTTTTTTTCATGTAATCTTTTCAGCATCGAATCACGCATGTGCTTCTGAACTTCTGAGGAAGTTTGTCAAAACAGAACTGTCCATCGCTTAAAGGGCTTCAATACAGTATAAACCGTGATAAGATCGCAGAATGGCTCACACACTTTGGACAGTTTCAGTGCTCTGTCCGCATTGCCATTATGTTCTCAATGACGTGCCAAGTTGGTGTCATTTTTACACATTTAAAGGGATATTTCAGGATTTTTGACATAGGGCCTAATTTCCTAGTTATCCAGAGTGTTGTTGATTTCTGGAGATTTTTTTTTTTTTTAATTCATGCAGTCGTTATATTTGAAAAGTTTAGTGGTGCTAGGCTAGTACATGTCTATGGTAACTAGTAGCCTGCATTAAAAACAGTCTGGCCCATTACAGTGCACCTGAGGCAAATCATTTATAACACCAGACTATCGATATAAATGTCTGTGTTGACTGAATAATGTTTTCAATATAACTATATAGCATTTAAAATAACTTATATTTGAGCAGCATCAGCTTCCTGGTTGTAAGCTAAGCAGCAGTGGAGTGATCTGCTTGGTTACCGGATCTACAGTGGTTTGTTTACCTGCGGCCAGCATTACTACACATGGAATTCACAAGAGAGCTTTCTACAAATCAGATATGGCAACGTTTGGAGGACTACCCGAAGATTTTGAAGAGGTTTTTAACGCAGGCTACTAGTTACCATAGACATGCGCTAGCCTAGCACTAGCCTAGCACCACTAAACTCTTCAAATATAAGGACTGCATGAATTAAAAAAATATATATATCTCCAGAAATCAACAACACTCTGGATAACTAGGAAATGAGACCCTATGTCAAAAATCCTAAAATATCCCTTTAAGCCTCCATGTTATTGTAAAGAAAACTGTTTACAAGTAGAGATGTTTTTTTATTTGAAGAGAACAGTTACAAAAGCGTAACAAACCGCCTGAACAGTTGAGTTAGGGACAAAATCCGCTGTATCAGCCCTGTTCATTTTTATTCAAACAAACATTTACAGTATAAAAGTGTAATTATTTATTTTACATTTTAGACCCTGTGTGACTCAAGTCTGCTTGCACTAAAAATATTTTTATGTTCATATCTAAAAAGTATAACTTTATCCATGTGTAGTGTTGAAAAGCTAGTATACTGTATAAAAACACTGCCACTGGAAGTATGGAATGAAATGCAGTTCAGTACCTGGTTTAGTTCAATTCAAAACGACTTCTCCGCATGATCCCGCTCCCCTTTTCATGTCAAGTTTCCTCAACAGCTGCACCGGCAGTAACAATAAAACTTACCCTTGTACTGTCCACTTAATAAGAGGAGGAGAACAAGTCCCCCTTTCATAAAAATAGGGAGCTTAATCCAGCATTCAGCACTGGACAAACCAGCGTCTTTTCTAACCCAGTGTTTTGACCCCTTTTGAAGTCAGTTGACTTTGGGGTAGATTTTTTCGTAGTAGAAGCTCTGTGCCAGCACGAACAGCTCTCCGTCCTTCTCTCTCACGGCATGAGCGCGCACGAACTGAAACTGCTCGAGAGCAAACTCGTAAAACTCGTTCTCCATTTTCCAGATGTTGGACTGCTGCAGCTTGGTGATGCTCTCCTTGGTCGGGGGCTTCTTCTCCGTGGTCTTCCTCAAATGGGACCTCTTTCCTGGATGGGTAGACGGGCATATCATGGTTAAGTTGGGTGGTAAAAAAAAAAAGTGACATAAATAATTAAAGTGTGGAACACAGAGATTTTGGGACTGGAGAGACATACAGCAAGTTTTTTAATGAAGACATCTTTGCCGCAACGATTCCTCCAATTAATCGAGGAATGAGCAAAACGATACCATAGTATTGATAAACACAAAATTAGTACTTGATGAGTATTGATACCGGGTAGCGAGTACCGATACGAATTAGAAAATGTTAAATAAAAGGCGCTGCAATTACAGTCAGAAAAGGATGACTTCATTGTTCTGTGCTAAAACCCCCCACAGCAGCAGAGCATTGCACTGACTCATCCATATCAGGGACAGGAGCTGCAAGTTTATGTTCTGTGTGACGGCCCCGAGCTTGGGGGACCGTCTCATTGATCGCGTACTAAAACTACCATCTTACTTTGAGGTTACCACAGGATGCGCCTGAGCCCAGTGTTTCCATTTGGCTGCACCATATATCGCAAAAAATATTGGATCGCGATATTAGGTGATGCAATATCAGTATCGCAAGAAGCCACAGTATATCACAGCATCACTAAAGTCTTCCTCTGACTTTTTTTGCAAACTCAGCCAAAAACAAACAATGCATTGAACTTATGAATGTGTAAAAGTTCAGTTTGAGTTAAACATTTACTAACTTAGTTCAATTATTGTCTCGTTTTGGTCCTGATGAAGTGTTTTTTAAGCCTTCTTTGACACAATTTGCTTTTGTTTCATTAGAATGGAAGTGAAATATCGCAATAATAAGTTACTTCAATATCATTCAGCCCTACCACCCATAAAAGGACCGCTCCTTCCCCACTCCTGTGCTGCTCCTCTCTGGCTCTGCTCCACCTGGCCCTGAATACGTTGTAGTTTTTATTACATGAAACATATTAGTTTTATGTTATTAATCTATAATTCATTAATAACCAGTTACAATAATCTATATTTACTTTATAAATTAGTAAAATAAAATGTAGAAATGTATACTGATTGAAAAGCATTCACCCAAATGAGATGACCACAAAAATTACCCCGTAAGTATCGTGCACTTGGATCAAGTTTTACATTTTACATTTGATTTTACTATGTGTGCATCATAATACAGTTCAAACCTGTATTTCGATTACAAATCCAGGTATTAAGTGAACTACTACTAACTTACAAAGTTCTTCAAAAGGGAAATACTGTGAGACAACTATGTTTTGAAGCTCTATCCACCTGTTAGTCATAAAGTGACATAAAACCTGTTCTTGTCCATTAACTTCTGGCATCAAAACAACTTTATTGCTGTGTTAATGGTCTATAACAGAGTTGGGCCATTTTTTTGGTACTTAAAGAACTGTATTTCTCTGGAATACATCAACAAAATATGAATGTTGTATTTTGATTATAAATTATAATAATGAGTTATAAATCTGCATAATGGCTTGTGTTCCGTTTTCTGGTTTCAGCCCATTTCAACCAGAAACATAAAAGGTTTTATAGAGTAAGTCTAGAACGGCCCGTGTCAAATGAAAATTGAAGCCATCTGAAGGTTCAAAGTCCACCATTGATCATTAAAAAAAGACAAAATCGACACATTTCTGAATAGTTATACTCCACAGTAATAGGAAGCAATTCAAACAACCTGCATAACATCAATTAACATGGAATAATATGGAATAAGTGTGTGACGCATTTTCTTTTGCATATTGCCTTAATTTGCAATTGTATACAGATTATTTGTATGTGCATTATACTATTCTATATGAATTACAATAATGTATTATTCCAAATGAATGGGCTAGAGTTCACACTTCATGCAGTGTTCACCATGATATTAAATAACAGAAAGAATCCATCAGACTCTCATGAATTAGACGACTAGACAATTGTCTTTAAAACCAGTTTGTCTCATGGCACTCACCGAGTTCACGTCTATCTATCCAGTTCACTCAAGTCAGAACAGTATCACTCCAGTGGAAAGGAAAACACACGAGTTTGTGCCGCTGCAGAGCATCACCAAACACCACCGCACTTAACTCAGGTGTGCACCCCTGCCCCCCTACCTCGCTCAAAGCCTCATATTGCCTGTGCAGAGCTTGGACACAGACACGTGAACCATACAACTTTTTATATATTATTTTTATATATTATCATAACTTCTGTGAGCTAGCCGTGCCTTGTGACGCTAAAGATGTAGCCGACCTGATGAGCACCTGTGCCGTTTCGCACTGACTTGTCCTGCTTTCGTATGGGCTTCCTCCTTATCTTCTGACAGAGACACAGCTGCCTCCGAAAGTTAAAAAGAATCCGATGGAGCAAAAAGTGACGTACCAATGCTAACGTGGCTAACAATGTTAGCTGCTCTGACCCGTGCCTCATTATAAACCAAACAGAAAACTCCTGCGTTATTAATTATTATAAATAACTCATTAGAAGAGCGGGCCTTAAAAACACACGCTTCAAATTTGAGCCCTAAACCCACATTTTCAGCAAATTTAAGACTTTTTAAGGTCTTATTTTTACAAAATCAAATGTAAGACTTTTTAAGACCCCGTGGGAACCCTGATAATAATGTTTCTTCATGTGTTTTTCTGGATTATCATTGGATTAGTACCTGTCTTGTAGAGCTCTGAGGCCCCTTTAAAGAACCTGGGCACTGCAGCCTCCAGGATCATGATAAAGTCCTCCAGCTCCTCAGTCACTCCCACCAGCAGGTACTCATTCACCAGGTTCAGCTTGGCCTGGTCCAGAGCCCAGTGGCTGCCGGCGTTCCTGCAAAGACAAAACAACGAGACACATAAGCAACACGAAACGGTGACTAAAGCCAGGGTCAAACGATCGGTCAGTGTTCATTGATAGATGCTCAGTAATGAGCTTCATAATGACCTGGAGACACAGCGCTCAATGCTCCAATTTACAGAGCACATCCCCCGCCAGTCAGACATGTACAGTACGTGACCCGGGACACTAAAGCAAATAACTGGATTAGTATGATTGCTCTACTTTTATGAAGCACGCCATTACTTTCAATTCATGTCACTTCACACTTGCATATTGTTTCTGTATAGGCTTAATTTACTGTGTTTTTTTTGCTCTTTATTGAAACAGCTGTGCAGCAAAGGGGAGCAAAGAAGAAAGGGGAATGGGAGGGGCTTAGTCAGAAAAGAGAAACAACTATACATTTAGTTCCAGCTATTTTAGATAAATATTGCATTTTCTACCCAACATAGTGTAAGATGGTGATAAAGATGTGTGAAAAACATAATACCCCTGGTTTAAATTTGTAAATTTAGTAATGTTTGTTTTTGACACAGCCTCACAAGGACATTGCCATGCAGTTCACTGCTATAAGCTCATCTCGTTCACCCTTTCAACATGGCAAACGCAAATACATGTTTGGGCTTTACAAATACAATTTATAACCAGTGCCACTTAGCCATCATAACGTCACAGGACTGATGATCAAGTGCAGAGTCTCACCAGCACTCAGAATGGTGTCCACAGAAAAAAGGGATCTGCAGCCACAGCTTCTCAGGAGCACAGTCTGAGCCTCCAGACGCCACACACTCATCAAACGTCTGAAACACCAACAAGACGGGTTCAATCAGCCGCTATTCGCTATACAGTGGTCCAAATTAGCATCACAGGGATTTGAACAGTTTGGTACACAGTAAGATGTTCTGATCAGAAACATCAGAGAATGTTTTTAGATATTTTGGCACAATAACCTTTTTGTCTCCTTGCTTTCGCCTGCGTAGTCCAGGTCTATAGTCATCTCCAAACCTCAGGAAGTAGTAATAGGACACTAGTCTCTCTATAGGGTCCCTCACCACATTAATGTACAGCGGCTTCCCCTTGACTCCATACCTAGACACACATCAAGTAATTTGATTTAATTGTACACTTGGAAAAAAATAAACAGACTGCCTCTCGGTGCACCATGAACCTGGCTGAGTGTTTATTGTACTTAAGAGGGAACATTTTCCATTAGCAAAAACCCAACACAAGAACACTTAGGATAATTGGCTGTGATGACTGAAATGATACAGCCTGCAGAGATAAGGACAACAAAGCCATTAATCAACATTGAAGCATCAGCATTAGCCAGTCAATAACAGACCCCTGCTATCTGTGGCGCTAACTGTATCCAATCTGGATAATATAAGCGCTAATATTAATGAAAATGAACAACAACAAATGAACAAAGTATAGTCGTACTTGGAGAAGTCGATGTAGGCAACGTGACCGTGGAAAAAGCCCGGCTTCATCGCTTTCCAGGACGTGACATTTCGGACAAAACGCACCTGCACAAAAGGGAAAAAACGGAACAGTATAAGCAACAAATAGTACTACCGCTAACCTTAGAATTGTTAAAAAGAGTACAGTGAATAGTATTAGTATTTGACTATTTGTATAAGTAGACTTCATTGTTACCATTGATTAAAGGTGTGTATTATACAAAATCGACTCTTTTTAGAGGTTTTACCTTGTTACAGCATTCTACTTTCATCAAAAACATGTTTCGAATTGCTAGCACATCTTTGAGTAATCTTTGGATCTTCACCAGTGGCAATTCTTAGCATCACAGCGGCAGCTCCCAAAAAAGCTCCTTCTGAGCTCCTTTGTATCCAGGAAATGCGTTCTTCAATCCCTTGCTAAGCTTAGTTCTTTTATTGTGAAGTGAGGGCTCACTTGAAGGATCAGGAAGTGAAACTACTGGATATTTTGTTTTGTCAGTTTTAGATCAATATAGCCTTTTCTAACCAACAAAGTGTAAGATGGTGATGAAGATATATTGGACATTATTACAATGGTAATGGTAGATGTGTAGTTATTACAGAACCATAAAAGTACACTTTTGGTTTTCTAACTATGCCAAGATAATAGTAATTAGGGTAGCAAAATTAACGGAAATATATGGGAATAAACAGGGAATTAACACAACTGGAGATTACTTCTTTACAGACTGCAGCATAGAATCAGATTTAGATTATAGTTATACAATGAAATATCTATCACAACAAGAAAAGTCTCAAAGAAATCATCTATGTGCCGGTGCACCAGGGTTTGAAGAGGACAGTGTTTCAGGTTGTGGCTGATACAAAGAAGGGCTTTAAAGCAGTACTAAGTAACTCTTGCCCCTAGAGGCCATAAGCGCAACTGCAGGTGTCTTAGCATGTTACGATTTTTTAACTTATTAAATGTCTTGGAGAGTAAATACTACGGTGACAGAAAAGGTGAAAGGGGAGAGGGGTGTTGTACATCCAGTTATACAATGGGAATATTTTTTTCACTCAAACTTGGCTGTAAATACGGTTTAAAGTGGCACTAGCCCGCAGTTAGCTTTGCCCGTTAGCCTGTTAGCTTCTTCTCCGTGATTCTATTCTATGCCGCCCCGGTGGCAGTCAAGTTGCAAGCATGGTTTTCTAGCCAGAGACACCAGGGGGAGATGAAAGACCCTCCAATCATCCCATTAACACTTGTATTACCCCCAGAGGGACTACGGAAAGGATTTATTAAGGTAAACAAGTTACTTAGTACTGCTTTAAAGAAATGGAACAGACTTCCATGTTTGTGTCCATCTTACATATATTCATCAAGTGTGTGCAGTATTACAATATGATATGCAGTACTTTTAAAGTATATAATTTAGGTCTGTTCTGTTAAATGCAGATCTTGTCAGACACAGGCCTCCTATTAGTCGGCATCTGTCATGATGAATGATGAATTTAACCAATCATAGTGCGATAAAACTATATCATGATTTAAAACTTTGCCATTTCTCCCAACACTTATTAAAAAGATCATTAAGCAGAATGCAGATTTAGGAAAGTTGTGTTATGTTTGATTATACGGGGCCTCACATGTCTTGGGTCGGGGGTGGGTGCAAAATGCAAATGCATGTTTTATGGTTCAAAAGCATAATAAGTGGGTAGCTAATAGTTCACCAATTGCTTAATAAAAATGCAAAAATATAATGTTTTTCTAGTGTTAGCTTATGCTATATTTACATGGAAAAATGGTCAATAAGGGCGATCTGTCTGGACCCTTCTCCAGATCCGGAGTTCGTGGTCAGGAGTATGTCATTTTTCTGCCATGAATTCCATATTTATTCCTGTACTCCCTGTGTTGTCATTGCTTTGGAAGTACTTGTTATAACCCTGTGGGGCGAAGGGCATTTGTACAGCAGCAGTGCCAAGCTTTAAGCAAAAAGTTAGACCTACATGTGCTTTGCAACAACGGGGCTATTTTAGGCTTTGAACACCTGTAGGCAATATTTCAAACTGTCCGGTTGGTCGGAGTTAAATTTATGGTAAAGTCAAAAGCTGGATTTGGCAGCGCAACTATGTTTTCCTGGAAACAAAACGAACTTTCCTGTTTGAAATTAAACCGTAGTGATGTGTGGCGCAGCGGTTTATCATCATTAAAATAATAATAATGATAATCAGTATTGGGCAGCCTGTTTTGTAACGTGGCACACAGGATATTACCTTGGCATCAGAAATAACCAGCACAAAAGCCCCGGGCTGTTTACCGAGTCCTGAGCTGCACTGAGAGAGATGAGGCGTGGAGTGTGGTGCCATGAAAAGAGTGGTGTCAACATTTGGGCACTAAAGCCAATGCTACTCTGTGGAAAAATGCGTAGAAATGCCAAAGCGGGGTCAAAAACGTTAACCTTAGAGGCAAATACGCACTTTCAGATTCGACGTGCTCTTGAAATCAACATCACACGGCTTGCAGGGATGTGTTTTGGAAAGGAATAAATAATAATACTAAAGCAAACAATATAAATAGTGCCAACATGCAAGTTGATAATGGCTGAGTGGTTAGTGTGTTTGCCCACAGGTTCAAAGGTCCGCAGTTTGAATTCATCTCCGACCAGCAGCTCTCTCATAGAGTGTGTAGACTTGGAGACTGTATTGCATTACTCCTCTGAGAACAAGTTTTGTCTAACATTCTAAAGTGTGAGTGGTTGGTGGAGGATGGAGGGTCTGTAAATGGCGTAAATTGACAGCCACACTTCTGCCAGTCTGGAAATGACTTAAATTGTGTCCTTATACTCTCCTTTATGTAGCCAGAAGTTTTCAGATTCTGTTCAAAATGTTCAACACTCGAAGAAAATCTAAATCTAAAATGCCCCTCCGACCACCACCAACCACTCACTCACACACTGCATTCACCCAGGCTTCCCTGTGGTCCCCAGCGATCCAAGTACCAGGCAGGTCCTACCCTGCTTAGCTTCCGAGGTCTGACGGGATCGGACAGGGCAAAGGTGGTACGGCTTTTCCCAAAGAATTATGGATCTGTTAATATTTGGTTAATGCAATGTGACCAAATGCTTTAAATTTGAGTGTTTATGTTAGCAAAGTATTAAAGCTGTACTAAATAACTTGTTTACCATAATAAATCCTTTTCGTAGACCCTCTGGGGGTAATACAAGTGTTAATAGGATGATTGGGGGGGGGGGTCTTTCATCTCCCCCTGGTGTCTCTGGCCAGAAAACCACAATTACAACTTCCCCTGCACCGACCCGGGAGCACCAATACACACTAATAGAATCACGAAGAAGAAGGCAAGGTTAGTTACTGGTATTTACAGCAGAGTTTGAATGAAAAAAAGTATCTCCATTGTGTAATTGGATGTAGACTATCCCTCTCTCCTTTGGCTTTTCTGTCAGTGTAGTATTTACTCACACGAATAAAAATTAATGAGTAAAAAAACGCAACATGTTACGACACCTGCAGTGGCGCTTATGGCCTCTAGGGGCATGAGTTACTTAGTTCTGCTTTAATAATGAATATAATTATTCGAGAAAGATTTATCACAATTAATCATGAATAATCTGAAAAATGTATCAGTTGACAGCACTACATTTACATGACACCAACTTTGTCACCTGAAACGTTGAGCTTTGTAATTAATCAACATTAAACCGGAATTGCACTGTCAATTATTGACAATTGCCAACCTTGTGGCAGTAACACATGGAATTTGGAGGATGAAATATTTTTGTGTTCAATGGTACTGGAGTCAAAGGCATTTATTAATTGAATACGATGTTTATGAAGCAAATATTAGTAAATCAGTATCATATTTTTACCATAATGTCCAGCTCTTTTGGCCCGTTACTCTGTCAGTCAGTGCTCCCTCACCTGGTCCTGTAGCGACATGACGGGGTTGTTCTTGCTGGTGTTGATGTGCAGCACGTGGAAGTTGTTTTTGGCGCACAGGTCGTAGGCGATGTTGGTGAAGGAGGTGCTGGCCGTCTTTGGGACTCGGTTGTAGATGATGACCAGGTCGTCCTTCTCTGACGCCAGCGAAGACTCTCGGCCCAAAGACTCGCTGTGCCTCCGCTCCACCTGCGCCACCTCGTGCCTCGCGATGGTGCGCTCTGAAACACACACACAACAAACAATATTAAAGTACTGTTTTGCAAGGTTTTTGTATCATTATTTCTTGTAGCTGCTGCAGTATGGGTTCCATTAAATTCAAATTCAAAAATTAATCGTGAGCGGCTGAGGACTATCTGACCTATGCAATTTTGTTGTACAATTGAATAATGGCAGTAAAAGCACTTTAACTTCCACATATAATTGCGATAACAGATTATGCAGCCCTAGTTGTACATAGAATTATAAACATATTCCGAAGACCTTTCTACAGTCCGCACTAATTAAGTTGCATTTCCAAACATAGCCTGCGGCGAGCTGTTTACTCTTTTCCTCCGGCGGCAGGTGTAAGGACCAATAACCCTCACAATAAAGACAAAGAAAATAAACCGCTACTTTTTAAATTAAGGACACAGGAGCTAATTAGCACGGCTTAATTAAGGAAACAGCGCAGCCCTCAAAATACAATACCACAGAAACAACTCGTTAGGCCGTCCATGATAATATTGACAGGAGGCGTAATTAAAAGTGTTGCTTCGGTGCAGAGTTAATTAAAGCCGGTTACAGCGGTGGCCTTCGTCTGTGGACTGAGGCGAGCGGCTGCTGCTCATTCGCTCTGCTAAGAAGAAATATATGCACTGGGCGAAAATAAACACGAAGCAATAGCAATTAAAACGGAAGATCGTAAACAAAGACTGTAATTACTGGATTAAAATTGTACTTTTAAAAAGGCATAAAACAAAAGTGTGCTTTATTTGTATAATATGTTTTACAATAAATGTTTGTAAATAACATTGAGAGTCTGTGTATGCAGACCACATTATAGTGTATTTCTAATGAATACCACATGAACCTCCTGGCCAAGTAGAATTGCAAAATTACATTAATTCACCGCATAGGCCTATAAGGAAATATGAGGCTATTCACCAGTGATGACAGTCATGGCTGGGAAACAGTTGTTTTGAAATACCATACAACACTTTAATGACATCATGTACAGTATATTATGTGTTAGATCAGGAAAGGTCAGCACAGCACAGTAGACCCTACAGCTAAGCAATTGTCTAAATATTTCAGTATCAGATTTACATTTGCAGGAAACTCGACTGGTGCTTTCCTTTCCATACTATTCAGAGAAGAATATTGTCAAGAATATCAAAACCTTTTCTTTACCAGGACAGTGGAATTGCATTATGAATCATATATGAGTAATTACATGTCAAGTAAACACATTTAATAAAAATAAATAAAAAAAATCCTGTTTGACCAGCTCAAACTTGGCATGATCGTTGGAAATGCCCACAATACTAAAGTGAGTAGTTTGTTATACTTCACAGTTTGCAAAAAAGTTAGGTTTTAAAATTTGGGCATGTCAGGCCAAAATCATGATTTACAATTTCACAAAATCACTAATAGAGTTAATCATGATTTACACTTGCCTTGTTACCCTGTAATTCGGACCTCTACAACAGCAATACGCCTATGTGTGGATCTTGTTATAATCTAGCACAGTGGTTCCCAAAGTGGAGTCCCGGGCCCCCTGGGGGGCCTCAGAGGCATTGCAGGGGGGCCGTTGAAAGGAAAAATACATTTATTTGGACAAATGTATCAGTTTAAACCAGTAATTGGTTTACAGTCATAGCTAGATGTTGCTTTTTAATGTAATTTTAGCTGTGAAATAATAAGAAATTCCTTTGAATGGAGTACATTTTTATGATTTGGGGGGCCCAGAGAGATTCTTGGATAGATAAGGGGGCTGCAGTGTCCCGGACTTTGGGAATGGCTGATCTAGCAGTTCATGTTAATGCATATTGACTTGTTAAAAAAAATCACATGATTCTGGATTTTCCCAGATAAATTGTGAATCCAATCAGTCCTACAGTAATATTGAAATAATGTAATTAGGAGTCAGGGGCACAGCTCTAATTTCAATAATATATAGCTGCAATCAACTTTATATTTGCAATGTCAATTATATTTATTTATACAGAACATTCAAAACTACTACAACTCCTCAAAGCAAAAAAACAAGCACCTGCTGTTCTTGCATTGTTGAAAGCTAGTGATTATTATTTAATTTATGTTTTAATACAGACTTAAGCATGTTTAGAGACTAGGCTGTTCTAACACTCAATAAATGAATTTCACACTTAGTCCATCATGGGTAAACCACACTCAAGCTTTTGGTCTTTTCTTACCCAGTTTTGCTCGGGACTCCTCTAGGTTCTGGATCTGATTCTCAATGACGAGCACAGCCACTCCAAACGCCAGCAGAGCCAGCAGATACAACTTGGGCGCCATCATCATGATCCTGAATAGCCCCATCAAACTCCCAGCCTGGTCCCGATGCTCTGCGGGAGGCTAACCCCGAATATGCAGCCTGCTACTGCGGCTAGCTCACACTGGATGCCTCGCTATCAGCACTTTTACGCAGAGTCGATGACAATGCACGGAACCAGCTATCTTTTGGACTTCATGTTTATGATATCACGCAGTATTTTTACACGAGGCGTACGGGTTATTTGCAGAGAGCATCTTTGCTAAACAGCGTCGCCCAATCTGGCGGTCCTCATGGTATCGCTAGCTTTGAACTAAATCCACTGTTCACCAAACTGTTTCTCCCATTGCATTGTGTCCACAGCACGCAGCATGTCTTAGTTTGTTTCCGATCTGATTAACACTTAAATAGAATACATGAAAACTAAGTAAAATGCGCCTAAACTCTAATTGGGTCGTGTTAGCATCCGCTAGCATCACTGTTATGTTGACTTCAAAGCTTTTCTTCTACGCCTCCATGAAAAGTGTCACGCCCTCTAGTGGCCCGGAATGTCTAAAATAGATTACAATCAGATGCAAGAAGTGCCGTAAATAACTGTTATATTTGACTTGACTGACACTGACCATTTTACAGCTTTATTTTTTTAATGTATCTGTAATACTGCTTGTCTGCGTGACGTTTCAAGGAGAACTCAAAGTAAAGTCTGTCAACAGCAGGTTTATCAAAGCCAACATGGAAGCTACCACCATCCAATTAACCCTTTATAGGGCAAGTGACTATTTTTAGCAGTTTCTGCACACCTTACATATGGCCTTCCTGCTGCACATCAGTAAGGTAAAGACCATGGATCTAATATAACGTAAAGACGCACGTAGTCCTCACTCAGCCAATCAAACGAGATCACCCTACATCACAGATCCCACTACTGTGGCATTTGACCAATCAGCAGAGACTGGTCGGACATTTCTATACATAACTTCAAAACTAACGATGGTAAGTTGATGAGACTCACACATTGTATTGGTGAATAATTGTGCTAAGTGATAATATATGTGTTGTTTTTGGAGGATGTAGTGAAATAAGTTAAATTACAGCATGAAAAAGGCAGGCACCATATTTGATCATAAGCCCTGTTCTCATAAACCTGAAGTTAATTAATGTTGTCCATATTTGGACATGCCCGTTGCACCTATTATTAATACTTACAGTATTTTCTTGACAAAAGAACCAATAAACCCTAGGACTATGTTTTTATGTTGCCAAAGGATATTTTTAGTAACATTTTTAGGCAAACAATATTGGAGGTACATGTAAAGCACAATCACATTACAAAAGCTCTTGCCTATGACAGGTGTGATCATTCAAACATCAATATCACAAAACACAACGCCTCCTGAATACCAGCAATGATATGATCACTTTCAATTTTGAAGTTAACATTTTGACCATTTACGACCGGTAGGCTTCATCCAATGGTTGTAATGGTAGGTCTACCATGTTGGCACTAGATGGAGCTAGAGCTTTAGAATCTATTCTGGATCTATGGCTCATACCATGAATAGTCACATTTAAATGAAAGAAATAGTCTAAAATGTTTCAATGCATGTAATTATATTTTCTGGAAATAAATAAGAAAGACGAGTTTGATTTCTTCCTACTCCTATTTGAATTATAGGTTAGTTTGGTATATACTTATTTGTATCATGTATGTGATATATACAAAAAAATGTATGTGCCAATTTCACCAGAAAACAACTTTGACAAAGCTTGTTCAACACTTATTTTGTTCCCTTTTTTTATTTATTTATTTATTAGATATGACTCCTAAATTATCAGGTTATATATGAATCTTTATAATGCACAGTCTCATTCAATTTATATCCAGCTTACATCACTGGCATTGCTATGTCACAGTGGTAAACAAATTGCAGATATACTTTGCTCTTTTATGCAATCAACTTCTTTATTACATTGAACAACTAATATTGAAAACTAATATTGTTCTTTATTGCGGTGTGTTGGAATGTAGGAGGCTACTAACCAAACATTTAATTCTCATTCATTTAAATCTACCACTAATCGGTTTTGTAGTGACCCAATGCTCAGAGACGGCCGGATCCGTGGAGTATACTCTTTAATAATTGGTTTATAGAGTCCCTCCTGTAATTAGAATTTCAAACAGAGGAACCAGAGACACTGATAACCATCCAGTTCAGCCCCTTTATCACGTTCTTCAATACAGACCATTTTGAGTGACTTCCTTCTTTTTTTTGTAGGGTTACATATAGCTTTCATAAAATACTTACAGAAAGGAGCAGAGATAGGCTTATTTCTCTCTTTGGAAGATGAGTGGAGCAGTAGAATGGTGTAGGTAAAGCTCTCACCATCGGCTTTAAGGCATAATCACGACACAATTAAGATAATTTCACAACGAGCGCTGGTGGCAAGAAAAGCAATTTTTACAGGCTGTAATCGAGTCGAGCTGACAGATTAAGATAGCAGGTGACGGGGGGGAAATTGTGTTGGCTTAAGTCTTAGGAGTGGGATCCACGGTGGCCTGAGGTGCAGAACTGAAGTAGTGGGTATTTGTGTCTCAAGGCATGTAGCTGCACTATATTACCTGCTTTGACATCCGGTGACTTAAACCTTAAAAGAGGAAAAGTGCTCACATCTGCGGCCATGTTTTTCTTCTTCTTCTTCTTCCTCTGAATCAGACAGCTAGTTCTGACCATGAACTGCATGCACTCATGATCTGGAGAAAGACCAGCCTGAAAGATTTGATCAAATACATTGGATAACAAGGAAGAACAGGAAATGCTCATCATTAAATTGGAAGCTAAAAATGGACAAAGAACCAGGCTGGTTGCTTTTTGTGTTGTGCTCTTTCTCAAACATTCATCATTTGATTTTTTTTTTTTTTTTTTTTCTTTGGTGAATATGCAGCAACTGTGTCTTAAATCCTTGGACGCGCAGCATGGAGGACACAATAATTGATTATACTTTGTTCTATTTGCACCTAAGCCTCATTTCATGACAAATGTGAGTGTCGTAAACTGCTGGATCACGACTTAACATTATGAAATACAGTCTCCTGCTAAATAAATGCAGTTTGTTGCATCTCACAGTTGCAAAAATGTTTAAAAAAATATAAAGACTCCTGGTTTAGACAATGGACAGACAATCACAGAGCTGAGGCAACCATTCCCCTCAATTTGAACGGGCATTTGGCTTCGATTTAGAGTAATACATTTATCATTAGTATTCATACTCATGTTTTAATATTGAGCAGTATCACAAACTGGCATTAATCAGTAAAGCGATAGGCATTCCTCCACCACTAGATGGCGCTGATAGCATACTGAGCATTAAGGTTTACTGTGCACAGGAAAGAAAAGACCCTCTGTTGATAACAAACTAAAAGCTGCTTGATTATATCAGTCGGTTGTGTTTATTTCATTGTTGACCATTGTTGCCATCCCTACATCAGAAGAGGGGTTATGTTGGTATAATGTGGTATAACATCTTTTTGAGTTTAAAATGACCATTCTTTATATTTGTTTTTTGTATGGAGCCTGTGATAAAGTGATGGTGCTCATACTAAACATGTTTTCTGCACACAGTTCTGACACCAACAAATGTTACTGTCAAAGCTTTACTTTCATTTTCCTATTTAATTTAAACATGTTTCCCTCAGAAGAAGAAGAAGAAGAAGAAGAAGAAGAAGAAGGTCCCATCTGTGTCTAGGTCAATTTTGGGATTTGGGGGGCACTGGCATTGGAGGAACCAGACAGTGCAATCCCCTGCGCCGGAGACTGGCACGCTTCAATCATACGATGAGAGGCAACACATTTCCATGGATCTCAATGCCCTGTCCCTTACACGGCCCACAGAATAGACTCCCCGTCTGAAATTTCTGCTGAACTTTAAGTCTTGAATAAATAAATTTGCCTCCTGATTTGTCCCGCGCCGGCTCCGGCCATGTGCATAATCTGTGCGTTTGGAAATCTGTTTGACGAGTACCATGTTGGGTGATGATGGGGGAGAAAGGAAGCACTCTGGGTGTTTCTTTGGCAGTGTCAGCAGTTCTCAGGCGCGTTTGTGTGAAGGAGGGAACAGTGAGGAGACACAGGGCAGGGGCACATGTGGCCACTAGAGGGCACGTGTGCACAGGGAAAGCGTCGACATTTGGGGACGTTTAAATTCTAAATTATTCTTACAGGCGACACAACAGCGGATCCCTTGAATAAGTTGCATTTGTTTTTGACGACTTGATGGTCTCCTGATGGCCGACCAGTGCCACAACTGACCGTGTTGAAGCTTTCGGGGGCTTTTCTCCAGAGTTTGAGCCAGTATCTTTGTCAGAAATACCTAAATGAAATACCTAAACTCACACACCATCCGTGTTTTATTTACTGTATTCCCTCATGGTTCCTCATTCTAGTCCTACTCACCCACTCCTGCCTTATTTCCCAGATCTGAGAAGATCAGGCTTTGGGTGGTCACAACACTTGCACCAATAGTAGGCCAAGGACTGCATGCACAAATATGAGTTTTATTCATATTTATTGACTTAAATTCAGACACAATATGAGTAAAGTTTATGTATTTATATAGCACCTTTCACAGACAGAGAAGTCACACAAGGGCTTCACAAAATCTAGTTTTATATGAGGTAGAATATAATATAAATATAAGAAATAAAAATATGAAATCTGTCAGGATCAGAATGCTAATGAGGTAAAGTGAAGAATCTGAGCGTGAATGCAACTTCTTTGTGTGTATGAAATGCCAGGGCAGCAGTCAGGGCCTTGAATGTTCCGCTCATTTGTGTTGGTATTTGGCACCGTCAGGTCAACTGTGTGCGCTGTGGCAAAAGGTGACATTCATCACATTGTACAATGATGACATCAAACCGAGATAGAGCAAAGCCGCTTAGTCAGACTGAAATAAAAGTTTATACTATTTATGCTTTTACTGCCTTTTCAAATTCAACACTATAAGTATTTTTGTAGCCTCAATTACCCCCAAAGGGACGTTTGTCCTCAGCATTTGACCCACCCTTCAACCATGGCCTCAGGGCAGCCTGTTGGACACAGTATGTGCAGTTCCAGCATGGGGACCTATAAGATCTTGAAAGATACAATTACTTTGTCAAGAGAGCATAAAGCGTATTATATTGCATTAATAGAGTGGTGACACTTTTCTTTACAGCACAGTAATAATATGGTAATGGCAAATAACACGGATAATCCATCAAACAACGTTTCCAAAATTATTACCAAGAAAACACTGCCTATGTTTCCCAGTGATTGGTAAATGGACTCAACTTATATAGCACTTTTCGACCTTTATCAGGCCCAAAGCGTTTTACAGTAAGGAACCAGTCACCCATTCACTCTCTCATTCATACACCAATGTACGCAGACACTGTAGGGTGAAGCGTCTTGCCCAAGGACACAATGGCAGTGTCCATTTGCGGGGGCTGGGATTTGAACCCACGACCTTCCAATCAAGAGACGACCCGCTCTACCAACTGCGCCACCAACTGGGTGATGAAATAAATCGTGTGTGTGTCCGATTTCAACGTAATAACAATAATTATTATGTTCTTAAGCTCTGAGCTTTTATACCTTACTGTGGTTTAAAGCAGTGTTTCCCAACCAGGGGTACGGGGACACCTGGGGGTACTTGGAATTATTTCAGATTAAAAATGAAAGTGAAACTGAGTAGAATTTCAGTATCAATTTACAAAAACAAGATTCAGCATTCGTGGATTTTCTGCTTGGTCATTTATTCTCAAAATAGTTTGTCTTACTAAAGTGCAAATCTGTGGAATTCTTAACTGTGGGACCTTTGGACGTCTGCGTTTAACTTCTTGACCCCCCGACAGTTCGGCTTTACCCAAATCTAAAAACTTCTTACAGCCTACAGGCCAGTGTAACACCACATTTGAAAGCTAAGACCTACAGTAAGATCTCTCCTTGTGTTTCCATGCGTTGTTGCCGCACTTTTTGTCACGTTTTTGTTACTTTTTCATCACTTTTTTGTGGTCTTCTTTGTTGCGTTTTTGTGACTTTGATGTTGCTGTTTTGACGCTTTTTTGTCATGTTTTTGTTGCTTTTTCATCCTCATTTACGTCTCATTTTTGTCGCTACTTTGACGCTTTTTTCAGGAAGTTTTTTTAGATTTGGGTAATGCCTGGATACCTGGATAATAACTGGAGGAAATGTTCTTGTGTAGGTGGGGGTTAAGAGGTTAAAATGTTCACTTCCAGGGTTAAGGCTTGACTTAAAACTGACACATACCCATCTGAAAAAACATGTGAATCGCTTTGCATGACTTGTTGCAAATTAGAGTCCCTTCTCTTCTCTACAACCTCATGCCTTATATCTGGAATTTCGACATCATGTCTCTCCAGCACACGAACACAACTCATTAGGCGCCCTGTATTGTGGGCTACAGTGCGCCCCGACTCTGCCCCTGTCCCGCGCAGGTTCCTGGTGGATGGTGATGGAGAATGAGCGCAGCAGAGGGGATTTGGAGAGGCGCGTTCACACAAAGACATTGTCTGAGGTACAGGCACCTCTCTGTGCCGCGCCGCCGCGACAGGCCTTTAGTATTTCCTGTCAAACGGAGCATTGTTGCTTTTAGTTCACCTTAAGTGTCTAGACAGTGGTTTTGCTGCTCCGTTGGTTCTCTTGGATTGAGGCCAAATCTTCACTCCTGCAGGCGATAAGAGTCTTATCGGGCTGTTAGCGCCGGGGCTGGAGACTGGAGCAGAGCTCAAGTGGAGTGTCAGTCAGGTGGGAGTGTGGGCACCTGGGAGAGAGAGAGGAGTGAACAAAGAAACACATGCAACTGGACAAGGTTCATATTCTGGCTCTTAAAATACTACTGTATGTTCAATAGGAGTCTGACAATATATCCATTGTCCAATATATCGCGATATTTTGCGGGACGATATGATACCGACTTTTTATTCCGATATCGATACTTTTGTTGATGTCATGCATATTAATGAGCAACGTCATGCATATTAATGAGGCAGTAGTGCACCACTGTTTTCACAGTCAATAGAGGCAAATAATGATCAAGAATTCAGTCAGGACAGCAGGGGGCAGCACTACAGTTTTAAGCACTTGGACCAAACACTGTCACACAAATAAATTACTTTTAATGATATTTTTTATAATTTTTAAAGGTCCTATATCATGCAAAATCGACTTTTTGGAGTTTTTAACCATGTTGTTATGCTATTTCCTTATCAAAAACACCCCCAGAGCGGTTTTTGGCTTCATTCACGCAGTTCTAAGTAATCCTCCTGAATCCTGCTCCGCCCTCTCCTGGTAAACGACTGAGCTGTTCAGTTGTGTCGTCACAAAGGAACGGAAGTGCTCTACGTCTGTAATGTAATGCCTTACGGCCTGGTTTTATTTTATAAAACAGCTTTTTCATTATTTTTGTTGTAAGAGAGAAATAAATAAAAAAGAAACTTTCCGACGCGTCTGTGCTGTCCCAGGAGAGTAAACAAACGCACCCCCGGCCGGAAGATCCGAACAGCGAACAGAAGTCATGTTTGTGCGAACTGAGCTCTTTCTAACCTACTCTGGACACGCCTGTTCATTTTTCTTACCTAACGATAATGTCACAGATGCGCGTTTGGCTACGAGAGGAACAGGACTATTCAACCTTCCTAAAGAAGAGTGCACTCGCCAGAAGTTGGAATTTCTTTCTGGGATTCAGCGACTATATCAACCAACCTGATGGATGCTTAGTGAACCTTGGCCAGAATCAAAGTGGATTAACTTTTATAACCAACGTGCGTCCGATAACGTAAACACCCGATGATGGGGAGGCCAGACTGAGCGGTGAGTCAATCAAAACGCGTGTTAGCTTGTGTGTTAGCCATTTATGAAACTGTGTTGCACATGTCAACTCCTTATAACTGCATTATGTGAAGTAACTTCACTGTTTGCAGCGATATTTATATTTATAATACTGCAAATGTGGAATGAGCGGAGAGAGGGGCGGAGTTAACTGAATCGAAGCGTCTTGTCTTCCGGGTAGGGAAAATACCCCCAAAAAATACTTATATTTCTCTCAAAAATGAGTTCTCCATAGTGATAGAGGTACAATATATCATATAAATGCCTATACTTTACTTTGGAATGGCTATGATACAGCTCCTTTAAGAAGATTAATTTGGGGGTTATTTATTACTTTTTAAATAGGACTGTGTTTTTTGTTTATTTAATTGTAAATGAAGTCGCTGACAGATCTATAGACCCATTTTCAGTGAGTAAGTCAGGGATCATTTATAAAAGTGGTACAAAGCACATGAAAAGAAATGTAAATGATGAGTAATATGTAGTATGTTAAAATAAAGGTTAAAAGTAGCATGTTTTTTTTTATCGTGATGTATCGTAGATTATTTTTGTGCAATATATCGATTATCGCAGTATCGGCGTATCGTGAGATAATTGTTATCGTGAGCCATGTATCGCGTATCGTATCGAATCGTGAGCTACCCAGCGGTTCCCACCCATAATGTTCAATACTCGTACTCAGGTACTGTAGGTCGAAAGAGAAAAATGAATTTCTAAAATGTGTTATTGTAATTTACAGCACAGCATCAACAAATTTAAGGTGGATATGGTCGAGAAGGAAATCAATATTCTTATTCCACTTAAATAAACGTGTATTGCAGCAGAGCAAAGGGAAGTCGCAGCTGATGTTTAAAGACAATTTTTTTGACTCACTCACTCACACCATCTCCAACAAGTTCTCAGGTGTCATGTCAAATGCTAAGCTATCATTTTTATTATTATACAGTTTTATTACACGGGTTCAGCTTGAAGTGAGCATATCCTGCATAACTAAGGCTTAAAAACAATCTTTAGGGTCCCTCAGCTTTTTTGTCTAGCTTTGTAAGGAAAAGACAGTCTGAGTGAGAGACACGGCTGGTTAGGATTCTGAATTGGCTTGGAGTGCTGGGCTGTACAGTGGAATGGAGAGGGATGATGTTAACAGTGAAAACAAGCTTTCACTTTCATCCAACGACATGCTTGAAAGCGACACTGAGATGAATACACTTTTAGTAAAAAAACTGCTCAGAATGGGTCCAGTGATGGATGATGGGTTTTTAAAGGTTTTGTGTTCAACAAGATCCATGCTTTATTAGAAAAATAAATGACTAAAGCAAACAGGAACACTCAATACTGGATTAATAAAGCTATGCTACTCTATGAGTAAAAAAGAGACGATTTTGGATATGTCTCCTTTCAGAAATTCTGTTATATTTGACCTGCCTTCTTATAATTTGATGTAACTGTGACACACTTTGAATAACCTTGTGTGTGAATTAAGTGCTTTACAAATACTTTGGTTCCAAACAAAACTGTGATATGAATGGTATAAATGGTGAGTGATTCTTGGAAAGTGTCTTTTATGGTGTGAGTGAAGTAATGCTTCCATGAATTATTATTCTGTACATTTTATGAACTCTTGTAAGTATAACATCAACCTGTCCAGGAACTGCAATTGGAAATTAGCATTTTTTTGCTATAACCTGGCACATGCATTGTCCCTAATCAAATACAATAAATTCAAAAATAAAATAAACTTGCCTTGCCTAGTGAAGTATCTTGACAAGTTGAGAAGATCTGAACGCTTTAGTCTGGTATATATGTAATTATGCCTGATGATAATTGATACATTGGTGGCATTGAAGAGGAAGAAGAAGAAGAAAGAAAAGCTTCTTTCCGCTTTCCAACCCAGTTACGCCATGATCCTGCCCCCCACATTGTTCTAACTCTAACCAAATCCTTTTTCCTAACCCTAACCTTAACCGTAACCCTAACCCTTTCCTTACTCCTAACCCTAACCTTAAACATTTGTAAAACGACAATATTAACTTAATAAAGCCAACTGAAAAAGCTACATTTGGAATGACATCCAATCAGAATTTGTGGGGGCGTGGCTTATGGCTTAACTCGGTTGGAAACCGGAATGAGGCGAAAGAGAAGAAAAAGAAGAAGAAGAAGAAGAAGAAGAAAGAGAAAGAGAAAGAGAAAGAGAAGAAGAAGAATGATAAGAAAAAGAAAGAGAAGAAAGAGAAGAAGAAGAAAGAGAAGAAGAACAGGTTCATAACTGTAGATGAGGCTGAGATATTATCAATCATTATGTCTTCAAAACCGTCTTTTCACTTGTCTTCTAGATCCAATTCCAATTAAACTCCTCAAAGAAATTACTCCTGAAATCTCAGATACCATATTGAAAATAATTAACTCGTCTTTAGAAAATGGGTATGTGCCCAGTCCTTTAAATATGCTGTTATCAAACCACTTTTGAAAAAAAACAATCTCGATCCTGATATTTTTAGCAAACTATAGGCCCATATCTAATCTGCCTTTCATTTCAAAAGTCTTTGAAAAAGTAGTGGCTAAGCAGCTTTGCCGCCACCTACAGGACAATAGTTTAGTTGAAAAATTTCAGTCAGGATACAGAACTTATCATAGCACAGAGACCGCCTTAGTCAAAGTTACCAACGACCTGTTATTAGCAGCTGACGCCGGACTAGCTTCAATCCTGGTTCTGTTAGACCTCAGTGCCGCCTTTGACACAATCGACCACAATATTCTCCTGCAGAGGTTAGAAACTGACGTAGGCATCAGGGGAACAGCCCTCTCTTGGTTTAAATCTTACTTATCTGATAGGCACCAATTTGTTAATGTAAACCAACAGTCTTAACCGTGTTCCAAAGTGTGCTATGGGGTGCCACAGGGTTTAGTGCTCGGGCCAATTTTATTTATATTGTACATGCTTCCATTAGGTAACATAATCCGAAATCACAATATAAATGTTCACTGTTACGCAGACGACACACAGCTGTACTTGTCAATGAAACCAGGTCAGACAAATATATTAGATGCGCTTAGTTCCTGCGTAAAAGCCATTAAGACCTCCTCCTCAACCCTGATAAAACCGAGGTTATTATATTAGGTCCTCAAAAACTGAGAGAGTCTTTATCTCAGCAGATCATCTCCCTGGATAATGTTAGCGTATCGACGAGCTCTACAGTAAAAAACCTTGGAGTTCTGTTTGACCAAGACCTCTCTTTTAAAACACATATAAACCAGGCTTGTAAAATTGAGTTCTTTCACCTGCGCAACATTGCTAAGAGTGATGCAGAAAAACGTTTTCATGCATTTGTTTCATCAAGGCTGGACTACTGTAACTCCCTGCTAGCAGCGTGTCCTAAAAGTTCCCTGCAAGATTGTTAACGCGTACAAAGAGAAGAGAACACATTACACCTGTGCTAAAGTCTCTCCATTGGCTTCCTGTTGAGTTTAGAATCAAATTTAAAATCCTGCTCCTCACATTTAAAGCCATAAAGGGTATGGCTCCGCTCTATCTCCAAGACGCAATCGTTCCATATCGGCCAACCAGAGCACTCTCAAAACTCAGGGCTACTAGTGATTCCTCGGGTCTCCAAAATCACTGTAGGAGGAAGAGCCTTTAGCTACCAAGCTCCGGTTTTATGGAATAAACTCCCAGCTCACGTTAAAGAAGCAGACACAGTCCGTACATTTAAGACTAGGCTCAAAACGTACCTCTTCGAATTAGCTTATGATCAGGTCAGTTAGGTAAAGCTCTAACCCACAGCCTGAAGTAAAGCTGCCTTAGAAGAAACACTGCTGTGGGAAGTACCGTACACTGAGCACTATCCTCTTCTTCTTCTTACTGCAAACTTTGTCTTATTATGATTACTATTCACATGGTGTCTCCTGTCCCACTCCCCCTCGGGTGTCCTGTCTAGATCGAATGGAGGAACCCGGCTGAACGGAGGAACCCTGCCTACTGGATTGACAACAAGGACTGGACGGTCTGCGATCTTAGCCCGTCTGCTGAAGGGACTCCATCGGCCCTGGGTCTCTATAGCCTGTTCGTCCATGGGAGTGGATCTCTCCTTCTGTGGTTCTCCCCAAGGTTTCTCGTTTCTCCCACCGGGATTTTGAGTTTTTCCTTGCCGTGCTGGAGAGTCTAAGGACAGGGGACACCCGCGCCGCTCGTCGCCACCCACTGCTGACGCTTATTTGGACATTATGTTTGCCCGGATACTTCATTCGCCTGAACTTTACATTGTCTTATTTACTGCTCTGTTTTATTGCCTTAATGTTCGGTGCAGAACCTATGAGGCAACTCCTGTTGTGATATCGGGCTTTACAAAACCATTGAGTGATTGATTGATTGAAGAAGATTCTGCTGGGATGTTGTGTCACACTGTTCAAATACCAGGACAATCGAGTGAATATGAACGGCTTCAGAGGAGATTGATACAAAGCAGCGAACAAGATATCGCAAGTTTTCACAAATGTCACACCATCCCAAGGACGATGCACAAACACAAAGTTTGAATCGCCAGTCTTTCAAGAAACCATAAAACATTGACAAAGTTAATCATTTCCACTCGTTCTTTGATCTCCTCCACATTAGTCACCAATAAAGACGGCGAGGATACACAAAGGCGGTTCAAACACGCAAACTCTTCAAGCTGCGCACAAGAAACAATATGCGACAGCGGTTCGCCTGAGCCACTTTTTACGGCACAGTGTTAAATTGCGAGATTGAGGTCATCCATTGGCGTACAATGAAGAGCCGCCATTCTTCCTGACAAGGGCCAAGAGGGTAATACAACGCCTATTCAATCGCATCCCTTTATGCCGGTCTTTGCTGGAAAATGTTTGTTGTGAAAGTCCAAGGTCCCTCAAGTAAAAAATCAATGGGACGGATTGTGCGCTGGTCCTTGTTTGAAGTCCATTGTGGCTCTATTCCCCAGCCAGGTAACGCAAGAATGCTGCTTTTATACGCGGCATAGTTGATCCACAATATTGGCAAATGGCCCTTAATTCCACTCTATACAAGGTAACTCTCCAGCTTGAAGACTCCTTTATTTTCGGTTTGAAAGATGGGCTTGTGTTGCACAATGAAAGGGACTCAATAGATGCGGATGATTTATTCAAGGGAAAAAGCGCTAAGACTTTGGAATGAGAAGCATGACTGCATTATTTCGCGAAGGACATGTTATTTTCTGCGACACGAGGCGAAATCTATGGCTGCTCAATTCATTCAGCGCCACAAAAGAAAATGGGAAAGATAAAAAAAAGGGGGGCAAGGGAGGGATGAAAAAAAAAACTTGTGAGAAGTCGTAGATAGGCCCTGTGTTTGCAGATAGGTCCGATGCAACTTTCAGGGCTGATAGTGGAGAGGTATTTAGGGGTTTTGCGATGTACTTTGAGCTTACAATGGTGTTTTAAATGTTCAGTGACTGGTTAAAGTTTTAGAATGTAATATGGGTAATAGGGCTGGGTTTAATTAATCGATTAATCAAATCGATTTTCCTTTGAACAGGCCGATATCGATTAAAAAAAACACTTGAATCGATTCTAAGGTAGTGTATTTCAATCTGCAATAACTTCGAAACTAAATGAGATAGAGACTTTTTTTGTTTTTTTGTTCTTCATTTTGAGTCCTAGCTCATCCCTGTAGCCCACGGGGAAGCAAAGTTACAGCGTGGTAAAAAATCTTCCAAACAAAGATTTAGTAGTTTATTTCCATAAATCTTGTCAGCCTTCAGTCTGATGTCTATGGTGGCAGCCATGTTGTTTACTGTCAAAGGCCAGCCTGATTGGCTGTGCTAGTGTGTCATTACACACATGGCCACATGGGGGTGGTGTTCAATTCTTAATGTAAATACTTATATTTTCACTAATTTACCTACTTAGAGTTAGTTTCTACTATTTGCAGCATTGGTTCCTCTGAGAAGGTCTTCCATATAAGATTAGATAAGATAAGATAACATAGGCTTTATTGATCTCACAATGGAGAAATGCACTTGTTACATCGGCTCCAACAATTCAAGTAAAATTGGTACCGTGCGATATCCTTAACTGTATCGAAAAAAATCAAACTGAATCGTGAATCGAATCGGGCCCTTGTGAAGAGAATTTAATCAAATTGATTTGGGAAATCCGAATCGATACCCAGTCCTAATGGTTAATGGCGTGTTTTTCTGATTGCTTTTGGTATATTTGTTTTTTCTTGAAGGGATGAAGCTTCTACGTATCTAGGTATATGTATAAGGTAAGGTGCTTTTATTGTCATTGTACAACCTCCACTTCTCCTTCTTAACCAGATGCTCTCGTGGAAAATGAAGAAGAGGAAATAAAAGATCTGAGTTTCACCAGAAGTCAACAAACATTATCAGTCAAATAGTGATGTGGTGGATCGAACCCGGGACATTCTAGCTCTGAGGCCAACGGAAATGGAAGTTGCTCAGTCAGTGTTTTTACTCAAGCAAAAGTACTGAAGTAGTGGCTGTACAAAATAGTACAGTAAAGAAAGTAAGAAGTAGAAAGTTTTAAATAATAATGTTAAAAATAGACTTTTAATTGATAATCCGAATCAGTAAATACAAACACAATTCTCACCACTTCTAGATAAGATTCACTTCAGCAATGCCTCTGTTCACATTCAAACGTGTTTTATTTATGTCTCCACAGTCTTTTCGGCTCTCTCTGTGTCGTTTAATAATGGTGTTTTGACGCCTCACTGCCTCTGACGTTTGATGCCGCTGCTGTCAGCCCTTGTCTTGGATTAGGCCCGGCATCAGGCAGACATGTGTCCTTTCTGCTTTTGTAATGGGTTTGGAGTTTTTTTTTTTTTTTTTTTTTTATCGGTCCGAAATATAACTTTTATCTCTCTTCATTCAGAGTGACAGTTCCTCAAAATCGCAGCACACCGAGGGATATTCATTACGTTTTGTGCGGCTGCCTGGGTTGCCCGTCAACTTTTTCATCTCCTCTCATCTCTCATCTATTTCACTCTCTCAGAAAGAAGAGCCTTTTTTTTTCCCCCTTTTGGCAATTTTCTTGGTTATACTTTGCTATGACCTTCCCTGCTCAAATTGCTTGGCTTGTGCGTTATTCACAGTCGGAGATTTGCAGAGAATAATATTGCGCCATAGGATTTCGCACACTCTTAGCTGCCCAATAACTTGTGACAGAAATTCTTTTTGACCTGCTTGTCTGTATTTTCTCAGCTTAGGGTTGAGGTGATGGAAGCTGTGGTTGGCATTTAGCTTTTACCTGTAGCACCCGCGGTTCAAAGGCGCCATTCAACTTCCCTTCAGTGGCAGACATGAAACACTGCTGCGCCTTATTTAATCACGTGCCCAATGTTTACTTCGTGACCGACGGCTGTGAGTCTGTTTAGAGCAAAAGAAACAAGCAGTCAGCCTGACATGATCGATGCAAAGTTCATCGCGGTGTATTGGTTGAAATGAGATGATGTGCAGTGGTGTGTCTGTGAGGTGTCCGGAGGGAGCACAGACCCCACATGGAAATAAATATCATCAACAAATATGGGAAATCATCATAAAACGAATACAAACGTGAACATGCAAGTTTATCAGAAAGCGGACTTTAAAGGTTGCTTGCAGGCCTTATAATGATAGTGGACTCAGTTCAAATGACTTTTCGCAAAACCCCGCCCCAAATCGGTCAATGTCCAATCATACCTCATAGCAACCGTTGCTACGAGACATTCATAGTAAATAGTGGAGGGCTGCGTGTTTTTTCTCTTTCAAAGCAAAGCAAAAAACATAAAAAGCAGAAACAACGCCGTTTTAGAGCTAACATGCTAAAGCCGTTTGTTAGCTAGCTTACAGTACAGTGATCGTAAAGTGGACACTCAGGGTTAGTTGTCACGAAAACTGAGGGGTCATTCATCACATGGGGTATGACATTGTTGGGACATTTTTTCTTTTGTGTCTATTAGTCAATGGTAGTGGACTTGGTTCAAATGACTTTTCGCAAACCCAGCCCCAAATCGGTCAATGTGCAATCATACCTCATAGCAACCGTTGCTACGAGACATTCATAGTAAATAGTGGAGGGCTGCGTGTTTGTTCTCTTTCAAAGTTTAAAAAAACCCCTAAAAAATCAGAAACAACGCCTGCTAACTTTTAGGGGAGAGTGGGGCTATTTGTCACGTGGGGTAATGTGTCACATTGCTTTTTATGGTCACACTAGAGGGCGCTGTACGCTAGTAATGATATAAAATATGTGTATTGGTGTTCTTCATCCCTTCCAATAATAATTTTCTCATTTGGACTGAAGACATGAGAAGAGGACACATTTGAATTGTTTTTATGCCTTTTCCCAAACTTTAATGTTTGGGTTGTTTCTGTAATGAGAGCTTTCCTTAAGCTAGTGCCATAAACAGAAGACACTGATCTGAAAGACACAGATGTTAGCTTTATTTGAGCCATTTTAGAGCTAACATGCTAAAGCCGTTTGTTAGCTAGCTTACAGTGTTCATAAAGTGGACACTCGGGGTTAGTTGTCACAAAAACTGAGGGGGCATAACATGGTGGTACATTTTTTCTTTGTGTCTATTATGTTTTTATGATCACTTTATTCTAACATTAGCTTTTCTAGAGGCTGTATGTTTGGGTAATTGTAGCGAATTTGTACATTTTACACATCATAGCAATTTGCAAAAAAATCAACAGTTAGTTCAAATAAGTGTTATGAACACATCTGGTATTGCGACTGTTTTAAAATATATTTTGTCCTTTTATCTCAAAAAGCAAAAAAGTTACAAAGGTTTATCAAATGTCAAGTTAACATTAAAAAAACTCCATTAAAAACAATAGTGACAACCAACCCACAGCCGGTTTTGTTGTATTTGACGGTTAATTACTATTTATTGCAATATGATAGAAAAAAGTCAAGTCAAGAGTTCAAGCTTTCATTTAATGCACTGACTCTTGTGGGATTTTCTGTTGATGAGCAGCAAACTCTAGAAAAAAAGTGTGAGCCCCGGTCTCCCTTAAGCCAAGGTGAGTTTACAATCAGTCTTGTCATTTGCCAAGAGTTTCATGAGCTGGTGTTGCTGGACATCCAACACAGTCTCACTCCGAAAGCGTCATAAATTGACGAACGGTCACTCGCCTTATGCGTAATATAGAACGCAAAAGGTACCCGTTTGCGTCTCCAGTAACGCTGTTTTAGATCGTCTGGTGCTGATTTATCTGGTTGCACAGCTGGCTCGTCAGCTGTGTTGACCATGTGGGCCACCACGTCACCTACCTACACTCAACAAAGCTTATATTCCGTCTCAAACAACATATCCGATTGTCTCTTCAGTGGTTACCTCTTCAGTGCACCCTTATCTTGACATCGATTCAGCAAAATGGACGCTGACGCTCACAGAGAAGCCATGTGTTCGGTTGAAAGTAGACGAGCATGTCCCAGTTGTTTCAGCCAAACTCTCAGCTGCAATGCAAATTAGGAGCAAAACAGCTGTTTGTGGGCGTGTCCTTCTGGGTTACTATGATGTAACCAGTCAATGAAACTAAAATTTCGAATGTGATCTGTCTAATAATTCTTCCTCATTATGCTTAATTAGGACTGTAGCTGGTGGTGGCTGCTTCCTTTAGACCAGTGCAATTTCAATTATCATTTGCAAAGACAAGAAATATGATATGGAGAATTAATGTCAAATATTGGTTTTGGACATGCAATTTCTGTTGTCAGTTGGTGCGACAGCTAAAGTCATGGACTTTGATGCCGAAGTTCGCTGGTTCAAAGCCAGGAGAGGGACTACGTAGTAAAACATGTGAAAAGTTCATAAAGATTTATTGATTGTAGATAAAGCCTCTTTTTTGTCTTATACATAAGGGGGAAATGCACATTTATATTAACACAAAGAGGATTATCACACAAAGTGGCTCGACAGATCTCTTTCATTGCTCTACATCCTCAGCAGGGCACCTGTGGCAGTGTTTCCTGGCCTCCACTCTGACGTCTGTGGGGGAGGGAGTGGAGGGTGTTCTTGGGGATAAGTAAAGACAAATCCTTGCAATTCAAGAATGAACCAATTGTCGAACAACTGTATCTGAAATCAATAAATTTTTATGAACTTTTCATGTTTTACTACGTGTTCTTTCTCCTGGCTTCGAACCAGCAATCTTTGGAATCAAAGTCCATGACCTTAGCTGTCGCACCAACTGACAACAGAAATTGTCTGGCCAAAACCAATATTTGTCCATTACACTTATTCTCCACGTCATATTTCTTGTCTTTGCAAATGATAATTGAAATTGCACTGTTCTAAAGGAAGCAGCCACCACCAGCTACAGTCCTAATTAAGCATAATGAGGAATAATTATCGGACAGTTCACGTAAGAAATTTTAGTTTCATTGACTGGTTACATCATGGTAACCCAGAAGGACACGCCCACAAACAGCTGTTTTACTCCCAATTTGCATTGCAGCTGAGAGAGTTCGGCTGAAACAACTGGGACATGCTCGTCTACTTTCAACCAGCTGACGCTTCTCTGTGAGCGTCAGCGTCCATTTTGCTGAATCGATGTCAAGGTAAGGGTGCATTGGAGTGGTGAGCACTGAAGAGACAATCGGATATGTTGTTTGAGACGGAATATAAGCTTTGTTGAGTATAGGTAGGTGACGTGGTGGCCCACATGTTCAACACAGCTGACGAGCCAGCTGTGCAACCAGATAAATCAGCACCAGACGATCTAAAACAACGCAATGGGTGTGTAATGTATTTGAATGGGAGTCCAGACGCGGCTCATTTGACGATATCGGACAGCTCATAGTATAGAACACGTAGTACAAATTCAGCTCGGTTTAGCCAACTATAAAACAATCAAAAATGCAAAAATGACTCGCAGTGTATTTGCAATTACAATAATGCTAAAGAAACATGCAAAATCACAGTCATACACTCGCTTGAATCCCTCGCAAGACAGGCAAAAGCGCATTCAGCACGCATACACAAGCGCAGAACTACAGGATCAAAGCCAAAAAATGATGGATCCAGGACAAACCAAGCCGGACCCAAACCAATCACAAAAACTTCTTCAGGAACTTTTACAATATGGCATTGCATTACAGCAGTACGTAGTTTAAAGCCTTTTCCCTACCTTCTGCTGTCTTCATGGGACGAGTTCTCCAGTATTTAGTCCCACAAGTGGCGTGTCATGGTCCGGTTTTAATCCATGGCTTGCCGGGTCTTTGCCGTGCTTGTACCCGGCCAAGGTGCGCTGTCTTCGGGTTAGCTTTGAGCTGCGGCCCGCTGGAGTCCCATGGAGGATCGTAACGCCGATTTACACTTCCTCTGCAAAAGTCCTTTGGGTGAAAGTGATGCCAAGCGTCCACGATGATATAAATGTCCTTATGTTTGCCTCGGTCAGCCATTTAAGGTTCAAAGATAAGCATTTATTGATCATATGTTTCATTAGGCGCCAATATACAATAACACGATCAGCTGTTCTGATTGACACCCGTGTCAACCAATGACACGCGTTCAAAACTGTGACGTCACTAAGAAGGCGGTCAATCTATATTTTTTATTGTAAAATATTAGTATTACACTAAACCTGCACTGCTGATACCGACTATAACATTATTATTTTATTTTTTGCAGTCTGTTTACTTATTATTATTTACTGTGTACACTTTTTGTCCCCACAAAGTCCTTGTATATAAGATACCACTATTTACTAATTAATTGTTGTTTATTTCACATTTCCTGCCTATTTGCACCCTGAGTGTTTCTAAGAGCTGAATGTAACAAGTACATTTCTCCATTGTGAGATCAATAAAGGCTATCTTATCTTATCTTATTAGCCTTATTTACGTCATTGAGCAGAAGAATCTGAAAGCACATTTAAGGTTTGGATTGGAGGCCTTTTTTATTTTATTTTTAGAATTATTATTTTTATAAAATTTTCAGCAATTAAAGACGGTTTACTTCACACATCTCTTGTATGAAACAGGTGCATAAGAGAATGTATAGAAGTCAAATGTAGAACAGGAAAAAACTCTCACACTGTATACTCAAAACACCGGTGTTCCTTTATTTGATGCAACGTTTCGGCCAGTGGCCTTCGTCAGGCAAAATGTTTTTTTATGAATGAGAAGCCATCCTTAAATAGGGTGTGGCCTGCTGCATCACAGGATGCTGTCATAATGGCCTATGGCAAAACGTAGGCAGCATATACAACATACATCCAAACACAAAAAACAAAGCCAGGATATAGTGAATAAAATATACATATGTACATATATACAATAAAAACATCTAGTGGCACATGAAATACATGTGGGAAATGGATATATAAGACAGCTCAAAAATAGAGAAGATCTGCCTAAATCTATGCAAATCAACATGTACACCAAGGAAGTTAACACAGCCTATAAACATAACATGGCATTGGAACCTCTTTAGAGGTGTCAATAGAGAACTCTCTGTCTCTGTTCTCTGTCACCTGCATAAGCTCACTCTGCTACCATAAAGGGCACATCTTAACATCCGACCCTCAAGGAACCCCCTCTTTTTGTCAATAGGAGGGGGGAAAATTAAAAGACTATTTGGTCCGTGCCAATGTCAGCCCCAAAGTCACATCTACCCAGACACTATTGACACCTATCCCTAATGGGAATTACAGATGTAGGAGTTGTGCACAATGTAACAACACTTATAAAACTTCTTTCTTCCAACATCCCCACAGTGGTAAAAAACATACCCATTTGCATCCACGTATGTGGTCTATTTATTGCGTTGCCCTTGTGGTTTAGCATATGTGGGAAAACCATAAGAAAATTAAAACAAAGAATAAGCGAGCATAAGAGCTCAATACGCAGAAATGACAGAGAATAGCTAGTAGCTGCTCATTTCAACGATGCACATCATGATGTCAGTGCTCTATGTTTTTGAACAAGTCTCTCTTATAGAGGAGGAGACCATGACAAACTTTTGAAGAAAAGAGAAAGCCTACTGGATTGAAACTTTACAGACCCTTACACCCAAGGGATAAATGTTTTTCTATAGAGGTTCCAATGCCATGTTATGTTTATAGGCTGTGTTAACTTCCTTGGTGTACATGTTGATTTGCATAGATTTAGGCAGATCTTCTCTATTTTTGAGCTGTCTTATATATCCATTTCCCACATGTATTTCATGTGCCACTAGATGTTTTTATTGTATATATGTACATATGTATATTTTATTCACTATATCCTGGCTTTGTTTTTTGTGTTTGGATGTATGTTGTATATGCTGCCTACGTTTTGCCATAGGCCATTATGACAGCATCCTGTGATGCAGGCCACACCCTATATAAGGATGGCTTCTCATTCATAAAAAACATTTTGCCTGACGAAGGCCACTGGCCCAAACGTTGCATCAAATAAAGGAACACTGGTGTTTCGAGTATACAGTGTGAGAGTTTTTTCCTGTTCTACGTTTGACTTCTATACATTCTCTTATGCACCTGTTTCATACAAGAGATGTGTGAAGTAAACCGTCTTTAATTGCTGAAAATTTTATAAAAATAATAATTCTAAAAATAAAATAAAAAAGGCCTCCAATCCAAACCTTAAATGTGCTTTCAGATTCTTCTGCTCAATGATGTAAATAAGGCTAATAAGATAAGATAAAATAGCCTTTATTGATCTCACAATGGAGAAATGTACTTGTTACATTCAGCTCTTAGAAACACTCAGGGTGCAAATAGGCAGGAAATGTGAAATAAACAACAATTAATTAGTAAATAGTGGTATCTTATATACAAGGACTTTGTGGGGACAAAAAGTGTACACAGTAAATAATAATAAGTAAACAGACTGCAAATAATAATAATAATAATGCTATAGTCGGTATCAGCAGTGCAGGTTTAGTGTAATACTAATATTTTACAATAAAAAATATAGATTGACCGCCTTCTTAGTGACGTCACAGTTTTGAACGCGTGTCATTGGTTGACGCGGGTGTCAATCAGAACAGCTGATCGTGTTATTGTATATTGGCGCCTAATGAAACATATGATCAATAAATGCTTATCTTTGAACCTCAAATGGCTGACCGAGGCAAACATAAGGACATTTATATCATCGTGGACGCTTGGCATCACTTTCACCCAAAGGACTTTTGCAGAGGAAGTGTGAATCGGCGTTACGATCCTCCATGGGACTCCAGCGGGCCGCAGCTCAAAGCTAACCCGAACAGAGCGCACCTTGGCTGGGTACAAGCCCGGCAAAGACCCGGCAAGCCATGGATTAAAACCGGACCATGACACGCCACTTGTGGGACTAAATACTGGAGAACTCGTCCCATGAAGACAGCAGAAGGTAAGGAAAAGGCTTTAAACTACGTACTGCTGTAATGCAATGCCATATTGTAAAAGTTCCTGAAGACGTTTTTGTGATTGGTTTGGGTCCGGCTTGGTTTGTCCTGGATCCATCATTTTTTGGCTTTGATGAACAACAGTTTGGCCTCAGATTCACGCAAATATGAATCCTGTAGTTCTGCGCTTGTGTATGCGTGCTGAATGCGCTTTTGCCTGTCTTGCGAGGGATTCAAGCGAGTGTATGACTGTGATTTTGCATGTTTCTTTAGCATTATTGTAATTGCAAATACACTGCGAGTCATTTTTGCATTTTTGATTGTTTTATAGTTGGCTAAACCGAGCTGAATTTGTACTACGTGTTCTATACTATGAGCTGTCCGATATCGTCAAATGAGCCGCGTCTGGACTCCCATTCAAATGCATTACAAACCCATTGCGTTACTGGAGACGCAAACGGGTACCTTTTGCGTTCTATATTACGCATAAGGCGAGTGACCGTTCGTCAATTTATGACGCTTTCGGAGTGAGACTGTGTTGGGACATCGCCACAAAAAGCAGTTTCTGCAGCTGGAGTATCTGGCATGTCAACGTTTTAAGTGCTAGAAAGTGTTTAATGGTTCTTAACAGGACCTCGATATTTCAGCAGGGGGTGGGTTTGTTTTGTCAGTGCTGTTAGCACACGGGACATCGCGGCTGGAGAATCTTGACTCATGTAAGACGCAGGGGTGACAGTTCCAGTCAGCAGGTGTCTGTGAGCCACTTGTCTCCTGTAGATTTACAGTAGTACAGTAAGCTAGGCAACTTAACAATAACACTTATATTTTACAATGCTAGAGTTACATAAGAAGAGAACTTACCGGGTAGTACAAGAGCATGACTAGTCCACGCAGGTTGTCCTGTGCTGGTTGCATTTAAGGTATCTCCAGGGATTTTTTTTTCCAAATTCACAAGCGACTAGTGCTTTGGCCTCAATAGGCGTAGTGTCCCCTTCATTGCATATTTTGAATATGTTCCTCCACTGCCCATTGCAACCCATTTTACCTCGATCTGGAAGATATTACGCTTGCATTGCACCTAAAAGAGTTACCATCACGCAAATCTCCCCATTATAACATGTGTTAAACTCCACTTCCTGACGGAACTAGGTTACAGTTGCTAAGGGGGCGGAGATTTTGCGAATGGTCAGTTGAGGACCAATACTTCATTTTCAACTGACACGGTTTTGTGTTCACAACATACTTTACAATGTACAGTAGCTAAAACTTTATAAATTCTCCCCCTCCACCAGCAGGGGCCCTGCGGTGGGGATAAGCCAAAACAAAAGATGGACATGGAAAACTGGTGATTGACCAAATGAAGTCCTGCTGCTCGGGATCGTTGTGATTTATGACAAAAGTGAGGCAAATTTTAGGGCTGTTTGTTTTTGCTGTGTATGGTGCATTATACAGTTTTAAACATTTGGTTTATAACCGCTGGTAAATTTCCTTCAACTTATTTTAATCTACATTTAATAAATCACGCAATGTCAAAGCCTCTTCATTTTAAGACAGTGTGTGTTCACGCCTCATACCTTCAGCTACACAACACACAACACAATACGCCCGGCGCCAAAGTATAGGCCTTATTCAACTTCTTTTCTGCTCTTTCCGGCTCCTGCTCTCACGTCGTCACCCGCTCATTTGTGCCACATAATGGTGTCTGGGACTCTCTTTGTCGACTGTGGTACTGCTTGTCCATTTGGAAGCATCTAAAATACAGGGAGGGCTTTAATCTTTCTTCATTATTTTCCAATTTTGAGCTAAATGTGCCAATAATGCCGGCCTCCTTTTCCCTCCTAAATGAAAGTCTTTTGACCCATCTCCAGCTCTTTTCCACCTGCTTTCATCTCTTACACTGGAGTAGCCCGAAATGCCTGGTGCCATAGTGCAGATAGAAGGATAATTGGGGCGATAAACACAGGGTAAGGGGTAAGGCCATTGTTGTGGCTCATTCAGAAGGTGCTTAGACAGGTCTCAATGCACATATTACCATATTTCACTTATTTGGCTTAACAGGCCGAATTGACCCTCGACAGGCTACTTTCCAAAGCAGTCATTGTGCAGGAAGATGGGACATTTAAGGTAAGTCTGTCACCGCTGCTGTGTCTCTATTACTTATAATGAAGCTGTGAGGAAGCCAGTGTGCAAGATATTTTCAATTGAATGGATTCGAACTGTTCTTTGCTGAAATAGGCCACCCGAAATGTGTCAGTGTCTTGTATCACGGTAAAAGTTTTTTTAACCTGCGTATGTGCACTATATCAACTTATTGTTCAATTGTTCAAAAAAAAACAAAAAAAAAACAATGTTATTCATGTTTACTATTTTTTCTTCTTCTTGTCACTGTATTCTTCTTAATGGGTGTTAAATAAAAAAGTAAAAAAAAACAAAAAAAAACTTATTGTTCAATAAATGGCAATGTCTGTACATTTATTAGCGTTTTTTCCCCCATTTTTTTAATGTCGCACTTTGTTTTTTACCCGAAGTGACTTGTGTTTCATTGTATTTCATGTTTTTTGCAGTCTATTTCAAGAGAAAGTACTTCGAACAAAGCTTTTTTTTAAGCTTTAGAGTTAGTTTCCAAAGCAGAAAAATGGTCTTGAATAATTATCGTTTATCGCAATATTTTCCTGCCCCGATATATCGAACTTCAGATATCGAAATAGGCCTACGCTGCCCCTCCTTATTGAAGCTTTATATTCATACACGTAAAGTTAGGGCAAGGGTTGTGCCGTGGGTTAAACAACCCTTTCAAACTCTTCACGGGGTCAGCAACTGCATTACTCATAGACGTTGGAAGGGCAAATGGCTTACACAGCAAATAATACTAATAATAATAATAATAATAATAATAATAAATAATGAGTCAAAATAGAAAGTGAGCAAACCAAATATTTACATTTATGTCTTATGTTTATAGTAATAGAAACAGTCTGCCTTTCTGCAATATAAGAAGAGAAGAGATTGTCAAGTATTGCTGTATTGTTTTATTGAACTCTAATTAGAGCATTTTAGTTGGATTCAATTTGAGTTTGGCAGTGTTTACCTGAAGACTGGAGCAATTGTTGACACCTCTGCACTGTTGAATGTCACCATCCATGTGACCATTGTAATGGCAGTTTTAGAGTTAATTAAATTGAAGCCAGTAATACACTAATTGTGAAGGACCGTCTGGCCCGCTTAATCAATGCCCGGACCCGTCTCCTGTGCTTTATCCCGGCCAAAGTACATACTGAGTCTCTGTTTCACACCTAAGACAATGGCCAAGACTTGTCCTGGCTCAAAGGCCTTCCTGTGTCTTGCTCTAAACATCACAAGGAGGTGATGTCTGCATGATGATGTAGGGGCGGCGACTGCCTCATGCTGTGACTCTCTCTCGCCCTCTCTCTCTCTCTCTCTCTTGTCTATATAAACGGGATCCAGAGGCTCGGGGCCTCAGAGCTAACCATGAGTTTACCTGTGTGTTGGCCCTCCGCACGTGTGTTAAATTAAACTTACACTTTTGATAAGACAAATACTTTCAAGTTTTCCTTTATAGTGGTGAGAAATTGCCACGACACCATCCCTGTGGAAAGCGTACTTTTTGGCCCTTGAGAAGAAATTCGGATGAATCCAGAAGCTTCAGGCGTCTATATTAAGACATGCCCATACTGTAGATGTACTGTTTTAGTGGACTGCGATTAACATGAAGTATAGGGCCCGATCTTCCGCCAGGTGCAAGGACAGCATTGCTCCAAACATCACAGTCATCTTTTCTGTGCACAGCTGTTGCGCTAAGTGTATGCACCACTAGAGGGCATTGCTAATTAACGAGACGTCGACTGAGGCGCGGTTTATTACAAGCTGATCTCCTGTTACAGTCTCACATTCTTTTTCTCGTTTACATCGCGCTGCCTCATGTTCTTCCTTTAGCTTTTCTTAGATAAGCTTACACAGGTCAGACTAAAAACTGTATTTATCCCACCATGAGTGAAACACTGTCTGACCGTGTCCGGTGTCCCAAGAGAAAGATATATATCATGTACAGACAGTCCCGCTGTGGCCCGGGTCCATGTCTATGCTCTGCACTTGGCCGAAATGCGAAAACAAACAAAAGCGAGTGTTCGTCCCCACTCCCCCACCACCGCGGAAAGAGTTTTGGTTGGAGGCAAAAGATTGTTACATAACATCGCCATCGGCCATAGTTGTTTGTCCAGCCCACTCAACGCGCCAGGTCTGGAGCTGGAAGATCTCACATTGCGCCCCCTCCTATAAGCGGAAAAGGTTATTGCATAGTCTGCGTTTATAAACACAAGATCGGGCCCATAGCCTCTTTATTGTCCTTATTGTTAATGTGTCCTAACAAACATGACAAGATGAAGTGAACTCAACCCTGACAGGAATGCTATAGCCTTTATGTCACTTAATATGAACATTTAACTTTATGAACCATCCTAAGGCTTTGAGACTTACAATATATGTTAAAGAGGGGGTATTATGCTTTTTTCAATCACATAGCACCAGTCTATAGCATACTACAATGATGACGTAACCTTCTGTCGGTCTGTATATGCAGTAAATTAAAATAACTGCCTTGAATAAAATTGCTCTCTCAAAATGGCTGTACTGAACGTCTTGAAATAGGCCTCTGTCTCTTTAAGAAGCTTTCCGACACGCCCCCTTCAGCACACTGCTGTGGCATCTAAACAACAACACTGTGCGGGGAGGGGGCTCTGCTGAGCTGAGGAGCAGTGGTTGGTGGCTTGGCTGGTGACAAAAGGTCCAGAGGCGTCTCCAGGAGGTGGGGACGTTCCTAGGAGGACTGAGGCATAGCTACACCTAAAATGGCTGCCGTCTAAGTTTTTACTGATTACTCAAAAATATGTGAATGAGCCAAGGCAACACTCCAGGCATGTGTTTAATGAGGGAATGACATAATAACATGATATAAAGCTTGAAAAAGTCGATTTTACATAATACCCCCTTTAAAATAAAAGTTGCACACTTTGTACCTACTACTTTTACATTTGATTTTGACAACGTGCGGCCACTGACTGCCTTTAACGTGTATAATTTGGAGCTGCACTTTTCAGAAATAGGCCACACAAAATATCAGCGCGCCACGATCGGACCCGGAGACTGTTGAGAGCGCGACCGATCCGATTGGACGCGATTTTGCTCAGTCTAAACGCTGGGAGCTTTGGCACGCGGTCACCATCGGGGCGGCCTCAGTGGAAGACTTTCGGAGACCTTACGCGACACCAACAGACATCTACCTTTCGTTTTTCATGCACGGATTACACCATAGGGCACGGCTTTATCAGCGACAGGAAATGTTGCATGGAGGGATGTGGATATCATGGTTGTTTAGCTGAGGCAGACACCAATTACGTGCACGGGGGGGAAACTCCGCCAACCCATTTTCTGCTTTGGTCTGGTGGCGTTTGGCAAGAGGCCGACTGAGCTAATCAAAAGCCGCCGCTGTAATCTGTGCGTTGTTAAATGAGTGTATGGATCATGTAAAGAGGTTCATGTATAGGGTCAAGAGGGCTGTTTGCGTTACAAGTCGGGAACAATAATGGATTTTGTCAAGGAATCGCATTTGCCTATGAGCCAGAGGGTAGCCGGATCAACTGCTGCCAAAACACATGATTGTGTGATTTGGTAAGACGGTTCGCCCCCATTGGTGATGGGAAGGGCATCAGTTACCTCACAGTTCGGCAACCTCAGAATTAAAAAATGAGCGTTGCATTTTATCTGACACATTCCCACAGTTCATGGTTTATGCAAGAGTTAAAAGTTGCAATATGCATAACACTAAATCAATTCTATCAATTACAAAGGTACGGAAAGTAGACGCCTGTTTCTGGGGGCCACTGTCGTGACCAACAGTAAAGCAAAAGAGGTCACACGTTAGAATACGGCCTGGTAAGTCCATGGTACTTACAGTCATAACTACTTGTACATCTTAAAGGGGGGGTATTATGCTTTTTTCAATCACATAGCACCAGTCTATAGCATACTATAATGATGACGTAACCTTCTGTTGGTCTGTATATGCAGTAAATTAAAATAACTGCCTTGAATAAAATTGCTCTCTCAAAATGGCTGTACTGAACGTCTTGAAATAGGCCTCTGTCTCTTTAAGAAGCTTTCCGACACGCCCCCTTCAGCACACTGCTGTGGCATCTAAACAACACTACTGTGCGGGGAGGGGGCTCTGCTGAGCTGAGGAGCAGTGGTTGGTGGCTTGGCTGGTGACAAAAGGTCCAGAGGCGTCTCCAGGAGGTGGGGGCGTTCCTAGGAGGACTGAGGCATAGCTACACCTAAAATGGCTGCCGTCTAAGTTTTTACTGATTACTCAAAAATATGTGAATGAGCCAAGGCAACACTCCAGGCATGTGTTTAATGAGGGAATGACATAATAACATGATATAAAGCTTGAAAAAGTCGATTTTACATAATACCCCCCCTTTAAGTAATATTAGCGGTACTTTTAGTTACATACAGTGGTAATTAATGGATAAAAAGTAAGTCTGTAGTACAGTGGTAATTACTAGTGATTATGTGGTACATCTTAAGTAAATACAATGGCACTTCTAGGTACATACAGTGGTAACTTATAGATAAAAAAAGTCCACTAAATCCGTGGTACTAACAGTGGTAATTACAATTATTTGGTACATCTATGGTACTTATTGTGGTAATTCAAGGATACTACAGCAGCATTTCCTAGGTAGTAAATGTGGTACTTCTAGATACATTCGGAGGTCATTTCTAGAAATTATGTATGATTTAGTTAGGGTTGTATGACTATAAAACAACATAAAGTTTCTTTATTATTAATATGGAATAAGTAGCACAAAAAAGACTGTAGCAATACAGAGCGTACCATTTTTCAAGCACAAGGAAATCACTGTAATCAAAATAAAGAGACTCATGTGTTATTTATAAAGTCATCATATCAGTACCAGCTGCCATAACCCACTTTTACGCCAATTCTTTCTATATATCACTGAGTGTCTATCTTACCACTGAAAGTACCCAGTAACTACCACTTTAGGTATTTGGTAGTTTCAATTCTAAGTACCCATTACTTACCAGTACATATCTAGGACTTACATTGTTATTACATAGAAACTACCACTTTAAGTATTTAGCAATTACTGATTATAATTACCTCTGTAAGTACCAGGGATGTACCACAGTAGCTGCCTTGGACTTACCGGGCCGTATTCTGAAGTGTTACCGAAAAGGGTAAACAAAAAACTAACAATCCAGTGAGGAAGGTTTGTCTAATTCAAGATTCACTCAAGTTCTTTCCACTATCTAAAGAAATGCATGGACTGCAGGCAAACACATCGCCTGAACGGGGACTGTCCGCGTCATCCATGAAGATCACCATGTCGGGCGCGGAAACGCAAATTTGCTAACAATCGCAGACGATCGCAGACAAAATAAAACAACGTACTTTGACAAGCGTTTGATCTCTGATGTATGTAATAGTATTTCTCGAAATCATCAAGGTTCTGTGCTGCAGGGTGTGGGAATAGTTCGATGGGAATGGTTTGTCCGTGCGTGTGTTCAAAGTGCTTTATTTCTTTCATTTTTACTCTCAAGTTCCGAGGTCATTAACATTCGCACTTTATGACATTACAAAAGATCTTACATTCCATCCATTTTTTTTTTACCCCCTAATTGCAACATTATGTAAGTTATTGTCTTACGAAATCCAAGCTGTTTATTTTGACATGATTCAAACCCACCTGCTGATAATAAAACACTGTGTGTGCAATAAAAAAAACAGCCATTTAAATTGCAAAGAGAAATGGGTTGGCGTCAGAAGAGATTAGCTCGGTGCTGGAAGTGTGTGTGCCTTTTTTGCGAGAGCTGAGAGGTATTGATCGGTAATCCCTCTCCCATCACAAGCGGAAGGAACATGTGAATTCTCGGAGGCTTCGAAATATTATCGTTAGCCACAATTACCATAAAACGTCAAACGGAGACAATGCGCGACTTCTGTTAGCTTTCACAAATTCACTACAAAATGTGCCGTACTATAAACACCAGCTCTTGCACAATGTTACGTGTCATATTTAAATAAAAACTGTTAACTTATGCAATGTATTATTTCACCCCGTGGTTGAGGCCTTGCCAGTCAGCAGCAGAGGTGGCGACATTCGCAGTTTTGTGACAGGGGCACTCAAACCCGAGCGCTGTCCCTGACATCGCGTAGACAGCCGCAAATGATCAATACATGATGTGAAGCAGAAAAAAAAAATAAAGCAGCGGGAATGAAAACCTTTTAAATAAAGATTTGCGTGGAGGAGGGGAGAAGAAGAAGGGAAAAAAAAGCCTCATTGGGTCTTAATCTTTAGCTCCGAGCGCTGCGCTGCTAAGCCTCGATTTTGGGTTGACAGGTCCCCCACCTGGACAAGCTTGGACAATGTCTCCTCCGTGTCTCATTTCAGCGGGAACAGTGTGTAAACCCAAGCGCACCTGCCCTATCTGCCGCTCCACTCGCACCACGCTGAATCTCTCAAAAAACCTCACTTTCATGCTTGTCTTTTATTCACGGCTAAGTGCTTATCGAGCGCTAGCTGGTTGCCACTGCCCTGTCTTTCCCTCCCACCGACGCCATAGCTTCTTTTCCGCGATTTCCCAATGCTTGACGTAAGTACAGCCAATCTGGGTAAATACCAATCTCTGCTCGCACTGTCAGCGGTGCCATATTATGCCCCTGAGGGAACATTCTTTTCATAATCATCATAAGCTGCTTAGCGGTGTGCTTCTATTTAAGGCATACATATTAATAGCTATAAGGAAATCATATTTGGACTATTCGCCTGCAATCAGTGTCTTTGGGTTTCGCTGTTGCACTTTGTATGAGGAGGTGCTAATAACTGGAAGGCACTTAGAAGGGGCTACAGATCTAATCCCTTTGTGTGATGGGGGAGCGGGGCTTGGCAGGGAGTGTGGCAGATCACAGAGGCCAATGAGGGGCACGCTGCACTGGGTTTAGGGAGACACATTCATTCAGTCTATTCTTTAAGGAAATGTGGGGATGACAATATTTAGATAATAGCACTAGAGGAGTGCGTTTTTGCGTGTTGTTTTCTGGCGGAGTTTGAGCTCGCTTCAGGCTAATCAAAGTAGAGCAATTAAACACCGATATTCTGTATGTGTTTATTGAGTATTATCAGTGAGAGCAGCTGAGAAGATCAGCAGTGCCCCTCTCCCCTCCGTTCAGGACATTTTCTCCTGTCTTACCCGTCTCACCTGCAGCCGTCGTGTTGCCTCTCTTCAGTGTGCTGCCTTAAGGGAGGAGAATGCGTAGTCTCTGGGCCAGGTCCGGCTGACTGAAGAGCAGCTTCATCCGCCAGGCTGTGAGGAAGCTGTGTACATTGTGTATTTTGAAATTGTATTAAATTTGAAAGACGTTCACAATTAAACAATGTCATGAATTGAAAATGAAATGATTGCTAGCATTATCACGGGCCACGTTATATCCCGAGGTAAGACAATTTATGGCACAGGAATGAAAGATCATTTTAGAGAATAAAAAGCCAAAAATAGCACCTCAATATATAGGACTCTATCAAGAGTTGCACCAAATAAGGGAGTCCACCAAAATAATGGTAAAAATGTTAAATGGTCTCAACTTAGAGCTTTTCTACCTTCATTAGGCCCAAAGCGCTTTAAAAATAATTCTCATAAACAAAATACATATAATCCTCAGTTGCAGCCCTTGACATTTATTCAATGGAAGTGATACAATGTTAATGTCATTCAAAGCATGGAGTTACATTCCTTGAAATTCCCTTTGAGGTTGGTCAGTTCCGGCTCAGTTCAACGTGTTTACTGGTTCAGGGAGCAAATAATGCTGAATTTTGTTTAGAACCATTCGGTAACACTTTAGAAAAACTACACCTTATTTAGCCTTAATAAATGATGAGTTAACACTTAATTCATCATGACCAATTCATTACTATTGACTAATACTTAATAACTACTTAACAATGAATAAGTGAAGCATGTGAAGAACTATTTATTATGAGTTAAGCATTAACTGTAGTAAAGTAGTTATTAAAGGGATATTTCAGGATTTTTGACATAGGGCCTCATTTCCTATAGTTATCCAGAGTGTTGTTGATGTCTGGAGATATTTTTTTCTTAAATTCATGCAGTTCTTATATTTGAAGAGTCTAGTTGCGCTAGGCTAGTGCTATGCTAAAGCATTTCTATGGTATCAGTTAGCCTGCATTAAAAACAGTCTGACCCACTCCACAGTGCACCTGAGGCAAATCACTTAAAACGCAAGACTAACCATATAAATGTCTGTGTCGATAGAATAATTTTAACCATTTTTCATTTAAAATAACTTATATTAGAGCAGCATCAGCTTCATGGCTGTAAGCTAACGCAGCGGCGGAGTGATCTGCGAGAAAATAGTCCCTCAAAATGCGGTAATTCATGTGATACACGGTCAGTTATATTTCAAAAATTATTCTATAAACACAGACATTTATATCGTTGGCGTTATAAGTGATTTGCCTCAGGTGCACTGTGGAGTGGGTCAGACTGTTTTTAATGCAGGCTAGCTGATACCATAGAAATGCTTTAGCCTTGCTCTAGGCTAGCGCAACTAGACTCTTCAAATATAAGAGCTGCATGAATTTAAGAAAAAAATATCTCCAGACATCAACAACACTCTGGATAACTAGGAAATGAGGCCCAATGTCAAAAATCCCGAAATATCCCTTTAAGCGTTAGTTACACTTGACTAATGAATTGTACATGATGAATTAAGTGTTAACTCATCTTTTATTAAGGCTAAATAAAGTGATTATATAAGTTATTATAAAGTGTTACCCATCATTCTTCATTGTGTTAAAACCGGGACGTACACCAGAAATCAAAATATAGTAACACATTAGTCAATGATACATAGTGGGTAATGTAATGTGCTCTGTAATGATCTGTAATAACTTGTACCTATGGGTTAGATACACAATGGAATAATATGTGTTAGTAGTTTGCATGTACATAATGTAATAAGACATAACCCTAACCTTAAGCCCTAAGAGTCTCGTGTCCTATTACATTATGTATCTACAAACTACTAATACATATTATTCTATTGTGTATCTAACCCATAACCCTAACCCATAGGTACAAGTTATTACAGATTGTTACAGAGCACATTACATTGTACTAAATTAGTTAGGCACAATGTATCAAGGTACTGTAAAATAAAGTGATACCAAGTAAAGTAGAATATTTTATTACCATGTTATTATGTTTTCTTTACGATTTTGACATAGTAAAACGTACAAAAGCAGACGTGCAAAACAACGACAGTGTTTTATTCCTTCTCCCAGAGTAACGACAGTGGGCCCACGTTGCCAAAACACCAATAAAAGTGATTACGCATCAGCTCATACAGTAATGAAACTTCTGCCCCAGACTGAGCGGGGCTGGAGGCTGGATCATCTCGAATCTGCCGGCGCTAAAATTTAAATGACTTCCCTCCTTTTGTCACGCGGGGATAATAGTAATAATAAGACGTAATTATTGAGAACAATGGCGAGTGCGAGCGGGTATCCGAGTACTTCCCACAGCCCACGGGAGCTTTGACTTAACTTAATTTTGCCATTTATCCAGAGTGACTCGACAGACCGCTCCAATTGTCTGCGGCTGATAACCTCACAGAGAAAGAGTCACGGAAATTCACAATGCTTTTTTTCTTCTTTTTTAAACAAGGTGAGTCGGCGCAGGAAGTTAGAGCTCCGGTTGTTGTTGTTGTTTCGCCCGAGACACTGAATTCACGGCGCTGTAAAATGGCACAAGGCAAAAAAAAGTTCTTGACATTAGGTTCATGGGGAGTTCTTAGACATATTTCAGAATCAAATTACACTTTATACTGACTTAACACAATAAAAAAAAGAGTAGCATATCTGTAAAGCATTGGTAACTTAATTTCACCGAGATTTAATGATCATTTTGTCCATGATTTATGGCAGGATTGTGTGTTTCTTTAATACCCGTCTGACGTGAAAAATAGTATGAAGAAAAACAGTAACATAAAAGGGGAAAAAATGAACAACACGGGACACTGGAATTGAAAAGCATTGCGGTAACACTTTATAATAACCACACCTTAAAGACACAGCCATAAAGTGCATAGGACACATTAGACACAGTTCTTGTTAAAACATAGGTAACATAATTATATTTAAAGGGATATTTCAGGATTTTTGACATTGGGCCTCATTTCCTAGTTATCCAGAGTGTTGTTGGTGTCTAGAGATATTTTTTTCTTAAATTCATGCAGTTCTTATATTTGAAGAGTCTAGTTGCGCTAGGCTAGGGCAAGGCTAAAGCATTTCTATGGTAACAGTTAGCCTGCATTAAAAACAGTCTGACCCACTCTACAGTGCACCTGAGGTAAATCACTTATAACGCCAGACTACCCATATAAATGTCTGTGTTAATAGAATAATTTTTGAAATATAACTGACCTTGTATCACATGAATTACCGCATTTTGAGGGACTATTTTCTCGCAGATCACTCACGCTGCGTTAGCTTACAGCCACGAAGATGATGCTGCTCAAATATAAGTTATTTTAAACGCAAAATGGTTAAAATTATTCTATCGACACAGACATTTATATAAGTGATTTACCTCAGGTGCACTGTGGAGTGGGTCAGACTGTTTTTTAATGCAGGCTAACTGATACCATAGAAATGCTTTAGCCTTGCCCTAGCCTAGCGCAACTAGACTCTTCAAATATAAGAACTGCATGAATTTAAGAAAAAAATATCTCCAGACATCAACAACACTCTGGATAACTAGGAAATGAGGCCCAATGTCAAAAATCCGGAAATATCCCTTTAAGATTTAGCAAAAGATTGCAGCTTTCTTTAGTTTGGCCATTGTTGTGATGTTTATAGTTTCACTTCCTTATTGGACACTGACAGGAAGTGACATAGATAGAGGCAAACACTTTTAAACTGTCGCCGTGCCGACCATGTTAAGTCACACTGATATGGAACTTTACCTTTATCTATGTCACTTCCTGTCAGCAGTTTGAAAAATCAAATACAAATAACTTTTCTGCCCAACATTTCTTCATTAAAATTGCTGCTTCACTGAAATAAAATGATAATTATGCAACTGATGTTATCCATCTAAATAAGTCATATTTTCAAAAGCATTCAAACCTGTCACTTTAAGGCTATATAAGGTGTAGTTATTATAAAGTGTTACCAATATAATTTGCTTATTATAACTGTGTGAACTACAGTATTTTAATTGTAGTAACCCGTTAATAATCTTTTGGAATGGTTAAACTTAGGAAAAGTCTTTGTGATAGATTGATGTCTTAATGTTATAAACACATTCATAGTGTGAATACAAAGAATAGTCACAATTTCTAACTAGTGACAATTGATGAGGAATGCTTTTGTAGCTGTTTTATATTCATTAAGTACTCTACCTATCTTGTTTTTTTTCATCTTTTTTTGTTATTGAAGTGTTACATTGCATTTACATTTTGCACTTTTTTGCATGTATCACTCGTTCATTTTGTCCCCTTTTTGTTACCCACATCCCCATTTCCCTTATGATGGGCAGAGAAACTCAAATTTGCACAAAAAAGCAGTCCCTTACAAATAATAATGATAATAATAATTGTCCAGGTTGACATACATAAGTGAAGCAAAGTGTACAGTTGAGCAATACAAGGTGCTAATTTCCTCCGTCCAAGACATCCACAGAAATAGCAGTATACATATGGCTATGTACAATACATCAATTCACACAATACATATAAGTATGTAATAAACTTTCTCTCAACACACAGTACATCGACACATGTTCATTGTAACATTGTAATTTATATCTCGAAATCCAATCCAGTTTGAGTGTATTTATTAATCAATTAGACCAGCATGAGATATTTTCAGTTTTTGCTCCATGAATTCGAGCGGCAGAGAGCTCCAACTGCATTATATCTCTGTAGGACAGGAGCCATTCCCTTGTAGTCAGAGGCGGCACTGTCTTCCATCGGCATAGCAGTAAGGCCAGATAATAAAAGTCTACACTTATTCATTTTCAGATTTAATTTGGAAGTATCACCTAACAAAAGAGTCGGAGTGCAAGGTATGTCTCTTTCCATGATGTCTGAGAGCATCTTTGTAATGTTTTCCCCAAAAATTAAAAACCTCAGGGCATTGCCACACCATATGAAGAAAAGTGCCAAAGGTATTGTCTGGACAGAAATCACACTCTATCTTGTTAACTTTTTTTTCTTACAAATTTTACATTAAAACCCCTTTGCTGTTAGAGTGTGTGAGATGTTCAGCATTTAATCAGGTCATGTTTTCTGTCAGATGCCCTTACCGCTGCAATAATCTATGCATGGGACCGGCACGAAAATAGATCAGCGATGCCCTTTGTTTAAATACATTTGCTAATAAACAAATTTCAAAAAATAATAGCTTGCAAATATAACACAATACAGATTTTATTTCAGCTGTCATAAAACTCCCACATTTCTCCTTCAGCTTTAGTTGTAAGTGAAGCAAATGAAGAGACAACAGCGGCTTTTGAAATCTCCCTGACGCGCTGTCGACTGTCCAGCAGGGGGTGCTAGCTTCACAGGGCTTGGACCGGGGTCTGGCTTTTGTGCAGGGAGAGGGGAAAGAATTTGGCTGGCTTTTTGTGCCTCCACTCTGCAGCTTAGATGAGTGCTTCAATTGTAGGATATTTAGCTCTAAGCCTGCGGTTGACAGCAACACAGTGCACTTATTTAAAGCAATTTCAAACATGTCGTGTCTGACAAGTTTTAAATCCTACTTAACGCCCCGTAACAGCCACCAGTTTTCTGTCAGAATTAAAAGAAGAAGAGGATTCGCCCAAAAAGGAAAAAAAAAGGGGGCCAGAAATTATCACTTTCATTTTGTTCGACTCTTGTTTCGAAGGGACGTGGCGGGGCTGTTTACCTCCGGATGAACATGTTATTACCATTCAGGGAGGTTCTCTGTTTTTTTTTTTTTTCTTTCTTCGGCGTTGTTTCATAATTGCTGCGATTTGAGCGCTGAAAAAGGTGAGATTTGGATTCAGACGTCACGCCCTCTCGACTCCTCAAAACAGAATGCGCTGAAATAAATGCGGATTTTGTCACTTCTCCCAGTATGCTACAAGGGCGAAATGCTCATTTTAAACATTACACAGTTGTGATAATGCAATGCCTTGAGAGTACCTTTCATTCCTTTCCTGTGTTTCCCATGTTGTGCCACTATTTTAATACTGCAACGCCTCCTCTTGTTAGTGTTAGTGTACATAAAAAATGTCCAAGTAAAAACCAAAAACAAAACATTTTTATGCGTTCAGCTACACAATATTGTGAGACGTTAGCGGCGATGCTAAATGTTGCTATTGCTCACAGTTTCACGACAGTAAATCCTGTGCCATTCTTACTCGCACTGATTTACATTTTGAAACTGATTAGTGATCCCAATGCAATACAAAAAATATATATATTTGCAAGCTTCCATTTTACACTTCAATAAACCGGAGATTAGTTGCTGAAGTGTGTGTGAACTGTTTTGAGATTTTAAACAAGTCTGCGATACATTAAATATGGTGTTGGTTGATAGTGGTAATTGCATGTTTATTACTGCTTCATTACAGCGTGATAAATGTACTTTTTTTTTGTTGTAATCCTGCAGTTCAGCGCAGTTTCATAGGGGGAGCAGGAAAGGACACACAGATCTTTCATCTAAAAAAAAAAATGTCGCATCCGCATTCTTCAAACCGTGCTCATCCCTTTACCTCCCCAACGGAATCATTTTTGCATTTGTTTGTTATTATTATTTCCATGAAGACGTACAGATCTGGGCCTGTCTCGGCAGTGGCGCATGTCGTCCCCGCTGAAGAGATCGTTTATCAGCCCACCCCCCCTCCAAAAAAAAAAAAAACCCCAGCAAAAACAAATCACGAATGTAACAATCCTGCCCTGTCCTCCTGTGATTGCACGTTAGCCGCGCGGCCGATAAGCCACCGCTACGTGTTGTCGGTGTGTGAAAGACACCCTTTATCGACCCGCGCGTGCTTAGTCTAGTTCGGCTGCAAGGAAAAATATGACGAGATCTTTGATAGAGGACCGGTCCCATCTCGACATCAGCGAGAGTGCGCGCCCTCGCAGGCCAATGTTTATGCTCCCCGGCCCACTGTTCTCCAGGGGAAAAATGTCAATAGAGTGTCAGCAGCGGCGGGGCCCGAGCTGGAGACGGGCTCTGACCTAAACGGCAGCTGCTGAGAGGGATATTGTTTTGGCTCTTGTGCACCTGACCCATGAGGATGAGTGTGTATCTTGCAATTGTATACTTGTGCTGTGTAAGAGGTGCAGTAAAACCAACAATTTCATTTAAAAAAAAGGATACAAAATAGACTAGCTTTTTTTTGACGTAATAACATTGTAATAAAAGTGGACATAGTTAAGTAAGAATAATGAATGATATTGTTTTTACACTGATTAGGTTTAAGACTATAGGGATTGGTTTGATCATATTATCATTACATAGATTAGGTGGTGTGCCCTGTTTCTACTTTACATTTATCATGTTGTTACACTTTTAGGTAGTAAGCGATTTCCCTCATACACTGTGCTACCGAAAATACCGTGAAAATGTGTATGTTTACAAACTCTGGATGCAGGTTTGTTATAAGAAAGAAAAAAAATGTAAATGCTTTATTTAGACAGACAAGGTACTAATTTGGAAAGGTGTTGCAAAAAATGGATCAGCAACAAAGTCATTTATGCATTTTCTTTTTACTCACGCAGCATAGTCTCATTTATATATCAGATTTGAGGCCGTAACACTGTAAAACAGGCAACATCAAATGGCAATTTAAAGCAGAACTAAGTAGCTCATGCCCCTAGAGGCCATAGGCGCCACTGCAGATGTCGTAGCATGTTGCCTTTTCTTTTTTACTCATTAATTGCCCGTGAGAGTAAATACTACACTGACAGAAAAGACAAAGGGAGAGAGGGACATTGTACATTGTGCCATAACTCAATTACACAATGGAGATATTTTTTTTCCGCTCAAACTTGGCTGTAAACACTGCTAAAGTGGCGCTAGCCCGCAGTTAGCTTTAGCCTGTTAGCTTTTTCTTCGTGATTCCATTAGTGTGTATAGTTGCAAGTGTGGTTTTCTGGACAGAGACACCAGGGGGAGATGAAAGACCCAACAATAATCCCATTAACACTTGTATATTACCCCCAGAGGGACTACGAAAAGGATTTATTAAGGTAAACAAGTTACTTAGTTCTTTATTAAGTGCAACATACCAATAAAATATGTGTTTGTTATGTTTCATTTTGCACCCGCTATTTAACTCATGCCTTGATGAATGACCCCTTTGGTTTTTAAGGATGAACTCCCCAACCTGTCAAAACTGGTCTGTCTTTGAATCTTCATCTTTCGAATCTTCATGTGTCTTTCTGTAAATCAAATGCAGTGGAATGAGTGAAGCTTAGCTGCCTATCAGACACAACCAAGATGTAAAAATGTATTCCACTTTTGATGGATTATCAAACTTGAATTAATTGTAGTCCTTACATATTTTATGACCAGAATCCATCAGGGCCTGGCTGTGGTCCAGTCCGTGGCTGTGGTCCAGTGTCTCCCACCGGTGTGAACTGGACGTCCGTAATTACACAGACAGGGAAGCAGGACACACGCCTCTGAGACTATATGGCTCTGTGCACAAACACTGCTGCGATCTAATATGTCACTCATGTCAAAGAATATACAGCTGGGAGACAAGCTTTTTAGCCCTGTATAGCATTAGCACCAGGCAGGACACTTTAGCTGAAATAAAGTTAAAGCGATCAACAGATACGCAATAGGATTTTATAATTAAACAATTACATGTTTTGCCTTGTCATGTCTGTGGGTGAATAGAATCTTATCCAGCAACTGTGGGCCAGTAATTTTTGTCAAAAGTAATTTTATTATTCAATAGAGGTCAACAGTCTTGGCTCCTCCCAGGTGTCAGAAGTAAAAATCCCATTCAGAATCTTCATAGACTTTCTGTAATCAATTTAAAAAAAAATCACATACTCTGACCAGTTTAGTGTCAACAAATGCAATGCGCAGGAAGACGGTCCTGAGTTTGAATGTCAGACCAGATGGAGCTTGTCTTTGTGGAGTTTGCATGTTTTCCCACATAGGTTTTCCCAGGGTGCTCTGGTTCCATACCTCTAAAAACAGGTGGCATGCAGTGGCTCAGGACTAACCTTCCATTTGTTCTACGCACTGTAGTTCATTGTCACTTGCAATGATAAATCAAGAACTTTACCCATAACTCATATAAGAAGATCAACTACTACTGGTGCTTACAAAAACAGAAAGTTAAATGTACTCCTTTAGTACAACAGAAAGTGCAATTGTCAACAGCCATTTTCATAATTTTGACTGTAGACGCCCTGGATAAAGGAGGATCTATATACATCTTTGTTTGTATGTCTAATTTAAACAATATACTTTAACAGTTCCTCAAACTCTATTCGTCTTAATGTCACTCATCAAACATGACTCTGTTTCGCTCGTTTCTGCATCTTCTTTGATTTTTGCATGGCGTTCTTCTGAGTCTCCCTCACCACCTGCACAACCTGGGAGGGTCCGTGAGCGACAAAAGGCCTGTCTGCAGCTAAACCTCCGCCACTGCCCCATTGCAACATGTGTCTAGTTAGCAGGGCACGGATAACACTGGTGGGATAGGGGTATTTGGAGGTGGAAAAAGGAGATGGTATCCTGGTCAAATGAGGGAAGATTCACACAGAATAATGAGACGGGGGCCAGAGCTTCACGGCTGATGTGTATCTAAAAAGGCCTGGTAAATACAGTTTCGGGAGAACAGAGGCGCTATCAGCAGATATACATATCCCCTGCAACCACGGCCCCCACATGAGGGCCCCGGATATCGCTGCATCGCGTTTGGTCTGTTTTTATCTCAAAAGGTGGAAAATGTTAGACTTGCATCAGTTTAACCCTGACAGGGTTTGTGTGGCATTCACCAAATATTTTGGGGACATTTTGTTATCAGACAAAATCATTATCTCCCTGTATGGAAATCAGGATGTCCATGGTTTAAAATTTTCAGGAAATCTCTGAAACAGTGCAATAATAAATAGCTGTAGGTTGTATAAGAAAGCAATGGAATCAATTGAAACCAAGACACACAGTGCTTTAGTTATTGCAAGGGCTGGGACTGTAACACGTTAAATTTGATAAAAATTATAAAGATTTTAACACATAAACATTTTTAACACAAAAGTCCCGAGCCGGAACCTTTCTGCGTGTTTCTGCAACGCTCGGAAATCTGATGCTTCACTTGGTGACTGGGGACTAATTTTTGCTTTAAAAATAATGTCCTGAGGGGACAATAAAAAAGACTACTGTTGTGTGCAGCAAATGTTTGATTCATTTATTTTACTATATACAATGGAAAACATTGGCATCATTACTGTTTATTGAACTGTTCACAAGTATCAAAAATGACCAGAGTGCCTGAAACACTTGCTAGCTGAATAGCTATAATAGCATATGTTTGCAGATTAACAACAGTAAATATATTTGTAGTTGAGATCATGTGTCTATAGCACTTGTTTTCTCATCGTTTAAAGGTTGCTTGGATGAAGTGTTAGTTGAAGATGAAGTAAAACCTGTTTAAAAACTGCCTTTATTCCCCCAGTCCAACACATCAATCCACAAGCAATGGGCGAGGAAAGCGCTTCCCTTTGGTCCTCATGGCTGGAGGCTGACATTGCTGCTATACCACCCCGTAGTGGCAATTCCACAAGATTCAATAATACATGTAATCCAATGGTGACTTTACACATGTCAAAAACTCCAAAGTCTTCCATTGTTTCTAAAAATGTAGTTTATTCCCGTAACAATGCTGAGAAAAGTAACAGTTTTAACCAAACTGGTTTTATGTTATATTCATTTTTAAAGTCTTAGCTGTGGGCTAAGAGATTGTTATTCTCAGTGGGACTTTCCTGGTTAAATAAAGGTCAAAATAAATCAAAATAAATAATTGACAGGCCCTGGAGCACTGTGGAGGCTTGTTGCCGCTCAGCCCACCTCATGGGGTTGGAGTTTCCCACCTTTTGTGCTTTATTGGAACATGCTCTGTAGGAGGAGACTGACCAGCCATTGTGGATTCACTGTTGAATAAAGTAATTAATGTAAATGGTGAGGAGTGCGGCAAAGTCTATGTCCACGAGTTTTCCTTTTTCACACAATGAACTGATATTCACACAAAACAACTATTTTATGTATCAACAGCTTTGTCCAAACTAATCAAAGCACCAAAATCTATTCTGCCTTATGTACACTGCTATAACATTTCCATTTCCTAAGGACGAATTTCCCTTAACAGCAAACCTGCGGCTCATCTGCAGCTGTATTTGTTGCCTGGATTATCCTAAAACCACCAGATCGAGCGGTTGGTGCAGCTTTACATGTGCTGTGTACTTTCTGCTAACTCTGAGAAATTACCCTTTATCCAGCGCCGCCTCGGCTGCTCACCATAAGCACAGCTGCAATTTACAATACATGCAAAGTTTGGCGTAACCGTATGTTTGAGAGACTATAGAGGCAACTAAATGATAGAAAGCTATTTGAGTAATTGATCTCGAAATCATGGCTGTTAACCAGAGGAGACCGGACTACGCTTTGGAACAGTCTACCCTTAAATATTAGGGCAGTCCAGTCCTTAGATGTTTAAATCTGTATTGAAAACTCACTTATTTACGAAGGCTTTTAACCAAAACTGATCAGGACATTGTTGTTGGTATGTGTTTGTTTTGTATTTGTGTTTGCATTTTTGTCTATTCTAAATGTATATTGCATTTTTTATATACAGCACTTTGGGCAGCAATGTTGTGTTAAATGTTCTTACTAAATAAACCTGACCTTGAACTCTGCCAAGGCAATAGGTCTACCTTGTAACGATGTGTCCAGAACATTAATCAAATTCAAAGATCCTCAAGTTCATGGCAAATTACAAAGTGACATAGTACTCTATGTTAAAGCTGTGGTAACCTCTTGTCGAGTAGTCAGCATTTGTGAAAGAAAAACATACCATGTGGCTGTTGTGTGTCTAAATATAGCGCATTTTCCTTCAGCGCGAACCAGGAAGTCAGAAGTTAATTTAGCACAGTGTTAGCATGAGTATTTATTATCCGCTACTGTGGGTGGCGATGAGTGTAGGGGTGCTGGTGTTTCAATCACGTTTCTGCAGCGTGACCAGAGCGGGACCATCGATATATTCTCTCTCTCTCGGGACTTGGACAGTGTTTAACTCCCACTTTGTCCTGCGAGATGTTTAGATGTTTCATGTACATGTAGCGCGCATTGATAATGTAAAGAAGAGGAGAATGAAGGGGAAGAACCAAGAGCTCGTTGGAGTCAGTGCTGTATGTAGCACACCATGCTTCAGCGACGCCCTCGTGCCAGGGCTGGACTGGCCATCTCGTGTAGCAGGCATTTCCCGATGCCCGGCCGCCGGCCCGGGTCTGACTGTCATACAAAAAAAAAGTATGCAGTTAAAGTTTGTATTGACCGCGGCTCCCGCTACTCCGTTTTCTACGAAAACACGAGTGCGGGGCGCTCCACAACATTATCTACAAGCGGCGGCAGGGCACCACTCCACTTGTTTAGCTCCATAGGTAGAGTGTGGGGCTCATGATCACGAGTTTGTGAGATCAATCCTGACCCACGGCCACTGGGAAGAACACAAATCAAGGCTGATTTTTTGGCAGCAAGCACTGATGCACCGTTGTATGTAGCCTACCAGGATACCAGCTTTGTCTTGAACAATGCTGATGTTGTTGCGGAAGATCAGGCACAATATGTTAACCTTAATAGTTTTATTTCTAAAGTGTTGCAGCTTAAAGTGGACCATATTATCAATTATCCTATACCTTAACCTTACTGTTCTTGTAAGGATCTTGCATTTTCTTTGCTCCGTTGGCCAAGATACATACTGTACAGGCGAGCATTTCTTTGGGTTACAAGCATAACCAATCCACATAAGTGCTCTTCCAGAAAAAGGCATTCGAATTAATCAACAGAGGGCTGACTCTCAAAGTGCCAGTCAAACGCAGTCGAAAAGATTTTGAGGCACTATCAAAAAGATGTGTAAAAGTCCTTTATTAAGACATAGACATGTGCCAAAGTGCTTCAGTGTTTCTTTATCAGGGCAATTGAAAGTCACAACATCGGTCCATTGGAATCTTTTGACTGTTTATTACTCTTCACTTTGCAGGTCAGCCTCCTGTTGATCCATACGATCTGCAGTTTTGAGTTAAGAATGGCTCAGAACGAGACCAATGATGGTTTAAGGGCTTTGGAAATGCTGAGGTCACTTCCAGGTCACAACAAAATCCAAGGAACACAAATTGGAGTGCTTTTGCAGTAAGGATAAATAACCAAAGTAAATAAAATCACTTAAATCTTTGTGAACAACATCATAACGAGATCATGCACCTCTGAACAATTTTGTGTTTTGTGTTTTATATACATATTTTTGTAATTCATGCCAACGGGTTATTTATCTTTCACTTAAAATCTGCCAAAAACATTTTCGCAGCAGTAAATGTTGCACAAAACCCATATCAAATTGAGGACTCCACATGTTTTCTCGGTCCCAGAAATGCTATGTGATCCCATTGTAAAATCAAGCGGATGCACAGAAATGTCAAAAATGGCAGACATAAATAATAAGTGAAGCTGCACATCACATGGGCCCACTGGTTAGGCTTCTGCGGTCCGGCCCTCTGTCAGATTGTGCAGGTTTCACGTCCTCGTCTGAACAGATTGTTTCCTCTGCTCCTGTCACTGCGATTGAGCTACAGCCGCGGATAAAACCAGGAAGCACCAAAAGGTCAACTGGATGTGAAGCTCCCATTATCAGCAATCTTCCCTTGGCCTCCGTAAGCAGCTTGTTTCTAAGCTGCAACCTAGCCAAGCATGAAGAGAATATAATTTCTACCAATCTCCTGCTAGCATAGGTGCACAGAAATCCATTGTAACACCAGCAAAATAGTCACAATGGAGTCACCGGCCTCGCGATAAGGATCTGCATACGTAATGCTGGGCCAGCTGTGAAGGCTATTCCTGCTTTTACAAATGTAGCTGGCAGTTTTTGGCAGGTGATCGTGCACACATATCGGAGGTGGGATGAAAAGGAAATGATTTGTTAGTTAAAAAAAAAACGATTTAGTATAGCCTTTCAATGTTTCAATGTTGTGCATAGAAAGCTAGCCTGTTCCATTGCCACTCATACTTTCTGTACAAAAGTGAGAGTGTGACAGTTCCCACAATCATTTCTCCTATGAGTTTTAATTGATCCATTAGATCCCGTATTTTTCACATTTAAGTTTTCTCACCTGCACTTTACATAGTTCAGTTGTCCGCCTGTTGATTTGGCAGAAGATGGTGCCAACTTCTTCTTCTGATTTTTACAGGTTCTTTTTCATGGCATACTGGTTTGTTTTGGTAGAGATGATGATGATTATGATGATGAGATGGTTAATTTGCCTGTCAGTCATGCCCATCGACTCCTCATCTTTGTAAAAAATGGGTCAGTCTAGGTCTAGTTTGTTGTGTGTATACAATGACAGCACTTTGCTCTTCTCTTACACTTTACTATACATAACTGAAAGTGAAATTGTGCTCACAGCTTTAATGTATAATTCCACTGTAGTTGAATTGACGTCCGCAGCTCTTTTTCTTCAAAATTACACCGAACATCTTGAGTCTTGTTTTTCAAGGTTTTCGAACTTTTCAGCACCTGCACCTCCAGTTTTCCATTGATCACGTTTGTGCCACATGAACGTGCCGCGCTCACTTCATGTTATGAATGTGTCTGTGTTCGACTTCCACTCAGTGCCTTAAACAATGTCCTCTATCTCACAATAGAGTCCAGCACTTTCATCCCTTTAATTACGGAGCCACCAGCCCGAGCAAATGGCTTCTCCCTGTGCCGCTGTTGTCTTCATGTAGCTCCAAGCGCTCACTTAGCCAATCAAATGATGACACGGCTCATTGTTGTACAGTTTAATAGCCAGAGTGTCCAAATTAATTCACAGCTTTAGTCCTAAACTACACAGGGCAGAGCTGCAGGTGTGTCGGACAACAAAAACAAGCCTTTAAATGTCTCTGCTTCAAGGAGACAGACTCTAAACCAGTTTGCTTTGTAGTTGACTGTACAAAGCTCACATAGGGACTAAGGCGCTACTGTCCAATACTTTAAAATAGGCTTGTTTTTGACCTTTGAGACACATTCGCCACATTGATCAGATTAATTAAATGACAAAACATCATGTAAAGTTGGTGCTCCTGAATAAAACGTGTTTACTTCATTTCTGGCACGTAGATAATCTTTGTGAAATAAAACAAATACCATCCTACATACCTCACCTCCTGCCTTTAAAAGCAGTTAGTGCCATCATCACACTTCTTAGATACGTGGCTCAAAGACAAAACACTGATTGTTGTGAAATTCTTGAGCGGTGTAAAGATGAGATCGTTCGGGTCGTACTTCCAGCTGTTGTAACATCAGTCAGAGCTGTCTGCAGAGCATTGTGTGATGCAAAAGTGCGTTAACTCAGCTCTTTGACTCTAGCCACAATACAGATGACATCTACAGAGTAATCTACCACACCATCTACATCAGAGAGCGGGAGGTGAAGCTCCACAGAGGAATGTGTCTGTAGTGGTTTATAATCCCAGTGTTATGTATGTGATGGGTCTCTCTGTTGCCGACATAAAAGGCTACAACTCACGCAAAAACACAAAAGACAACAAAGGTGGGAAAACTTCTGTGCCATGACATTGTCCCAGAGTATCAGACTTATTTGACACTAGCGCGAGTATTACCTGGCATTGCTTGGTATCGTATTGAATAAAAAATCTGTGATATCACCCATACCCAGTGAGAAGACCTTTCCCTTCAACAACCATCTTTCTTCAAGACCGACCTGTGGAGACTAACTGATTCCATATTTTTGCCAAGCAGCTCATTTCCTTGTTGTTTTCTTGGACAAGACACTTCACTTATTTGCCTTTATGAATGTGAGTATGATTGTACGGTTGTTGGTGGTCAGAGACATCATTGGCACATAGTTACAGTGGGAGGAAAAAGTATGTGAACGCTTTGGAATTTCTTACTTGCTTGAATAGTTAGGGAGGAACACACAACGTCATGTGTGGAGGTAAAATGGAACAGCACACCGACATCAAAGCCCTATCCTCACGGTGAAGTCTGGTGCAGGGAGAATCATGTGTGAGGCTGTTTTGCTGCCTCAGGGCCAGGACAACTGGAAAAATGAATTTAATTTTTTTTTTCATGATTTTTGCAGAAAAACCTGAGACATTCACAACAGCGTGGAATAAGTAAGTGAACCATTGTATTAAATAGCTGGCTGACCCTTCTTTTGCAGCAATAAATGCTTTTCTGTAGTTGCAGATTAGACGCTCACAATGATCAGGATGAATCTTAAACCATTGCTTTTGCAGTTCAACGAGATTCCTGGGTTCACTTACTTTTTCATCCCTGTCCTGTGAATGTTTACATGTTATGGCCATTAATAATTTGATAAAATGTAATCGTTTGGATGGTATTAATTTAAGCAGACACTGAAATTCCAAAGTGTTCACATACATTTCCCTCCCACTTTAACCTGTTATCTGCCAGATTAGGGTTAGGTTTAGGGTTAGAGTCAGGGTTAGGAATCCAAATCTCAAAGTGTATTGACAGGAGAGTTTACAGCCTACCTCATTTGAAAGCCGAGGCCTCCTAGTTTTGTGTGAGTGAACCACAACTTACATCGCGTTTGCCGTTCCTAACTCTAATCATAACTCTAACCCCTGATGCTAAACCTTACCCTAACTCCCTGATTAGGGAAGACAAGAAGCAACAGGCTGAGTGTAAAGCAATGTGAATGGAAAACAATCACTTTACAAATCCAAAGGTTTGACAATCCATAAAATAAATACAAGTATTTTGCCACCCCAAGTCCTACCCAGCACTGCTTACAGTTCAAAGTACGTCTTTATCTTAAAATCACACTGTTTTCTTCTTCTTTCTTCTTCTTCTTCTTCTTCTTCTTCTTCTTGGTCTTCTTCTTCTTCTTCTTGGTCTTCTTCTTGGTCTTCTTGGTCGTCTTCTTCTTGGTCTTCTTGGTCGTCTTCTTCTTGGTCTTCTTGGTCGTCTTCTTCTTGGTCTTCTTGGTCGTCTTCTTCTTGGTCTTCTTCTTCTTGGTCTTCTTGGTCGTCTTCTTCTTGGTCTTCTTCTTCTTGGTCTTCTTCTTCTTGGTCTTCTTGGTCGTCTTCTTCTTGGTCTTCTTGTCGTCTCCTTCTTGGTCTTCTTCTTCTTGGTCTTCTTCTTCTTGGTCTTCTTGGTCGTCTTCTTCTTGGTCTTCTTGGTCGTCTTCTTCTTGGTCTTCTTCTTCTTGGTCTTCTTCTTCTTGGTCTTCTTGGTCGTCTTCTTCTTGGTCTTCTTCTTCTTGGTCTTCTTCTTCTTGGTCTTCTTCTTCTTGGTCTTCTTGGTCTCTTCTTCTTGGTCTTCTTGGTCGTCTCTTCTTCTTGGTCTTCTTCTTGGTCTTCTTCTTGGTCTTCTTGGTCGTCTTCTTCTTGGTCTTCTTCTTCTTGGTCTTCTTCTTCTTGGTCTTCTTCTTCTTGGTCTTCTTGGTCGTCTTCTTCTTGGTCTTCTTCTTCTTGGTCTTCTTCTTCTTGGTCTTCTTGGTCGTCTTCTTCTTGGTCTTCTTGGTCTTCTTGGTCTTCTTCTTCTTGGTCTTCTTCTTCTTGGTCTTCTTTCTTCTTCTTCTTGGTCTTCTTCTTGGTCTTCTTGGTCGTCTTCTTCTTGGTCTTCTTCTTGGTCGTCTTCTTCTTGGTCTTCTTGGTCTTCTTCTTCTTGGTCTTCTTGGTCGTCTTCTTCTTGGTCTTCTTGGTCGTCTTCTTCTTGGTCTTCTTGGTCGTCTTCTTCTTGGTCTTCTTCTTCTTGGTCTTCTTCTTCTTGGTCTTCTTGGTCGTCTTCTTCTTGGTCTTCTTGGTCTTCTTCTTGGTCTTCTTGGTCGTCTTCTTCTTGGTCTTCTTGGTCGTCTTCTTCTTGGTCTTCTTCTCTTCTTCTTGGTCTTCTTCTTCTTGGTCTTCTTCTTGGTCTTCTTGGTCTTCTTCTTGGTCTTCTTGGTCTTCTTGGTCTTCTTCTTCTTGGTCTTCTTGTCTTCTTCTTGGTCTTCTTCTTGTCTTCTTGGTCTTCTTCTTCTTGGTCTTCTTGGTCTTCTTCTTCTTGTCTTGGTCTTCTTCTTGGTCTTCTTCTTCTTCTTCTTCTTCTTCTTTTCTTCTTCTTCTTTCTTCTTCTTTTCTTTCTTCTTCTTCTTCTTCTTGGTCTTGGTCTTCTTCTTCTTTCATCTTTAAAGGCTCTGTACTTGATATCAAACAATGTTTAAACAAAATACAGAAGTTTAGTTCAAATTGTTAGTTGTGGTCCACACATTTGAACTTGTTTTTCCACAACTGTCGGCAAACACGAGAGGGGGCGAAATTGATTTCACTCGACTATGCAAGAAAAATGGTTTGAAAAGAAGAAAACACTGACAAATCAAGTATAAAACCTTCAGCGCATTATCCTTGTGGAGTTTGTTGCACATCCCTGATAAACAAAAAGGACAAGGACTCAGTTAAACCATGGCTTTTAAGTCTCGCTAAACAGGCTACACTATGTCCTTTATTTCAATAAAGTCTCAACAGCCTTTTTTTTTAAAACTGATATTGACTTTCTCAAGGACACAGCAAAGTCAAAATAATTTCTCTCTGGGGCTGAAATAAATGATATAATCCAACATACTAAAGCGAAAGCCCGGCCTTTGTGCAAAGCGCAATAACAAGCGACGTACAGATGGACGTTTTTGAATAGTCTATCCTCTTTCTAACACGATTTGTCCTTAACCACATCACACACAGAGGTTCTGCCTTCATGCCTTTGTCCGCTTTAGTTTTACTGCATCGTACGGTTCACCCTGGGAGGTCACCGGCTTTGTGCGCGGAGAAATATTTTTGAACGATAACGCCTTTTTTCCCATTTAGTCTAGAGAAAATAGCTTGTGTGGCGAAAGAAAGAAAGTCACATTTTGCTACATTGGCCTGTCTCAGATGGAAGAATGCTGCTTTGCTTGAGGTAAGGAGAAGCAATGGGCGTTTAATTAACCTTTCCTGCCTCAATCGCCTCACAACAATTTTGTGCCTTTAATAGTTTAATAACCTTGGTGTCGTGTAAGACTGAAACGGACCGAGTCAAGGTATGATTTAATTAAAAAAAAAGGACCCTATACGTTGAAGGCCCGGACCAGAATACCGGGGTTTCGGGAATGACCTCTCCATTGAGTTACAAAATGACGGCGTGTGGCGCAATGTAAATAATGAGAAAGGAGGTTTGGTTTTGAATTAGGAGACTTTCTTTTCTTGCATTTGTCACAGTTAAAATGTAATCATAGACCAGTAATGCGGACTGTGAACACAATATGGAGCTAATGAAAAAAATATAAAAAATCAATAGACTGTTGAATTAAATTAAAGGTATAACAGACATATTCAATGATTAAAGTTATTTAAAGAAGTAGAGGTTGGTTTATTAAAATGAAGTGAAACCGCACTGAGAAGTAATTGTGTAATTCAACAGTATCTTTTACACTGGTGCACCTTTTATTCTTTATTTCAATGCAAACCCCAAAAACGTTATTCATCATCACACATAAAAGAGTTAGCCATCACACATAGCATTTTCTGCACATGTAGTCCTTTCTCAGAATTGTTTTATTCTTTTTTTTAATATATGATCTGACCATATAAAGCTCTGGGCACCCCCTTCAATTCCAGGCACCCACAGATTGGCAACCGCTGGTTTAGACGATGTTGTTGCAGCAGCAGCAGCAGAGAAAAATACTGTATATTTTTTGCAGTTAAAGGTGACCTATGACCATGCAGATTCATTTCATGGAGAAGGTAAGTGAGTGCTATTGTCCTTGATTCCTAGGGTTACCCCACAGCAGCCATGGTTCGTAATGCAGAGGACAAATTACAGTAGGTTTATTTTCCCAAGCAAGGACCACGCCACAACAGAAGGTGCGATTAAAGAATTGATCAACAGTGAATAATCAACAGTGGCTGGTCTCATTCTTAAGTGTGCTTTCTTTTGAATGGTTGATGGTGCGACAGAGTTGGGATGATGCAAATGATAACTGCTAAATAAACTGCAGAGACACGTGTTTTTACAGACCTAACACCATGAATCATTGTTGTATTCCATGTCATTTTAAACAGTGAATAAACAGTATTCATCCACTGGTGCATAGTCATATAGTCCTTGAGCTGGACACTTCACCCACATAGCGTGAGTATAAACATAGTGCACATGTGATTTGTTGATGATGGTGTGATATATTAGTTTAACGCTTGTTCTTATTTCACATATAAAATGTTCTCTAAAGACTACGTGCACCAGATAGGGTCGGATGAGGCCTTGTGTTGTCCCACATCCAAATAAGGGATGCGTAGCTGTAGGATGAGGCCAGCTCTGAGCCCTAGATGCCTAGACCTTATTAGGTGTAGGAGGAGAGTAAGTTTCGCCACTTCTGTGCGTTACCTTCTATGGAAAATGGCTACAACTGGTTTACGTAGCTGTAGGATGGGCGAGGAGAAGAAAAGCCTAGCCCTAAGGCAAGACAGCGGACTTCTTGATTTAACATCTGCAATGCAACATCTGTACTACCTGCTGAATGCTGAATAAACACCTCCTTGTGAACGCCATCTATTTCTCTGCTCTGATTTTTCCATCTGAAGGTTTTTAAACGGAAGGTTTTCTTACAGTAAATACTGACAATTTTTTGGTGAACCCCGAGACGTGATTGAACGCGTAAGGCGAAGATCAAAGACTGACCAGGGACGTGACAGTTTTTTTCTGTAAAGAAAACCCCGAGAGACTGCTTGTACACTGAGAGAAGAGGAGGACGCTGCCTTGGACGCGCACACCAGGAGAAAAGCAGAGAACACAGGCACGCGCGCCGGCACCAAGGGGACAGAAATAGACAGAGTTCAAACCGGGACAACACACGGCAGCAGCGGAGACGGGACAGCACCGAGGAACAGAGACATCAAAAAGAGCCAGCAAGGAGTCCCCGTAAACAACCAGTGGCCGAACACACTATTGTCGACACAAAAAAGCGGGTAAGACAGACGCCCTTTTCTTCCAAAGTCTATCAAAATTGGCATAAAATCAAATAAAAAGTAGTGTGTGACGACTGGGACTTTACGTATATACATTTCTCAAATAAAGCAATAAACAAAATATGCTTTGTATATAAGATAGCTTTTGATAAGAAAAATAAGAAAAACACGTGGATACCGCGCTCTTTCCTAATGAGTTTCCTTTCATGCGCGAGAGAAGTTTAATGGAAAGTGATTTACGGCCTGTAAGTGCGAGGTTTTGTCAATACGGAGTTTTCTGGCGCACGTTAAACGATACCAAGAAAAACGGAAAGCGTATACGCAGGAAAATAGGTAAACAGCTGTATATTTATTAAGAAAATAACTGAACGTTCATTAAATAAACAATAAAAAAATATATAAAATAAAATAAAATAAAAAGGCGTAGAGTGGTACATGAATACGTACAAATAAAAATAATAATAATAAAAGTAGATAAGAAAAAGAGATAAACCCCCCCCCTTAACTAATTATGGCTAATCTAAACATTTGGTGCGCATTTGTAATCATGACGCTTGCAAGCTTGAATGGTGACGATCATGTCGACGTCTCAATTACTCAAAAATTCTCAAGTGTCATATGTCGATGTAAAATACGCACCGGCACGATAATGGCGATGGAACTTCAGTATTCCCCTTGCTCGCCCGAGGGATTGTTGAATAATTTGGGGACGGTAGATGGAGACGGAGGAAGAATGCAGCTAATAGCTATGTATTCGCGCGACCATGGGCTCGCTTCGGAGACATGCACTCCATTAAAAGCGGACGAATTTGTATCCGATTGGACAGAAGTCGTCCTAGATTGTTTTTGGGCAAATCGGCCAATTCATGCAAATCTGTTCTGCAACTGCATTACACATCCTTACGGGAACAAATTGACCACGCCCGCTTATGATTGTAGTGCTGAGATTCCGCCATTTTGGGAAGAAACCCCGAGAGACAAAATTACCAAAACTGTGACGCCTGTTCAAACCACTAAGTCACCAGTCGATATAGAAACGGTAGAAACGACCATAAGTGTGTTTACAACACCACAACCAGAAAAAATAAGTACAAACGCACCTATAAACGCAACAAAAAGCGGAGAGACGATAATGATAACAAACGGGACACAAGGCCTAATAATGAATAGCACTGCGCAGAAGTACATAGGAACAATAATGTCGCCTGGAAGTAGTAATGTTTCACACATTTCAGAGGTGCTAAATAGCATCAATCAGCAATATAGTAATTTGAAAAATGAGTTAGGAAATAGCGTGAAATCATATAACGCTATGTTTGCCTCGGTAGTTGCAGTTTTTGCATGTGTGATGATAATGTTGGCAGCAGTGTGCGTGTGTACCCCAATTTGCGTTAAACGTCTCCAATCTAGCTTAGAAAAAATCATATTATTGGACTCGCAGGTCTGTGCAACGAGTCAACGGAGAAATCACAGCGACGCAGTCGAAGTATTTGTTTATCCCAGTTAAGTGGGCTAAAGCGGTGATTTAAATAGAACGTGCACGCAGATGCAAAAAAAAAAAAAAAAAAAAAAACGGCGAGAGGCACAAGCACCGCCTCTGAGCAAGACACTCCATCCGTCTTGTGTCTAGTCTGCGCGCCTAGATATACAACATAGCACTTGAAACAAGTACATTGTAAGTCATATAGAGGTAAATAAATAGATAACATTGACAGTAATGTCGTAAGGTCCCATTAATGTCACACAATGTATATATGTATTAATGTTGGTCTAACGCTAAGGTTAAATTGTGTGAAATTGCATAAGTTTGTCTACATGTAATGGGTAAAAAACACATACTGCCACACAGGGAGAATCTATGAACGCCCGCCTTTAAGTAAACAAAGTGAGGACCATTTTGGCACAAATCAGGGCTTCTCATAAGAAGTCAGCACAAAATTTAGAAGAAATCCTGTCAGGTCTGGTCTTGACCCAGTTAATGCTAAGAAATGTCCCAAGTTAGATAACGCCTCTGTCTCTCGCATAAAGACAGCCCCGGCGCTCACAATAAATGACGTCAATAAGTCTCCCATGGGAAACAATAAGGCGCTCATTAGCAAGGCACTTGACCCATAACTAGAATGACATAAGGGCGCAGGGAAAGGGGTTTTATTATTTTCTACATTATTGTTGTGGGAGGATTTCCATGCTTTGAGGAGACATTTTTTGGCTCTAGGGCCTCCAAAGCATGGCTTTGTTTTGTGGGACGGGCAGTGAGGATTTATGGGGTATCTAAAGTTTAGGACACTGCGTTTGAGTCGACCGACAAAATGGGATTGAACCACATTGCGTTGAAGGAGAAGAGTTAGTCAAGCTGGAGCCGCGCAAAACAGTTTTGCGTAGAAGCTTGCCCCAGACTCCTCGGCACAATGTCTCTCCCAAAGCACTGTGGATAGCAACCCACAGTTAGCTTCGGCGATAAAGAACCAGTGTGTGTGGTATATTTATTTTGTGTTGTGGCATTTATCTTAAAGGCTGTATATTCTTGCACCCATGAAGGAGATAGAAATAGAATGCTGCGTTAAATAAAAAAAAAGTGAACTTATAGCCGATTTTATGAAAGTAAAATGTAATCATAGCCCCTCCTCCAAGGATTCACCACAGAGTAACGATGGGCTGTCAATAGTACATGCATAGGCGTGAGTAACCAAACAAATAAATAAGCAAAATAGGAAAATTATAGTAAAGGATTAATCAATAAATAATAACAAAAATAATTAATACATAAATAAATAATAACAATAATAAACAGGTAAATAAATAAATAATTAATTGATAGGAAAAAAAAAAAAAAAAAAAAATTTTAAATAATGACAATAGTTAAGCCGTAAGATTTCTAAAGGAAAATCGGTTATAGCCAAAGGTTTTACCAAAAGAACAAAATTGATTAAAGCAATTTTTTCTTTTCCTTGTAGAGGCGAAGACTTAAGAGAAGGCGCGAAGCCAAGGCTGATCCAAAAGTGTAAAAGCCTTGAGGGGGAGGAACCAAAACAACAAAAGCAACCAATCCGAAAGTCCTTAAAACATACGTAAGGTAATAATACAATACTTGCAAAAACTATACCAAAGCGAATATACCTAAAACTATAAGCTAATTTACGTGATAGATTAGTAAACAAGCACAACTAAATTGCAATTTGTAAGTGCGATAAAAATATAAACGCAATCGCCAATAAAATGTCCCAGTTCGTCACCCTAACTCAATTACAACAATTTTGGAACTGCAAGGTTCTGCAACATGAACCTGATCCAAAAAGGGCGAAAGTCAGTCAATCCATCATAAAAGACCTGCTGAAGAAATATGCTAAGAAAGGACTGATCCACGGAGGAAGGACAGCCATTGCGCCAACAGAAGATCAATGGGAGAACATCATGCAGTATCATGAAGCAAAGATCCTACAATACAAGACTCACCCTATTCGAACCATCCGAGGAAGAAAGTTGAATAATCTAAAGATAAGAAAACATGAGAACAAGGGAGCCCTGGCTAGAAGAATGCACAAGTGGGCAAACGAAATACAAGAGAAGAGGAACTTCAAAGAGCTGTCTTCAATCTTAGTCATGAAGCCAACGGATGAAGATAAAAAGGTGACGTTTGATGAAGAACCACCTCAAGGAGATGTCCTAAAGAAACCACCAGCGGGCATTTACACAGTAAATGGAGAAGATAAAAAACATGGATACAATACACGCTCACAACAACCAATGACGCCATACAGTCATCACAGCACACCAGCAGCAGAAGAAGATGACGATCTTGGAATGATAAATAAAGAAGGTCAAAGTGGATTGTCATCACGAAAGAGAAAAGAATCACGTAGTCACCTAGCAGCAAGTCTGGGAAAAGCACAAAGCCTTGAAGACATCCCTCAAATCGACAACTCTCTGTATCGCCCACCATCCAGTCAAAGTCTGGATCCACAGGATGACAAGAACCAACGGAGAGCATCACTTGATACCAGACCTCCACCGTACCGAGCTCCTCATTCAACACCTGCATCAAGCATATATCCATGGTCACACATCGCGAGCGCAGAAACCAACAATGCGCCAAAACCTTCAACAACATCACCGACGCCTCAAATGACTCACAGAGTCACAGGGGGAACATTGGCATTGGCACCCCTGCAACGCACCCCAAATCTAATCAACATTGAAGAACAAGTAAAATCAGTACAAAATCAAGTGACGGCATTGACCAACATCGTGGAAACAGAGAGGAAGCTAAAGGAACTGGATAATTTCGTACAAGAAGCAAGACCCAGAAGTAGAGACACTGACCAAGTGATGAAAGGCCACCCAGCAAAAAACCTACAATGCGAAGAACCTTTCGCAATAGCAGGATCTTTTTCGGGAATCGTCGAAACGGAGGAGTACAATGGGGCCTTTATCAATGGCATGGTGGACCCCATGTCAGACGCAAACAAGGAACCACAAGTGGCAAACGTCAAGGTTTATCCATTGAGAACAACAGACAACCGACAAATGATTTATCAACCATTTACGCTCAAAGACTGGAGTTCCTTGATGTTGGTGCTGCCAAAACTAACCAAAGGAGGAATTCCATGGATGAGAGCCCTCATGAAACATACCGCCGGAGACAGAATTTGCTGGGGAGACATACACGCCGCCTTAACCAAGGCAGCAGACGAGACAGTTGCAATTAACGTCAAGAATGCAGTGGAGCACAGGCTGCGAGTGGTCCTACATAAGAATTCGTCAATACAAATGTTTCGTGTTGCACTGGAAGAAGAACTGAAATCAAGATTCCCATGCATCATGACTGACGAACTCATGTCACTACGGATGAAGAATGATGAAGATTACTACAGCTACAAACAGCGTGCCAAAAGTCTATACCATGATGCAACGGGAGAGCCGATTCAAGCAGGCACTGGAATGACGGTCATGTTCTACTCAGCCCTTGTCAAGGGGATGCCAAAGCCGGTACAAGACGCCTTAAGTGACGTAATGGGCTTATACACCAAAACTGAAGAAGAATTTGACGCACACTGTAACCACAATGTCACCAAGTGGTTGAACAATAACAAAGAAACTGACTCCAAGAAGAGAGAGATGGAAATGGCGACCATGAAGTTGCAACTCCAGAAATTACAAGCGGAGTCCAAAGACAAGAAGAAAGAGAAGACATCCAACATCATGACGGTCAAACAAGACCCCACTGAAGGAGACGTGCCGATAACAACAAACCAATTGGCAACTGCAATCAAGATGGTAATGCAACCACAACAGACACAAGGAGCACCCGCAACGCCGGCTGTACAAAAGAATCAGCCCTCATCGATCCCTGCCGCACCTGTTGTAATTTACAACACCGCCCCATTCGCTAACACCCAAGGAAGAGGAAGAGGGCAAGGCGGTTTTGGACGAGGAAGAGGCAACAACGGGGGAAAACGATATGACCAATGTCATGCATGCGGAAAAATGGGACATTGGGCAAGAAAGTGTCGTACGGTGCTCCAAGGACAAGCATATGGGTACAATCAACAAGGTAACCCTCAACAGATGTATGGGCAACCAATGGGCCAGCCACAAATGATGCAAAACGCCAACACGCAACCCATGGCACAACAGATGATGCATCCAGTAACCAACCCAAGAGTGATGAATCTTGGAAATAACCCAAGTGGAAGAGACACACACGGATGTTTCAACCAATACGGAGATTGTTACTAGAGAGGCCCGCAGCCAGACCAATCGCTTAAGTCATGGAAAAGCGAACCAATGGTGGTCTTGGAAATAAATGGACAGAAGATTCGATTTCTAGTGGATTCGGGAGCAACAGTATCCTGTATTCGACAAAAGTTTCCATTGACAACAAAAACAATGTCCATAACAGGCTGTGTGGGAAGCCAGAAACAAAAACCTTTACTGAACCATTGGCAGTAATATTGAAGAACCAAATTGTGGAACATGAATTCTTGTTTTTGCCGGAGTGTGAAGTGTCCATATGTGGAAGAGACTTGATGTGCAAACTATCGTTGTCTCTGATATTTTGCCCTGAAGGTCACAAGATACTCAACAAAAGTGAAACAATTTTGATGATGCGAAGAATGAAGGAGAAACACATGGAAAGAATTCTATACCTTTCCCCAGACGTTGTACAAGATCTAAAGGCCCAGACAACAATATATTGGGCTCAAATCCTCACAGATCCAGAAAAAGGAAATGAGGCATCAAGATTATGGCAAGAATATAAGATATGGGCAAAATCATTGTATCCATTGAAAGAACCCTTCGATCCATTGCATGTGACCCTTAACTATGTCACCCTTGAAGACGACGCATATGATGAGCTTTGGCGACAAATATCAGATCAAACGTTTCAAGTGGCATATACCAGCCTATATTTGGGTCCCCAAGGAATGGCGCTCGCAGTTGCATTACCTGAAGAGCTGAAACCCTATTACACGGGAAGTGAAGAAAGTAGCCCCCATGTATCGCTTGCCATATCCAAACATCACACACAGAAACAACTTGGCCCAATGGTCAAATTTGCTTCTACTTTGCAATATGACGCCACTGAGACAGACAAAATCTTCTACAACCCGCAGCATCAAATATTCAAGATAATTGTGTCGCAAGGATCCGGAGATGTCACAAGAGCTTCTAGACAAATGAGACATCGAACCTTTGAAGACCATCCAGACACAGACAGATATCTCGCACAAGTACCAGCCAATGTATGGATGACGGATCCCAATGACGTAGGACAAACGAACCACGTCGTCAAAGTGGAGCTTACAACAACAAAGCCCATACACCGCCCACAGTATCCGCTCAAAGAAGATCAAATAAGGGGTATACAAGAGACAGTCAACGGACTGTTGAAATCGGGAGTGATATACGAAACAAAGTCTGACTATAACACGCCACTATTCCCAGTGAAGAAATCTGATTTGGTGAACTGGAGAATGATCCAAGACTTGAGGCCAATCAACGAAGTAACAGCTGGAGAATCATATCCCGTTCCAGACCCATACCTCGCCCTGAACAACCTGTCACCAGAGTGCAACTTCTACACGGTGATAGATCTGGCAAATGCCTACTTCACGATAAACCTCGACCCAAGTAGCCGCAAATACTTTGCATTCAGCTTTGGAGGACGCCAATACACCTACCGAAGAATGTGCCAAGGCTGGAAACTATCGGCAGGGTATTTTAACCACTTCTTGAGACAAGACCTTGCAGATCTACAGCTACCAGAAACATGTACGTTAATTCAGTACGTCGACGATGTTTTGTTGGGTGGAGAGACAGCTAAAGACGTTCTGGAAGCCACCGTAGCGGTGCTCACAAGACTGTCTGAAAAAGGCTACAAGGTCAAAAGGCAAAAGATGCAAGTGGCAAGAAGATCAGTATATTTTCTCGGACGAGAAGTGTCAAGTGGAGCACAAGGAGTGACCGACAGCAACAAAGACGCCATCTTACAAGCACCAAAACCAATAACGGTGCGTCAGATGCTCAGCTTTTTGGGTCTCTGCAACTACTCAAGAGAGTACGTCCCAGGATACACTGAGCTCACTACACCGCTCAGAGAACTCATCAAGCCACACGGAATGCATAATCCAACAGCAACATTGTTGTGGAATCAAGAAGCCGAGGAAGCATTCATAAAGACTAAACAAGCGATTTGCTCTGCATGTACATTATGTGCCCCCGACTACAACATTCCATTTCACTTGGATGTGATGGAGAAAGGGTCGTTTGTGCAAGCTATTCTCTATCAAAAGCAACATGGAACCAGAAGAGTGCTGAAACATTACTCCTACAAACTCGACCCCCATGAACAGGCACAACCAGGATGTGCACGTTACTTGGCAGCCCTGACCAAGACGATCGAGAAAACCTCGCATCTAGTGCAGAATCATCAGTTGATAGTGCATACAAATCATGGCATACTTGCATATCTCAACTCTCGCTTGTTCATCACCACTGCACAAAGATCGAACAACATCTCAAGAACTTTGAGACAGTCTCACATAACGTATGAAAGTGGAACAATCAATATGGCGACCAATATGGAAACTGAAGGAATTCCTCATACGTGTGAAGAGAAAGTCAAGACGGAACTGTATGTCAGAGCAGATCTTCAGACAACCCCATTGCCCAACCCAGAAATGACTTTGTTTTGTGACGGCTGCTCGTACAGAGCGAAGGAAGGGCACGTCATCGCGTCGTACGCTGTTGTCAAACAATTATCAAAACATCAACATCAAGTACTGGAGGCAAAACAAATACAAGGAGGATCAGCGCAACTAGCAGAATTGATGGCAGTACTGCGTGCCTTGCAACTTTCAGAAGGCCAGAAAGTCAATATATATACTGACTCAGTGTATGCTTACAAGACGGTCACAATATCCGTTGCAGGCTGGATCAGAAATGGTTTCAAGCTGACAACGGGACTTCCCATAAAGCATGAATCACTGATCAGACAACTTATTGACGCAGTCCAATTGCCAACAAAACTAGCCATCATGAAATGCAAAGCCCATACCAAAGGCCAAGACTCTGTGTCCCTGGGAAACCATGCAGCTGATCAAGCTACTAAAGATGCAGCGAACTATAACAACAGACACATGCTTATTCGAGACGCTGAACAGTCTGGAAGTGCATCTGAAACCTGCATCATTGACACCAAATATGTCAAGGAAATTCAAGAAGCAGCAGGAGCATATGAACAAAGTGCATGGAAGTTAAAAGGAGCAGTGAAAGACACTGAAGGAATTTGGAGAAATCATGAAGGAAGAATCGTGGCTCCAACTCCTTTGCTTCAAATGTTGTTTGATGAATATCACCTTCCAACACATCGAAGCTACAAAGCCATTTTGAAACACATCGATTTGTGGTGGCACCCACAAATGCAATCCATCCTACAATACTGGATTGATGATTGTCATATCTGTCAAACTATGACCCCGAAAAAGGCTTGCAGACCACCACCAGGCATCTTCACGCTCCCAAACAAGCCTTTCGAGAAGATTGTTATGGACTTCACAGATATGGGTCCAGAAATGAGAGTACGGGGCTACAGATACTTGCTAGTCATAGTATGTGAATATACAAAATGGGTTGAAGCTTTTCCCTGCAAAACAGAAACTGCCAAAGAGGTAGTTCATCACCTGACTACTGAAGTTTTTCCAAGATTTGGTATTCCACATACCATAAGATCAGACAATGGCACGCACTTCACTGCTAGAGTTGTTAAAGATGTGCTGAAGGCTCTTAACATCTCACAACGCCTAGGGAATTTATACCATTCTTCTTCGCAGGGCCTAGTGGAAAGAATGAACGCCACCATAAAGAGGAAACTGGCAAAAGTATGGCTAACTTCAAAACTTGATTGGGTGGCGGCCTTGCCGTTTGTTCTGATGGACATCAGAAACAGTGTCAATGCGACCACGTCATACTCACCACATCTTCTGTTGACTGGCAGAGAAATGCACAAGCCCCCTGGACCTTTCAATGAAGATACCCCATTTATTGAGTGGGACAAGCAGCACCATTCTTATGTGAAAATGCTCCAAACCATAGTGGCACAACTACATCAGTGCAGAAAAAGGACTCACGATCTTCAAGAAACTCCTGAGCCAGACATGGATGTTGTTCCAGGATCTTGGGTTTATGTCAAAGTACATAAACGTAACAATTGGACCCAACCATACCAAACTGGACCATATCTAGTTCTTCAATCAACAGGAAGATCAGTACAAGTGCAAAAAGGAACTTCCAAACTGTGGTATCACTTGTCTCATTGCTTCAAGTCACCGGTGGATCCGACTCAACGGAGTCTAACCCAAATCAAAAAAGACATTGCAAACGCTTCCTCTGACAATACGGAAGACAAGGAAGATGGCTGTTCAGCATCTCACGCCGATGATGAAAAACACCAGTCACCAATTTCTACCCCTGGGGCTCCAAGGGCAGAAAGAGGGGAGAAAGAGGGGATAAAAGAAATAATAAAAGAAAAAACAAAGACTTAAGAAAAAACTTTTTGAACGTAAAATTTAAACCTTCTGATATAGAGTGAGATTTTTTAACATAACCTTAACTGTTTGACATTTTAATGTAGTATTCTATAACTTTTTCATGATATACATTTTTATATTAATTATTAATCTAGATGTTGCAATGCAAAAACGCTGCGCACGCAATTTTAGAACAAATATATGCCTGAATGCAAACTCACAAGATGCAGGAGAAAAGAGGAATTGAAAAAGCACGAAATGTTAAATAAAAAGACATTGTTGCTCATAATCAAATACCAGATGACCTGCCGGATGAACCTTTTCCATTACAGGACGGGGAAACACCAGGTACTGGAGAGACTGGATCATAACAAGGACGATAGAAAAAGGACCGGTCATCATCCAGGTGGGAGAGTCCATGTCACGCGCTGTGGACAAGGCCCACGGCGGTGAAGGCTTTATAAATCTCCCACCTGTTGAACTGAAGGTATCACAATTCACAGGAAGTAACCATCCAAGCACAGGAAAAGACACTGTTAGAACCAACTAAAGAGCAAGTGTTGATAACCTCTGCTCTAGGAACATAGACGATCGTGGTCACATCATACACCCTGCACGTGACCAGAAGAACCTGACGCCACCATGGACATTTTAAAAACTAGTCTGCAGAAAAAGGGCTGCTACCTCTGGATGGTAATATGTGGGTTGTCGGTGGTATCAGTTATGATTGTGATTCCTGTGTTACTGTTTGAAGAATGTTTGAAAATAAGTCCTGAAGTTGTTAATAAACGATACGTTGACAGAGGAGAAATAATGCATCATTATCAAGCTAACATGTGGTGGAGGTATATTAATTATACGGCCCACCTTACTAATAACACTGACTGCTATGTATGTACCCACCTTCCAGTGTCGACTACACACACCGGCATTTATGCGACCACACCGAACGACACCCAAATTCTCTGTCTTGTAGCCTTGTCAATTCACCCTGGTCAATGGAGAGACTTGGCTAGCGGCGACATGTCGGTACCAGCGCAATTACCAAAGGAGGGCCTTCTAAAAGATACACCATGCCATGCTGAACTAGATCTGCTGACATGGCCACAATTGGGGGACCCTCTTGTCATGGAGGACATTATAGAACCACATGACTACATCGTTTGTTATACGGGAAACGGCACTACCAATGTTGGGCACATTGAAAAAAATCATTGCCGAAACATGCTTACCTTTTGCCCGCCCATAGATGAACCTACCTATTACGCGTGTTTAAACAATGATTCCTGTTGGCAAGACACACAGGCGAGAGAGGCTGCAAAAGTCATGAACAAAGACTTTGCTTTGTGGTGCGCTACTAGCCTCGGCTGTAGATGTTCCCGCGTAGCTCCAATTACTCACGTAGGTACTAGAGTACTGAGTGATTGGTATTGGCTGTGTGGGCATGCTATTTACACCAACCTGCCACCTCACTGGGGAGGCACATGCACAATTGTAGAATTACATCAACCCATCATGTACATTCCTAAAGACAAATTACATACTGTACATGAGACTGTCCAAACAGCAAACCGCAGACGTGGTAAGAGAGACGTTTTATTTGACCGCGGAGTTCCATATGACCAGCGGATCTTTAATACAGGACAACGAATTGCAATGGCATTGTTTCCCAATTTTGGCATTTCTGATTTACGTACTGAAGTAGAATATAATAGGTGGAGATTATTGGGATTTATGAATACGACTATAGTGGCCTTCAATGCAACTAATGAGGAACTAAAAGCCCTGCGCACCATGGTGTTACAAAACCGTGTTGTGCTCGATTTATTAACCGCCTCCACAGGAGGTGTGTGTGCGCAAATTGGAACTGGATGCTGTACGTTTATACCTGATAATAGTGGAGATGGGGGTTTGATCACACAGGCAATAAAAGACATGGTACAAGCCCGCGACGAGGTACAGGCTCATATGTCATCTGGAAGTTGGGACATATGGACCTGGCTGACTAGCGGCACTTGGTGGCATTTACTGTTGAAAATAGGAATGCCCATACTTGCGGTTTTGTTGATGATTTCCGTAGTTGTCTGCTGTATAATTCCCTGTCTGCGATCGTTGGTAGTGAACCTAATCACAACTAATCTGGCGCGTCAAGTTCCGACTTCACAATACATACTCCTTACCTCAGATCTCCAATCAGACCGCGACATTTTTGAATTGAGTTAAATTACTATTTTAAAAACACACTTGTGATTGTTTGTTTTGCTTCGGCCATACTAAAATGCTCACTGACTTTTACACATAGCAGCAATTAAAAAGCATAAAAGAAATAGATGTAAAAAGAGCTATCGCAATTGTAAAATTTGTATTAATGAAGGTGGATACATGCATCAAGTGAGGAACAGCGACTTGCATCTTTCAGCTTTAAATGCATTAAGATTTTGTGACATTTATTTGATGGCAATTACCTAAAAAGGTAATTGAGAGGGGAAATTGTGATATATTAGTTTAACGCTTGTTCTTATTTCACATATAAAATGTTCTCTAAAGACTACGTGCACCAGATAGGGTCGGATGAGGCCTTGTGTTGTCCCACATCCAAATAAGGGATGCGTAGCTGTAGGATGAGGCCAGCTCTGAGCCCTAGATGCCTAGACCTTATTAGGTGTAGGAGGAGAGTAAGTTTCGCCACTTCTGTGCGTTACCTTCTATGGAAAATGGCTACAACTGGTTTACGTAGCTGTAGGATGGGCGAGGAGAAGAAAAGCCTAGCCCTAAGGCAAGACAGCGGACTTCTTGATTTAACATCTGCAATGCAACATCTGTACTACCTGCTGAATGCTGAATAAACACCTCCTTGTGAACGCCATCTATTTCTCTGCTCTGATTTTTCCATCTGAAGGTTTTTAAACGGAAGGTTTTCTTACAGTAAATACTGACAATGGTCAGAGGGGCTTTTAGTGCAGACTGACAGTCATGTTTCCATCAGGTAGCACAACGGGTTTTGATGACTGAGTGTTGGGAGTGAATGAAAACCAGTCACTGCAGCGCTTTGAGATGACAAGCGTGTAATGCACAATACAGAGACAGTTTCATCTTTATTATTTAAAGTGGAAATATCACACATACTGTATTAAATCCTAAAAACATTATTTTGGTTACCTATGTTTTGAAAATGTTGATATTCTTGTAAAGAAACGTTAGCGAAGCGATGCTAACGAGTGCCGTTTTTCACTTCTACTACAATTGACTGTGAGAAAACATGCACATGGACCAATTTTGGCTTGACTTTATTGGTGTGTGATAAATATATATATATATATATATATATATATATATATATATATATATAAATTGAATACTATGGTGTACTTTTGGTGAGAGAACAATGTTATAAAGTCGGTTTTGCATAATACAGTGGGTTGAAAAGGTATCAGTACCCCTTTTCAACATTTTTCCATGCTATGGTCCATAAACATAAATATATGTAGTTGAAATTGAATGTGAAAGACACACACTAAGTGACACACAATCGTGAAGTGAAATGAAACTTATACACGATTTTGAACTTTTTTTAATGAATAAGATCTGAAAAGTGGGTTGTGCACAAGTATCCATACCCCTTTCCTTTTAGTGAAACCAATTGCCTTCAGAACTTGCATGATGATTTCAGAATAGAATCTACCTGTGTGTAATCTAATGGCCTTCAAGACAGAGTGGCATTTTTAAAAGAAAACCATAAAATATAGCAAACAGGACTTCTTATGGTTTTCTTTTAAAAATGGCTTGTTCTAGCCACTCTTCCATAAAGACCAGATTTGTGTAGACAGTTTCCCCCACCTGAGCTGTAGCTCTCTGCAGTTCATCCAGGGTCATCATCGGGTTCTTGGTCTTGCAGTGTTGCCACACTCTTTCCATTCCTGGATGGTGTATTTAACTGTACTTTGAGAGATGTTCAAAGCTTTGGAAATCTTTGTATTACCTAACTAAGCTTTGTGCTTCTCCATACCTTTGGACTTCATGATCCTGTCTGCTCCCCAATAGTCTCTTAACAGACCTCTGAGACCATCACAGATCAGCTGCATTTGAACTGAAATTATATCACACACAGGTAAACTCTATTTAGTCATTGGGTCAACATGTGATCATTCAGAAATCATCATTCAACTTCTCAAGGCAATTGGTTGCACTAAAAGGAAAGGGGGGTAGATACTTTTGCAGTCTCCACTTTTCAGATTTTATTCATAAACAAAATTCAAAATCATGTATACATTTAATTTCACTGTGTGTCACTTAGTGTGTGTCTTTCATGTAAAATTTCAATTAAAACGTGTGGACAGTGGCAAAATGTCGAAAAGTTAAAGGGGTACGGATACTTTATGTCTCCGATGAATACTATTAATCTTGTCATGGCCATTTGTAACGATCCAATCTTTTGCCTTAGAAATGTGTTTTTTGTCAGTGCTGTCTTAAAGTGCCGGGCCATGGCCGGCCCCTCATCCTGTCGGTCATTACGCAGGGGTCCACTGACGAACAGAGAAATTACACCATAATAGCGGGGTGTTCGGGGTTTATACAACGCTATCATAATCCTCTTTCCGCACAATGGTGATAATGATCGTTATTATGGCAGGGGAGTCAGGGCCGAGCCAACCGACAGGAATGGAGACTTTGCGGCATAATCCTCGCTGCCTTGAAAGGTTAAATACGGATTTGAATATTATGATCCCCCCTTCTGAAAACGATAGCGGCGCATTTGAAGAAAATGTGCTCATTGTGCACTTTACCTCTGCAGCGGCTCGAGAGGCGCCGCGCACTGAAGGGGACATGCTAGCACTGCTGTATTTGAACAATCGCGCTAAAAGGGAGCATTATGGAGAGCCACTGTGAGAAGTTGTTGTCACTTGAAGTTTAATTGGGGTTGGGTATTAAGGAGTAAAGTCACCACAGAGAAAAAATGTCGCCTCTGTTTGAAACTCTCAACTTTTTTTGTGTTCAGTTTGTACAGGCTTTTCTGGATTTAAATGACAGCCTATGACGGTCTAACATTTTGCAGAATTACAAAGACGTTTTTTTTCCGCTGTTAGATATGACAAAGGAAACAAAAATGAATGTAATCGTTTGGTGCGGAGATCATGAACATCTGCTTTCATCTCGTGAAACTATAAAGAGCCAAGTCATCAGTCCATAGATGTTGCAATTGCAATCCAAGCGGGAAGAGAAACTGGAGAGTATAACACTCTGCCAGGCCAATACGGAGTGTCCTTTTCCTCGATTAAAAGTGATAGTCTGGAAGTCTGAATGTGTTACAAATTTTATCAAATTGATTGTCAAGTAAATAATAATAATATTAAATAATATACACAACCGCTCAAAAGTGTGGGGTCACCGAGGCCAGTTCTGTAGCTTCTCTGATCAGCACAGCAGTTTTCAGCAGTGCTAGCATAATTGCACGAGGGTTTTCTAATACCCTTTAGGATTGGCTAACACAATGTACCATTAGAACACTGGAGCGATGGTTGCTCGAAATGTGCCTCTGTACTATAGGTATTCCATTGAAAATCACCCGTTTCCAGCTAGAATAGGCATTCACAACATAAACAATAGACTCTATGTCATCCTCATTTAAAAAACAATAAATAAATCTTTCAAAGTTATAGTTAGACCCCAAACTTTTGAGCAGGAGTGTATATTATTTTATGTAAAGTCCCTCCTTCCCAGATAACAGCAACTAATCAGTATCCTAATCTAGTATCCCTCCCACGCCGACCAAGCTTTTCTTGCAAACCAGCCTGTCAGGTCCAATCAGAAGGGGAGGGAGCTTGATCGTTTACTTTTGAAAATTCTGTCTCCTCATTTTGCAGAGAAAATAAAGAAAAGGTCTTTCTGGTTAAAGAGGGGGAGGAATTTGATGGTTTATTTTCAAATTTCACTTTATCTCTCCTCATTTTGCAAACTTACAAACTGTCACTTTAACTAGGAATATTCCAAGATGGCGACGACTCATTGAGCTTCATTGGTCACACTCTCCCCATCATTAATACAAGATCTTGGTGAAAAACGAACGCAACACTGGATCTTTTGTCATTGCAGAGGCTTGTTGAAACCATGCCACCGATGCAATCAAAGCTAAAAGCGGTCCAGCAACATATTAGAGGCTGTGCTCATTCAACGCTATACCCATACACATCACTCCACAGGGGCGAGAGAAACTGGAAGCATTTCTCTTTTCAGGACCTTTTGTTGTTGTTCCTATAATATTGGCAGCGACCTCCAGGCACAAGAAAATAAATGACGGGCCCAATAGGTGCATGAGACTGTAAGTGACCAGACAATAACGCATGTACTTTTAATACTTCGTGGATACATCCTTTCAAGTGCATATAGGAGCAGTGTCTGAATATTCCCACACATGTTATTGTGATTTGGGTCAAGGCCCTGCTCCACTGAATTCTTCCTTTGCACTATACAAATTGTCACATATCCCACAATGCACCGGGCCACAAACCTTCATTCAGCCCATTCATCGCAAATATCCTGGATTGTACTTAAGTGTATACGGCCAATGTCACCGGGGCACTTCTATGGCTGTATAGAAATCACAGCCTGTATATATTACATTCACATTATATTAAATAGCTGCATTATCTGACCAGTAAATGAGCTCAAACTGCCCTCGCACATTCGCAGCGGGCTGTCCTCCATGTTTCCCTGCGCGTCGTGGGCTACGCGTGTGAGCAGTGTAGCCGGGGCTGTGTAGTTTGTACCGAAAATTTTCCAAACATGATTTACATCCTCAATGTAATGTATTAAAACGTTGACAGGGCAAAAGGGATTCAACGAGATGCTGCATTAGAAACTCAATTTCGGTGATGAATCGCCTCGAGCCACTGAATCACAAACTGCTTCCCAGCACCTCAGCCTATTTCCCTTCACTCGGACCCCCTCCTTGCCTCCTCCCTCCTGGGCCAAGTTTTTTTTTTTTATCATTATTTTGTGTGTGTGTGTGTGTGTGTGTGAGTCAAAATCTTCTTAAACCTCCGCTTTAATCTGATCTGCTCAATATGAGAGGGTGAAAGGATTTCCGGACTAAAAAAGCATTCATTTTTGTTGCGCACCGGGCTTTTTCTTTCTTTCTTTTTTTTTCTCCAAGTGCTGGGTCAGTAATATTCAAAAACTTGCTGCAAAATGCCTTTCCCTTGGCTTATGGATGTCCTCCTTTGCGCGCCCAAAGCCCTCCATCATTTTTTGGGGGGTGAAAAGCTGCCACCGTACCAGACTAAGTGCAGGCATTATTAACCAAGCAGCAGAGATAGATGATGACAAATTCGTATATAGGTGACTCTAATGCACGGCCGGGTTAGCGGGGCATGCACAATGACAAGATAAATTAAACTCTTAGCTGAGAATCGCTACCATTCGTGTCCTAAGACGCCCCTCGGTGCTGGTAGCCCTTGAATTAATTTCACAAAAAAAAGTCTGAAATGTCTTGGAGTAATGCTGAAGTTAGTCATTACAAACTATAGTGAACGAAGAGCTAACAAATGTGTGAGTGATAATACGTCTCTAAGTATGTCCTAATTGCCTGTCCGGGGGATATAAGAGCGTTTTATTATTGGGCCGAATGCGCACAGGGGGAGCTGTCAGAGAAGGAGCAGAGTGACTTTCCCCTTCACTGAGGTGGCAAATGCACACATTAAGGCCAGACTCACAGCCTTTCAGTGCCAAGGGGAGTGAGGGGGAAGTAGAGCTAAAGTGCGAAAGATTGGGGCTAATTCTTACCGACAGTCAATGGGAGTTTTAGGAGAAAGTATTGCTAGATCTGTGACCTGTTCAAGATGGCGGTCATGACCTCAGAAAACTTCATGTCTTTGTGAGCGATGATGGGAACTCTTTTGAGTATGTGAGTTGTGGGCGTACAATAGGTTAGCCTTCACAGCATCTAAAGGGCTGTTGGCATCATAGCGTCACAACCTTATAGCGTCCAAATTTTATTTTATTTTATATGTTTATTTGATTGGGACAGAACAAGAAGCATTGCTACAAAATAACCGATGCCATGTTCATAGGCCTTATAGCTAACAGCTAATTGGCAGACCTGGTCCCTAAGACACAAAAACACATAATACACCTACACAAATTATTACAATCAATACAAAACATAAAAGACAATAAAATATTATACACTTCTGTTGTGTCCACAAGTTTGATTCAGTTTGAGCCATTGTTTAACTTTACTTTTAAAGCAGTACTAAGTAACGTGTTTAACCTTAATACATCCTTTCCGTAGTCCCTGTGGGGGTAATACAAGTGTTAATGGGATGATTGGGGGGTCTTTCATCTCCCCCTGGTGTCTCTGGCCAGAAAACCATGCTTGCAACTTGACTGCCACCGGGGCGGAGCAAGCAATACACACTAATAGAATCACGGAGAAGAAGCTAACAGGCTAACGGACAAAGCTAACTGCGGCTAGCGCCACTTTAAACAGTATTTACAGCAAAGTTTGAGTGAAAAAAAATATTCCCATTGTATAACTGGATGTACAACACCCCTCTCTCCCTTCACCTTTTCTGTCAGCGTAGTATTTACTCTCAAAGACATTTAATAAGTTAAAAAATCGTAACTTGCTAAGACACCTGCAGTTGCGCTTATGGCCTCTAGGGGCAAGAGTTACTTAGTACTGCTTTAAACTCCTTCAGGTCTGTTAAAGTTTTCAGATCAGCAGGTAAAGTATTCCAGATCTGTGGCCCTTGTACTGCGAACGCCGTCTGTCCAAAAGCTAAAGCTAAAGCTAAAATCTTTGTCCAAAATGAGATTTTTGTCTCCTTTACTCACCACACACTGCTGCATCATTAATTGCCCTCAGTCCATAAGAGGAATTGAATTCGTATCAGAAACAACGTTTATCTAAGACATGAATGAGGGTTTGAAATTGTTCTTACATTTCTGGGACGATCCGCTTTAGCTGCGATACAATACGTATCACAATACAGTAAGTATTGTACCCGCCTTAACGGCACGGTAGTACAGTGGTTAGCGCTCGTGCTTCACAGCTAGAAGGTCCAGGTTCGATTCCCACCAAGGCCGGGGCCTTTCTGTGTGGAGTTTGCATGTTCTCCCCGTGTCTGCGTAGGTTTCCTCCGGGTACTCCGGTTTCCCCTACCACTAAAAACATGTACAATAGGCCAGGATGAATGTGAGTGTGTTTGAGAGTGCGCATGGGGGACGACGGATGGAAATTAGCCCAAGGCTACAATCTGGTGTGGCTTGTTCATTAACTTGCACTGTCCCTACCAAATAAACAACAAACAAACCGAGTGCATTTTCTCCGATCCGGCTTTACCCAAATCAAAAGGCCAGAGTAACACCTCATTTGAAAGCTCAGACCTACAAAACTGATCAAAATAAATCTTTTTGCGTCATTTTTTGTGTGTTCTTTTTCTTCTAAATTTTGTCACATGTTTGATGCTCTCTTGTGGCTTTTCTGTGGCTTTTGTATCACTTTTTGCCACTTTTTGCTGCACTTCCATTGGTTTTTTTGTCCCATTTTCGTTGCTCTTTTGTGGATTTGTTGTCACTTTTCACTTGTCACTTTCTTTGATGCGTTTTCATCCTTGTTTTCTTCTCGTTTTCAATGCTATTTTAATGCTTTCTTCATCAAGCTTTTAGATTTGGGCGATGCCAAACTGGAGAAGACGTGCTCAGTTCAGGTGAGGGATAAGAGTTTCAGAGTGACATGTCCAATTGGCGCTTGACATTTTTTGAAGCGTTAAGACTAAAAGTGCATTACTACAGCAAAATGTAATATCAGATTTTTAAAAAAGGATTGAAAGTACTGATATTTTGATACTTTGATAAAGGTTCAATACTTGGTATCGCGACAAATATATTGCATATCGATATATTACCCCAGCCCTAAAAATTACTGCATCATTGCCAAATTCTGCCGCAAACTCCTTAGATTACCACCATTTACAACTCATTCATAACGTAGTCCTCCAATGCCAGATACTTTTTACATACTTGGTCATAATTGTCTTGAGGATTTTTTGTCCTGAAGGCTTTATTTGTCAGGCCAATTCGGGGTGAAAGGGGTTGAAGCGCGAGGAGAGATATTCTGCAAATATGTGGGGCATGGACTCGGTGTTCCGCCATTTGTGCAGCAGCCTTAACCACTATTGGCTGCACATCATTAGTCAGATTTTCAAGTAATTTCAAAGTATTGTAATTGGGAGAAATCAAGAGTCATTTACTGTAATTCTAATTAACCTCTTAACCCTCATCTGAACAGAGCGCATTTTCTCCAGTTTGGCTTTACCCAAATCTAAAAGCTTCTTGAAAAAAGTGTCAAAATAGCAACAAAAATGAGACGCAAACAAGGATGAAAATGCAACAAGAGTGACAAAGTGACAAAAAAGTGATGAAAAAACATTTTCGAAAATGTGACGAAAAAGTAACAAAAATGCGACGACGAAAATGTGACTAAATGTTACAAAAAAGTAAGGCAAGGCAAGGCAAGGCAAGTTTATTTGTAGAGCACAATTCATACACAAGGCAATTCAAAGTGCTTCACAGTTGCAGAAAATTACAAGAAAACAGATAAAATCAATCAATAAAACATCAACATAAAGTTAATCAATGACAGTAAAAGGCAAGAGTGCAGATAAAATACTTTCAGTTTTCATATGCACGGGTAAAAAGAGCTGTTTTCAGCCTGGATTTGAACATTGTCAGAGTTGAGGCCTGTCTCACATCCTCATGAAGACTGTTCCAGATTTTAGCTGCATGAAACTGAAACGCAGCCTCACCGTGTTTATTATTGACTCTGGGAACCACCAGGAGACCCCTCCCTGAAGTTCTCAGGGCCCGAGATGGTTCATACGGCTCTAACATGTCAGAGATGTACTTTGGTGCTAAACCATGAAAAGACTTGTACACAAGCAGAGCTGTTTTAAATTCTATTCTCTGAGTGACAGGAAGCCAGTGCAGAGACCGGAGCACTGGACTAATGTGGTCGTATTTCCTTGTTCTTGTCAGGACTCGAGCAGCAGCGTTCTGGATGTTCTGCAGCTGTCTAACAGCTCGTTTAGAAAGGCCAGTGAGCAGGCCGTTACAGTAGTCTAACCTGCTGGAGACAAATGCATGGATGAGTCTCTCTAAGTCTGGTTTTGACACTATTCCTCTGATCTTAGCAATGTTTTTCAGATGGTAAAAAGCTGATGACGTTATTGCTTTGATGTGGCTGTTTAAGTTCAGGTCTGAGTCCATGATTACTCCTAGATTTCTAACCTGATTTTTTGGTTTCAGAGCGAGAGACTCAAGGTGACTGATAACACTTTGTCTTTGTGTCTGTGGGCCAAAGACAATGATCTCAGTTTTGTCTGAGTTTAGTTGGAGAAAGTTGTTTTGCATCCACAAACTGATCTGTTCGATGCAGTGACAGAGAGTATCTACAGGCCCATGTTCACCTGCTGTCAGTGACACGTAGATCTGAGTGTCATCTGCGTAGTTGTGGTACGACACATTGTTGCTGTTTATTAGCTGACCCAATGGAAGCATGTACAAGTTGAATAAGAGGGGTCCCAAGATTGACCCCTGGGGGACTCCACAGGTCATGGAAATTTTGTCTGAGACACAGTTGCCAATTTCGACAAAGTACGTCCTATCCTCGAGATAGGACTTGAACCAGTTTAGAGCAGTACCAGAGATTCCCACCCAGTTTTCTAACCTGTGAAGTAAGATCCTGTGGTCCACTGTGTCAAAGGCAGCGCTCAGGTCTAGCAGAACTAAACTGAGACCTTACCTGCGTTTGTGTTCATACGAATATCATTTGTCACCTTGATCAGAGCTGTCTCAGTGCTGTGGTGGGGCCTAAATCCTGACTGGAAAGTATCAAACACATTGTTAGATAGGAGAAAGTAAGTGAGCTGTTGATATATTACTTTCTCTAGGACTTTTCCTAAGAACGGTAGGTTTGATATGGGCCGGTAGTTGTTCAGTACCTTGGGATCAAGGCTGCTCTTCTTTAGAAGAGGCTTAATGACTGCGGTTTTCAAGGCCTTTGGAAATACTCCAGTCTCAAATGAGATGTTAACTAACTGAACAAGTTGTGGTAACAAGCTGGTCAGCACAGACTTCAGAAATCTAGTGGGTAATTCATCAAGGCAGCATGTACATGAACTCAGACCGGAGATAACCTCTTCGATTGTTTTGTCAGTAACAGGAGTGAAATGTGTCAGCTCAAGGTGTCTAGCTGGTGGCAGGGTTGCTATTTGTGTTGTGGAAATTATGGCATTTTAATGCCTTGGACTTTGTCATGAAAAAATATTGCAAACTCATTGCACTTAGATGTAGAGATTAGTTCTAAGGGCAGTGAAACTGGAGGGTTAGTTAATCTGTTTACTGTGGAAAACAGAACACGAGGATTGTTTCTGCAGTTTGCGATGATTTTAGAGAAGTATTTCTCCCTTTCTCCACGCAAAATCTGGTTGAACTCACAAAGCACTTCTTTGTATATCTCAAAATGAACCTGGAGCTTTGACTTGCGCCATTTCCTTTCGGCTTTTCGGCACTCCCTTTTCTGTGCCCTGACCGAATCTTCACTTCTCCAAGGTGCCTTTTGTCTATTCTTCACCATTTTAACCTTGACAGGAGCAATAGTATCCAAAACATTTAAGACGCTTGATGTATAAGAGTCCAACAGATTATCAACATTTGAACATGGAGGATTTTCAAATCTGATCATTTCCATAAACTGTGTCCCTGTTTTATCATTTATGTGTCTTCTCTGAATAACTCCAGGCCCAACCACTGGTTTGGGTGTAACAGACAAGTCAAAAAAGACACAAAATGATCAGATAAAGCAGCATCAACAACATTCACATTTGATATATTAACACCTTTTGTAATAACTAGATCTAGAGTGTGACCTTTGTTGTGAGTCGCCTCACTCACGTGCTGAGTTAAACCAAACATTTCAAGAACAGCATTAAGTTCTTTTGCATGCCTGTCATTGGTCACATCCACATGCACATTAAAATCACCTGAAATGACTAAACAATCAAAATCAGTGCATATAAATGAAAGTAATTCAATGAAGTCTTCGATAAAACAATTCTGTGGTGGTTTGTAAATAGTCATATAAAGAATGGAAGAGTGTTTTATCTCCATTTTGAAAGACACATACTCAAATGATACAAAAACCCCAAATGACAATTTGTGGATGACTATATTGTCCCTGAATATTGCACAGACACCCCCGCCCCTCTGATTTTGGCGTGTTTCAGACACAAAATTGAAATTTGATGGACTACACTCAATCAATCAATCAAAACTGCGTTACCAGTGTTTTTGTCAAGCCATGTTTCAGTTAAAAACATAAAATCTAGATTATAAGAAGAAATAAAACTATTTATTAAAAAGGACTTGTTTTTTAACGATCTGGCATTGAGTACAGCATGTTTGAGATTTGTCTGTGTTTGAGTGGATGGAATCTTTTTGCAAGGGATATGGATTAGAGTTCTTTGATTGGACGGTCTGACTGTCCCTCTCTTATCTAATCTATGTTGTTTGACTGTACTAATTGTTTCAGAAGAACACACTCCCTCTGTGGACCTCTGGTTGGTTTTGAGTTTGCTATGCATGGTAGCAACGCAGAGGCCCTTAATGTCCTAGACAGCAGCAGTGAAGCTGCTGGAAATCGGAGGTGGGGGAGGGGCATGATACGTCTTCGGGGATGAAAGCCTTGGTCTTGACATGACTGGAGTGCGGGGAGTCATTTGAATCCCTTGTTTTATCAAGGCTTCAAAATGGCTGGGAAATCCCATAGGTGACTTTGGTGATGGGAATGATTCAGAAAAATCTCTGGAGGGTGTAGATGTACCAGTCGGGCTCAAGGCCTGTGGTGGAGTTGATGAAAGTGGTCCTTCGGCTGAATCATTTACTATAGATGCAGGTGGTGCTGAAGCTGAGCTTTTCCCCGGAGATGCAGATGCAGGTGGCGCCGCTGCTATGGTTGAGATGTTTTCCGGTGCAGCTAATTCCTTAACTGTGGCTGGATCCTTAACTGTGGCTGAGTCCATTACTGTAGGTGCAGATGATGCAGCTGCGACTGAATCTTTTATTGGAGATGCAGGCGAAACCTTTGCTGGTGAGCCAGGAGCTCTTCTCATGCTCCTCTCTGCTCTCTCTTGTTGCTCAGGCCTCCACTGATTTTGCAGAGCATGGAGGAGATTTTCCGTCAGTCGTCTCACTCCACCTCTGCTCAAATGTGGTCCATTTCCTTTAAACAGATCGTCGCGTTTCCAGAAAAGATAAAAGTTCTCTATGAAATACAGTCCTCTCGACTCACACACTTTTGACAGCCATGTATTCAACTGAAACAGCCGGGAGAATTTGTTTATTCTCCCGTCGATGTTTGGGATAGGTCCACTGATGAAAATTTGTATCGCGTCTTTGTCCAGACAATCAAGTCTGTCAAAAAGTTTATTAAACTTTTCTTTCAGGACTTCAGACTCTCCGTTTCTTGTGTCAACAGCACCAACATGTAAAACAAGTTTATTTATTCCAGGGTTATTCGTGATTTCCTTGTTTAGAACATCTATAATGTCAGAAACTGTAGCAGACGGATAAGTGATTGTAGTCATTATCTCATTGTTTATATTAGATATGGCTCCGTCCCCAAGCAACAGGGTATCTCTGGCCTTGACACTTGGCACAGTGTTTCTCTCCATCTTTGTTTTGACTTCTTGTTCTGTGTTTCTCTCTGTGTTTCTCTCTGACTTTTCTTGCTTGTTATACACACCCTCTGAGAGAGGTGAAAATCTGTTTGTTAACTTTATTCCAGGTGCTTCTTTACGAGCATGTTGTCTTTGCTTTGGCCTAGCACCAAGTTGTCTGTTTAGTTTCGGAAATATTATGGTATCGTTTAGCTTCAGGTTGCAAGTATCAGTTTTTTCCGTCTTCTTACCGGGTTCCACAGGGAGCGTGTCATTAAGTCCTCTTTCCGTCTCTAGAGCATAAATCTTGTCCCGTAGTAGGGAAATTTCTTGTTGATACATCCGACAGCTTTCACAAGGCGATGTTTGCCTTCCTCCCTCAGCCATGTTGACAAGATTGTCGTCGCTGGTTCGTCAAATGAGTTGTAAAAATGGCATCAAAATGAGTAAAAAGCCTTGGTTCACTTAAAAGAAGAGAATAAAATCATATCCAAGACATGTGCCCAAAAATAGAATGATTTAAAAAGCAAAAAAGCAAATAAAGAGGCAAGCGGCAGCAGCAAGCAGAGATACGTCTGCACTCTTGATAAGCAGGAAGCACAAAAAGTAACAAAAAAGTGACGAAAAATGTTACGACGAAAATGTGACGAAAATGTTACAAAAAAGTAACAAAAAAGTGACGACAAAGTGACAAAAATGTGACAAAAAAGTGACAAAAATGTGACGACGAAAATGTTACAAAAAAGTGACAAAAAAGTAACGATAATGTGACGACGATAATGTGACGACGATAATGTGACGACGAAAATGTTACAAAAAATGTGACGAAAAAGTGACAAAAATGCGACGAAAAGGTAACAAAAATGTGACAAAAATGTTACGACGAAAATGTGACGAAAATGTTACAAAAAAGTAACAAAAAAGTGACGACAAAGTGACAAAAATGTGACAAAAAAGTGACAAAAATGTGACGACGAAAATGTTACAAAAAAGTGACAAAAAAGTGACAAAAAAGTAACGATAATGTGACGACGATAATGTGACGACGATAATGTGACGACGATAATGTGACGACGAAAATGTTACAAAAAATGTGACGAAAAAGTGACAAAAATGCGACGAAAAGGTAACAAAAATGTGACAAAAATGTTACGACGAAAATGTGACGAAAATGTTACAAAAAAGTAACAAAAAAGTGACGACAAAGTGACAAAAATGTGACAAAAAAGTGACAAAAATGTGACGACGAAAATGTTACAAAAAAGTGACAAAAAAGTGACAAAAAAGTAACGATAATGTGACGACGATAATGTGACGACGATAATGTGACGACGATAATGTGACGACGATAATGTGACGACGAAAATGTTACAAAAAATGTGACGAAAAAGTGACAAAATGCGACAAAAGTACAAAAATGCGACAAGACAAAAAGAAAAAATGTACGACGAAAATGTTACGACGAAAATGTTACAAAAAAGTAACAAAAAGTGACAAAAAGTAACGATAATGTGACGAATAATGTGACGACGAAAATGTTACAAAAATGTGACGAAAAAGTGACAAAAATGCGACGACGAAAATGTTACAAAAAGTAACAAAAAAGTGACGACAAAGTGACAAAAATGTGACAAAAATGTGACAAAAATGTGACGACGAAAATGTTACAAAAAAGTGACAAAAAGTGACAAAAAAGTAACGATAATGTGACGACGATAATGTGACGACGATAATGTGACGACGAAAATGTTACAAAAAATGTGACGAAAAAGTGACAAAAATGCGACGAAAAGGTAACAAAAATGTGACAAAAATGTTACGACGAAAATGTGACGAAAATGTTACAAAAAAGTAACAAAAAAGTGACAAAAAAGTAACGATAATGTGACGACGATAATGTGACGACGAAAATGTTACAAAAAAGTACAAAAAGTGAAAAAAAGTGACGACAAAGTGACAAAAATGCGACAAAAAAGTAACAAAAATGTGACGACGAAAATGTACAAAAAAGTGACAAAAAAGTGACAAAAAATAACGATAATGTGACGACGATAATGTGACGACGATAATGTGACGACGAAAATGTTACAAAAAATGTGACGAAAAAGTGACAAAAATGCGACGACGAAAATGTGAGGAAATGTTACAAAAAAGTAACAAAAAGTGACGACAAAGTGACAAAAATGCGACAAAAAGTAACAAAAATGTGACGACGAAAATGTTACAAAAAAGTGACAAAAAGTGACAAAAAAGTAACGATAAGTGACGACGATAATGTGACGACGATAATGTGACGACGATAATGTGACGACGATAATGTGACGACGAAAATGTTACAAAAAATGTGACGAAAAAGTGACAAAATGCGACGAAAAGGTAACAAAAATGTGACAAAAATGTTACGACAAAAATGTTACGACGAAAATGTGACGAAAATGTTACAAAAAAGTAACAAAAAGTGACGACAAAGTGACAAAAATGTGACAAAAATGTGACGACGAAAATGTTACAAAAAAGTGACAAAAAAGTGACAAAAAAGTAACGATAATGTGACGACGATAATGTGACGACGATAATGTGACGACGAAAATGTTACAAAAAATGTGACGAAAAAGTGACAAAAATGCGACGAAAAGGTAACAAAAATGTGACAAAAATGTTACGACGAAAATGTGACGAAAATGTTACAAAAAGTAACAAAAAAGTGACCACAAAGTGACAAAAATGCGACAAAAAGTAACAAAAATGTGACGACGAAAATGTTACAAAAAGTAACAAAAAAGTGACAAAAAAGTAACGATAATGTGACGACGATAATGTGACGACGATAATGTGACGACGATAATGTGACGACGAAAATGTTACAAAAAATGTTACAAAAAAGTGACAAAAATGCGACGACGAAAATGTTACAAAAAAGTAACAAAAAAGTGACGACAAAGTGACAAAAATGCGACAAAAAAGTAACAAAAATGTGACGACGAAATGTTACAAAAAAGTGACAAAAAAGTGACAAAAAAGTAACGATAATGTGACGACGATAATGTGACGACGATAATGTGACGACGATAATGTGACGACGATAATGTGACGACGATAATGTGACGACGATAATGTGACGACGAAAATGTTACAAAAAATGTGACGAAAAAGTGACAAAAATGCGACGAAAAGGTAACAAAAATGTGACAAAAATGTTACGACGAAAATGTGACGAAAATGTTACAAAAAAGTAACAAAAAAGTGACAAAAAAGTAACGATAATGTGACGACGATAATGTGACGACGATAATGTGACGACGAAAATGTTACAAAAATGTGACGAAAAAGTGACAAAATGCGACGACGAAAATGTGAGGAAAATGTTACAAAAAAGTAACAAAAAAGTGACGACAAAGTGACAAAAATGCGACAAAAAAGTAACAAAAATGTGACGACGAAAATGTTACAAAAAAGTGACAAAAAAGTGACAAAAAGTAACGATAATGTGACGACGATAAGTGACGACGATAATGTGACGACGATAATGTGACGACGAAAATGTTACAAAAAATGTGACGAAAAAGTGACAAAATGCGACGAAAAGGTAACAAAAATGTGACAAAAATGTTACGACGAAAATGTGACGAAAATGTTACAAAAAAGTAACAAAAAAGTGACAAAAAGTAACGATAATGTGACGACGATAATGTGACGACGATAATGTGACGACGATAATGTGACGACGAAAATGTTACAAAAATGTGACGAAAAAGTGACAAAATGCGACGACGAAAATGTGAGGAAAATGTTACAAAAAGTAACAAAAAGTGACGACAAAGTGACAAAAATGCGACAAAAAAGTAACAAAAATGTGGACGAAAAAAAAAAAAGTACAAAATGACAAAAAAAAAAAAAAAAAAAGTGAACGAAAATGTTACAAAAAAGTAACGATAATGTGACGACGAAAAGGTAAACAAAATGTGACAAAAAAGTAACAAAAAAGCGATTTAAAAAAAAGTCAATAAAGTAACAACAACGTGGCAACAACGTGAGGAAAAAGATCAATTTAGATGAGTCTTGTAGGTCTTAGCTTTCAAATGAGGCGTTACTCTGGCCTATAGGCTGTAACCATTCAGATTTTGGGTAAAATTGAACTGGACAAAATGCACTCGGTTAAGGTCGCATGACAACATTTAAATATGTCCCTCTTTTGTGTAAAATTGTGTAAAAATATTAGATCACCCAGAATTAACCATAATGTGTCCGTCTTTCGTCTTCCAGATCTCACCAACCTTGGTATATTATAAGCAGCGGAGCAAATAACTTGTATGGTGATTCATGTTTTAGCAGAGCCTCCATGTTTATACAGTTGACGGAGCGCGGCCTGCGATTGCGCCGCGGCCTTTTGTTCTTGTTGATTTACAGCGCCGGCTACAATGGGCGAAATAGCATAGTTTGGCTCTGCCCGTTTTCGTATGGGAGAGCTTTTTTTTGACGAACGCCGGGAGCCTCTTTTGTTTGTGAAGAGAGGGAGAGAGAGGGGACGGCTTGAAGCTGTCATCGCAATAAAGAAATCCCCTTCCCCGACCAATCAGAGCGCAGATTTACTTCAACTGTATTTGACTCTCGTAGTGGAAAACGGGGGAATCCAAATACTCCAGCATTACCAGCGGATGATAATGTAAATTCACGTTAATATTGGTACAATGTATGTGTGACAGTTTGCTCATAATGCGCTCTGGCGGGATTAGGCATTCATTAAAACAGGTTCGGCATGCAAAGCCACTGTCAGATTTTTGTCAAAGCGGACGAGAAAGAAATAAAAAGGGGGAGAGGAAGAAAAAAAAAAAAACACATTGCCAAGAAGAAGCAGCTTATACAATTAAAATCTCCCATGCTTTAATCTCGTGGCGTCCTCCATAGATCAAAACGAACAATACTTAGCAGAAGAAGAGGAGAAGACAGGCAAAACAATGGGCAGTATTAAAGCCTTATGTCAGGCTTTTAAAGGGAGGCATTGTCAGGAAAATGTTTTGATTTTTCAGAATAACAACATCTATTTATACCTCTATTTTACTGCTTCAATGCGCTGCCTGTTTGCGCCGCAGTTGTTCATAATGTTGCAGGCGCGCAGATAAGAAAAGGGATCACACGCCATTGTTTCCCGGTGCACAGATCTGGAGATTTGCGGCTTTGTGTCTTCCAGCTGCATGTGTTGTTGGTATGGCTTACATTTGTACTTTCACTGTTGTCGGGAAACTGAATGTTGTAATTCAGAGGTCTGGTTGCAGGACCTTCGATACATTTGCATGTCTTTTGTTTACCGAAATGAACAATGAATGCCGTAACTCTATAGTGCACACAAAATGAAAGGCAGATTTGTGTACATTGTGTCTATGTTATTTTGGGTTGAACTTGGAAAAATGTAGTTTAATCTTCGAACACTGAAGCTGAATTTAGTAAAAAAAATAAAAAATTGCCATTGTCATTTATAGTAAAATCAATTGAGGGGGGAAAAAAGTAGAAAGTTGAGCATCCTAAGAGCTGGTTGTCACATCTTAATCAAGATACTAATACCGCATGAAGGAGTTTAGTGACAAAACATTGATTAATATGACACTATGCTGGTCAAACATCCATCCATCCATCCATCCATTTTCTTCCACTTGTCCGTTGCCGGGTCGTGGGGGCAGCTGTTGGAGTTGCCCAAATCACATTGCACCAGCCCCTATGGCTCCTCCTGCAGGTGGTGGGTCCACAGAAGGACGGCCTCATGGTTCTAACCGGGCCTGTTGGTCTCTCATAAGGGGCTTCTGAACCGCTCTTTGTCTGACCCGTCACCTAGGACCTGTTTGCCATGGGAGACCCTACCTGGGCACGAAGCCCCCGACAACAGAGCTCCAGGATCATTCGGGCGCTCAAACCCCTCCACCACATTAAGGTGGCGGTTCCAGGAGGGGCTGGTCAAACACTCATTGCATTTTTTGCCACTTTTTCATCACATTTTTATCACTCTTCGTCAGTTGTTGTTTGTTCCTTTTTTTTTTTTTTTTACTTTTTTTGCACTTTGTTTTGTTTTCATTCTTGATTTTTGTTCCAATTTGGTGCTTTTTTTTTTTACAAGAAGCATTTAGATTTGGGTGACACCAAATTGGAGAAAATGTGCTCTGTTCAGGCGGGGGTTAAGAGGTTAACAGGGCAGTCCAGTTGCCGACTTGAGGGCCCTGGTTGACCGACCAAATGTATAACAACCTTTCCCACAACATTAAGTCTTTAAATTCAATAACATGGAGCTTTTTTTTTTCATTTATACCCATAGTCATACGTATACAAAGTAAATATCAAGCATGGGTTTAAATGTCTTGATTTGAGAATATTAATCTTGTTTTGAGCGGTTTTCACTCATTTAGACTCATTTATGGTTAGAGCGGAAAGAGCGGCGCAAGAGGAAGAGGAAGGAGGAGGTGGAGAAGCTGACCAGTGCAGGACACCACGCTCTGAAACAGGGAAAATTCCCAATTGCATCTTAGCTCGTCAAAACAACTCACATTAAATGATAAAGCTCAAATTGAGACATTTAAACTAATCTAGTTATTTATTTTGTGCAGTGTATTACCATTATTTCCACATTAAATGCACATTTTTCACATTTATTTTGGCATTACCTTTTCTATGGCAGTAGAATGAAAGTGTGAAAGAAGCTGAGGGCAGGGAGAGACTTTCAGCAGATTGTAGGACCCAGATAGGACCTGAACATAGATGTTTTTGTGTTGTATGCGCTGCTTCCCCAAGACAAGTGGAACTAAACTCTGTTCCTCGTAGATCTATCCAAGATGTCAGCTACCCATGGATTTGACTTCTAACTTTCCGCGGGGATCATTCCCAAAAAGCCGAGAAGGATCTTTTTAGCTTACTCACTTCTCTCACTACAGACACATTTAAAGAAAACACATCTAATCCAATGTTAAACGCCTCCCTGTCTGTTTGGTTTCCAGTGGAGCGAATCAGCCACTTTTGCCACAGCCCTCGTCCTCTATATCTGTACAGTAGTGTGTACAAAAGCATGACTGGGGTATAATCTTCTCACTGTCACATTATTTCAAATCCCAAAGCCCCAAACACGCTCTCAGCCTTTTTAAAAACCAGCACTTTCTTCACCAAGTTTGAATTCGCGCACCACTGCACAAACAGATGGGGAACACAGATACCGGCGGCTGTCAAAACATTAAATAAAGCTGTACCTTATCCGGGGGAATGATACGGAATATAAACATTTGGCAAATCAAATCAAATCTCGACATGAATGATGTTCCCGCACCCACAGTGGAATAGAGAAATAGCATTGAGACTTGCTCTTAGTGATTTTATCGATGTTATAATGTCGTCCACATATTTCACACGTTGATTGGCCACCGGAGAGTCCAGATTTTAAAACAGAACTACGCGACTCGTGCCCCAAGAGGCCATAAGCGCCATTGCAGGTGTCATAGCATGTTGTGGTTTTTACTCATTAATTGTCCGTGAGAGTAAATACTACGCTGACAGAAAAGACAAAGGAAGAGAGGGATATTGTACATCCAATTACAAAATGGAGATTTTTTTTTCCACTCAAACTTAGGTGTAAATACTGTCTAAGAGGTGCTAGCCCGGAGTTAGCGTTGCCCGTTAGCCTGTTAGCTTCTTCTTCATGATTCCATTAGTGTGTATTGGTGGCTCCAACCCGGTGCAGGGAAAGTTGCAATTGTGGTTTTCTGGCCAGAGACACCAGGGGGAGATTAAAGACCCCCCAATCATCCCATTAACACTTGTATTACTCCCAGACGGACTACGGAAAGGATTTATTAAGGTAAACAAGCTTTATGCAGTGGTCGCACTCACCCATCGTCAATATTGACATTGCCGAAGTTTATTGAAATAATGCCCCAGTGAATGTGTGTTGTAATCAAACTACATATTAGAGCTTTATAGTAACTTTTTAATTTTTTTTATCAGTGTGAACTGCTGAGGGTAGTATTTTATCCATGCATTTCTTTTTATACATTTTCCCTCGCTATTTTGTTGGATTCGCGTTTTTGCCTTAGCTCCCCGCCGCAGACCGCACTCATGCCTGCCTTTTTGCTCCTTCATTTGCCCTATTTCTTTGCTTTGCTTGGCCTTTTTTCTTTTTGAATTGGTTTAGTTCTTGGGTTTTTTATTAGTTTGGGTGTCGGTACCGGCTTCTACAGCCCTGTATAGGATTAGCACGGCACGGCACCTTTTTCTTCCTTTTGGCCAGCTCACCAGGTCCACTTTCATTTGTACTTTTATTTATTATATGTTGTAGTTTAAAGGGCACGGGTGGTTATGGTTTTCTCTTTTTTTTAGCTCATCTCTTTCGATCTCGAAATCTAAGACAACCAACAAAACAAGCAATAAATGTAACTTTTTTTTTAATCCTGTGTCCTTTTAAGACAATGAGGGGTTGTATTGAATGTGCCTTTATCTTCTGACCTGACTCTTAACTTTGCTAGAAGTGGGACACCAGCTTGTTTCTATGGAAATGTTGCTACTTTGCTTTCACTAGTCCAGCTGCGATTTAGCATGTTTGCTATCGCAGGCATATTTGTTTATGTATTAAGTATTGGGACAAGTTAGCTACTCGTGTGACCTCGCAGCAAATAGTCCCTCTGGGGGTAATACAAGTGTTAATGGGATGATTGGGGGGTCTTTCATCTCCCCCTGGTGTCTCTGGCCATAAAACCACAATTGCAACTTTCCTGCCTCCGGGTCGGAGCCACCAATACACACTAATGAAATCACGAAGAAGAAGAAGCTAACAGGCTAACGGGCAAAGCTAACTGCTGGCTAGCACCACTTAAACAGTATTTACAGCCAAGTTTGAGTGAAAAAAATGACCTCCATTGTGTAATTGGATGTTCAATATCCCTTTTCCCTTTGTTTTCTGTTAGTGGAGAATTTACTCTCACAGACAATTAATGAGTAAAAAAACGCAACATGCTATGACACCTGCAGTGGCGCGTATGGGTTCTTGTGGCATGAGTTACTTAGTTCTGCTTTAAGTTATCAAAATACCAATGTTATCCAGGTATCTGAAACATTTTAAAGACGTGAAAAAATATCTTGCAGTTTTTTAGTGCAAGAGTAAATGTTAATCCCAATAATTTAACAATGGTCTGGCTAAAAGCATTTAAATAAGTCTTTCTATATTCAGCGAAGGCAATTCTATTTATTCATTTATTCACAGTATATGATTACGTTCACTGTTGGGTTTCCTGAAGTCAAGTCCTGACGTCACCTCGTCCATTGTGTGAATATTGCGTGCCCCCCGCTTGGATAAAAAATGAACGATTGTAAGTTTGTTTGACGGCCTTTGTCGGTGCCGCTTTCAGGACCGGCGAGTCATAAATACTCCATACGTTTCCCCCCTTCCAACAATCCCAGCTTCAGAGCAGGTTTGGGGCGGAGGGGGCGAGGGAGGGGTGCGCTTGATAAAAAAAGAAAAAAAAGAAAGAAAAAAAGATTGGCCTCTTGAGAGTGTGTTGTTGGCTGTCATAAAGGGAAGGCCGTGTCCGCACATTATTATTTTTTCTCATCGCGGGACGGCAGCGGCGAGGAGGTGCTTTAATCTGCCACAGGACAAGGCGCTCGCGGGGAGGTAGAGGGAGGAGGAGGGGTTGGGTTGTATTGGAGGGGGTCTGGCCTTGCCCCCTCTCACCCCCAGACGCGGAGCTGCAGCGGTAAAAGTCAGATGGGACGTTTTGGCGTTTGTGAAGAGGAGACAATCAGCATTCAGGACAAACAGCAGAGGGATGGCACTGCGTCAACTGGTGGCTTAGGTTTATGGCAGGGGGACATTTACAATATGACTCAATAAATGCAATGAAAAAAAGGTTGATAATTGATGTATTTGAATAATCCGACACATTTTTTTCCCTAAACCTTTTCAATTCGAATGACACACATACTTAAATTCATTTTACAAGCTTGTAATAATTGCGCATTTCAACAGATGGAGGTCAACAACTACACATCTAATTGAATAATTTGATTATCTAAACAAAATCATCACAAAACATGCATTATTGAGGCTTGTATAGGGGACAGTTGTGAAGTGGATTTGAGAATTGCAATCCTTTGATCACCTAATGACAAGAACGGTGATAAAATTGAAGCATATACATAAAAACATTACATTATGAAAGTGGGTAATTGCTGTTATTTAGGCTAGTGGTTCTCAGCTGGTTTGTTAGGACCCAAAAGTGGGTTACGGCACCAATTTCAGTGGGCCGTGAGCCTTTTCCTGGGAACATTTCTTTCAATATTTTTCTTTTAAAATAAGTATAATAACCATCCAAATCTGTTAAAATGACTGTTATCAGCTTGTTTTCATCATACTTTTATCTTTTCAGGCTTATCTAATACAAATTCAACCATCATACAATATTTGCATTATATAAAACAAATTCAATATTTTTGGGGGCTCGCAGATCCACTGATTTAGGAAACACAATGTCCTACGAACATCCTAAGAACATTGATCATGCAAAACCTGTTAACCCTGAATTTTATACCTCTACAAACATGCTCCATAATACATTCTTGCATTATAGTCCGGTTCACTATGTAATTTCGCCGTTTTTTGTTTTTTTTTAATTTTTGGAAACTCTATGAATCAGAAGAACAATGTTTCCATTTACCCTGTTATGTAAAGGTGCGACAATAGCAATAATAGCATTTACTGTATATAGGGAGAAAAACATTGGCAGAAAATTCCATTTGATCGTTCCAACCAAAAAAGTCAATGAAACCTTTGTCATATTTTTGCGGTGTTGCCGTAGCGATGACCAGAACTCCCCATTTACTCTAATGGAAAAATTGTATAATTGCACAATTTTACCAAATGAATATTGTTTTCTCATTGCTTATAACATAAGGTTTCCAAAAATATAAAGTTTTCAACAGTGGCAATCTAAACATAGTGAACCGGACTATTAGTTAAACTCTTCTTACTTCAGTCGTCTCTGAATCGTTAACGCTCCTGAAGGTAGTTAAAGGGGGGTATATGTAATATCGACTTTTCAAGCTTTATATCATGTTATTATGTCATTCCCTCATTAAACACATGCCTGAGTGTTGCCTTGGCTCATTCACATATTTTGAGTAATCAGTAAAAACTTAGACGGCAGCCATTTTAGGTGTAGCTATGCCTCAGTCCTCCTAGGAACGCCCCCACCTCCTGGAGACGCCTCTGGACCTTTCGTCACCAGCCAAGCCACCAACCACTGCTCCTCAGCTCAGCAGAGCCCCCTCCCCGCACAGTAGTGTTGTTTAGATGCCACAGCAGTGTGCTGAAGGGGGCGTGTCTGAAAGCTTCTTAAAGAGACAGAGGCCTATTCAAGACGTTCAGTACAGCCATTTGAGAGAGAAATTTACTCAAGGCAGTTATTTTAATTACTGCATATACAGACCAACAGAAGGTTACGTCATCATTGTAGTATGCTATAGACTGGTGCTATGTGATTGAAAAAAGCATAATACCCCTCTTTAAAACATGCTTAATATTGACTTTAGCACAAACTGCAAATCTAATCAAAACTCAACAGAAAATGGCACTTAAGTTTGTTTTGTTTGTTTTTCGACCAGAATCCTGAAGATATTTGGTCTCTTCTCAAACTGCACTTTGATCATTTTCACATGCATTGTTATTTTTTGTTTGTTTGATTTGTTTTCATTTGAGACAGAAAAGATAAATTTGGAAGATTAACAAGCTGGGGGCCAACACAATCTGTATACACTCTGTTGTTGACATCTGCGGTTTATTATGGCGAATTTGGTTGAAAAGCGGCGCGTAAACAGCACAATGGCCCGGAGCAATATTCCCTTTGATAGTGACTGACACATATTGTTATCTGTCTTTGAGCGGCGTTTAGTTGTTCATCAGTCGGGTCAGGAGGTGCGCCCTGTCACTGCTGGAATAGCTTTGATATGGACGGCTCCTCTGGGACTGTCCCGCTCATTTAGTCTCACGCCATTTTCAGCTAAAAGACCCCCCACCTCCCCTTTTCTCCCCTCCCCATACTCTCCCTTCATCGATCCCAAAATCAACAGGCAACGAGTCCCAGGACGTTTACAATCGCTCAGTCCTGCTCCTTAACCGGCCGTTCGGTTTTTGTTTGAACTTGAGCCTGAATTTCCTCACTTTTGCTGTGTTACATACTACAATCTTTTCTTTAGGCTTTTTAAACTTCTATTCAGCGCCTTAGCCTTGACATTGTATGTTTTTGCCTTTAGAGATTATAAACGTATATAAAACAATAATTAAGTCCTGATTTATAAGCAAACAAAATGCCGGGACCCATTCTTTGGAGGTTAACTGCAATAAGGGGAAATAAGATGATGTTATAAGATGACTCTACCATCATGTTGACCTTGATAAACAAATGTACACAAATGTTCCTGATGAAGGAACAGCTATACAGTATAACAAGGCTCAAAAACCTGATTAAGAAATATATAGGCTCTTTAACCATTATGTGTCCAATTGAAAGAGGTGGGAGGGACATTACAGGGTCATGAGGCGGCAGCACACACACACACGCAGCGGGGCAGATGGCAGACCTCGGCGTTCACTGTGGAACATTATTGATTTTGAGTTGTCCCAAAGGAGCAGCGAACAAAACATTAGGAGTGGTTAAACGTGTGTGGGAGAGCAACAGACTGGAACCATCACTCTGGGACACATTACAGGAGCGCGTGTAATTTCTGATGGTTGTCGAGGAAATTGAAAAGAAACAATTGATCATTTGTTGCTTTTGCTTGAGACTTTCAGATGGACTTTTTTTTTTTCATTAGGGACCGACGACCTCAAATCAATCATTTGCATGTTTGTGAGATCCTTCTGAAACATAGAGATGTTTGTAGAACATGTTTCGCCGAACGAGAAGAGATGGTCACAGAACGGTGTGAAACAGGCTTGTGAAGAAAGAAGACAGTTCCATTTTCCATTTATTCATTTATTTCAGGCAGACAATGGTAACAAAAGGAAAAATATACAGTATGTAAATAAAATGATCCATTTCTACCTGAAAGGGAGTGGGAAGAAGATAACTGACGGTTCACAAACTGTCATGGAGGCATGTCAAGACCTCACTGTCAAATGGTTAACCTCTTAACCCCCGCCTTAACCGAGCACATTTTCTCTAGTTCAGCCTTGCCCAAATCTAAAAGCTTCTTAATAATAATGGCTTACACTTTTTTTGCGCCTTACAAGCCTGTATTACCAAGTTTCTCAAAGCGCTACACTAGTCATTATTCACTCACACCGAAAATGTGACAAAATGTGGCAAAACCCTACAAAAACATGACCAAAAAAACTACTAAAACATGACTATAAAAACAAGGAAGAAGCTTAGATGATTATTGTAGGCCTTAGCTTTACAATGAGGCATTACACTGGCCTATAGACTGTAAGCTCTCAGATCAAGAAGCTTTGGGTGATGCTGAACTGGAGAAAATGTGCTTGGTTAAGGTGTTAAGAGGTTAAAGGCTCAGGAGCATTGAAACGAGATTCAAAACTAGCACTAGCAGCTCACCTCCTAAACTCTCTAGAGCAGTGATTCTCAAGTGGCATGGCTTCGGGACCCACCACTGCCCTATAGGACCCAAATAAAAATGTAATTTGTCATATATCGTATCAAATATTGTATTTTTCCACACAAGCAGTATAGTAACATCAATAACATCAATTTAACAGACTCTGATAATGTTTCCATGCCGTTTCAAATCAAAAATATAAAAAAAAAAAGTTCTTCCCTGGAATAGGCTCCCAAAGGAAACTGCTTTGAAATCCTCATCAATGGTGAAAGTGTGTCCAAAATAAATTTAAAGAGTTTTGACTGTAAGGTGAATTATTACGGCTCAACCAAATTTTTCTGCTGTGGGTTATCGTTTTGTGAAACATCATACTGCATGGACCCGAATGTTGAAAAGCTTCATTTCTTTAACCACCAATTGGCAATTGTGGCTTGAAGAGGTCGGGCTGAAACGCACATACAAGTGGCAACAATGCAAATAAAACATGGGTCCTCCTAATGGCTGTTCAAGTCGGCGACGAGGCATTGAAAACGGTGCATTTAAGAGGGAAAAAAAAATATTACCATCTGAAACGGCCTCAGCTGTTGTCTGTTAATTAGATGTCCTTGGGAGATAGGACTCGCCTCTAAAGCAACAATGGTCCTTTTCATCATTGTATTTAGGCCGTTCTTCCGCTGAGCATTCAAGGCAGCGGCGAGCCAGTCTGCAGAGATTCACGTTTTTGTCTCCATCATTTCAGATCATTTGGAGTCACTCGTATCTCCATCCGCATTTTTCTATTACATTGGCTCCTGCCCCACAATGCGAAGTATTGAGTCACTGGTTTGTGCTGTCGTAATGGGCCAGAAAGTATTCGACCATCAAATCCACTCATGTTTGGGGATATCAATAGTAATGTTAGGTCTAAACTGCAGCTTTCTTTACCAGCTGAGAATCCTTCAGTTGTAATAATGGCGAAATAAAATAAGACAATGTTTTTATTCTTTACCAACTTGGATCACGCATGGGTCAATCAGAGCTTTGAAACTGAAAGCTTAAAATTACCAATAATCTGATTCCCTATTTACCGGGACACAAAAGCATGGAATGCTTTGGGCGAAAAGACAAAAATGTATTTGCAGTTGATGACACATCCCCAATCTCCTGGGCGCACGCAAGACACACAAAACTAGGCATAGCATTCTGAAGACATTCCAAGTACCACACTTTACCTTGAAGAATTTTAACTAAAGATACGCAAACCTCAAAGACGTTTTCTTTTAAATGAGTCGCTGTGGAAGAGCGATCTAGTCTCACATCAAGAAGATACCGATTTCCGATAAGTTATTTATTTGTTATTTATTGTTAAGGAACCCCATTAGCTACCACCGTAGTGGTTGCTAGTCTTCCTGGGGTCCAGAATTAAAACATTTACGATAAAATAACACGCATTAAAACAAGCAAACAAGGCACATCAGAAATACTGTGTGCCTTGACAAAATATAATACATGACAAGATATAATTACTCAAAACATACCAAGGATTTTAGTGTATTTTTGAAAACATTGAAATTGGATGAGTCCCTCAAATTCTTAGGCAGCTTATTCCACAATTGCGAGGATCTAAATTCAACAGTTTTTTGTAGCAGACTTGTTCTAGGTCGATTTATGACAACGTCGTCACTGCAAGCACGCCGCGTAGAAAAGGAGTGTGTCTGCTTCACATATATGATGTTTTCAAATAGTGCAATCGGTTTACCAGTCAAAATTATTTCTTGAAAAATAATAATAAATTATAGTGGAATTTATTTTGGAGCAAAGGCCAGTTTAAGGTAGAATGCATTTTCTGAACACTGGTGGAGTATGAACACCTGATCACTAGGCGGGCGGCTCTGTTCTGAACGACCTGAAGCCTTGCTATGTCAGTTTTATTCGCAGCGGAGCAATATTCCAGATGTGATAACACAAAAGACTGAACTACTAGTTTTTTAATAGCTAGAGTTATGAGTTATGAGCACCTTCTGACCACAGCCATAGCTTTACCCATTTTATTAATCACGTGATCCACGTGAGGTGACCACGAAAGATGGTGATCCACTGTGACTCCCAGAAGTTTCATCTGTAGCACTTGTTCCAACGTGGAGCTATCGGTTCTCAGTATTAGCTGAGTATTACTATGTAGTCTGTGTTTACTCCCGATAAGCATACATCTAGTTTTGGAGACATTTAGAATCATGTTGTTGTTTTTGACCCATATGAGAACGGCTCCCAACTCCTTTTCCAGTACCTTTGATATTTCATTTACATTAGGATTAGAATAATACATAGTAGAGTCGTCAGCGTACATAACAACTGACGACTTATCCAATACATACGGTAAGTCATTTGTATAAACTGAGAAAAGGAGGGGGCCCAGGCAACTGCCCTGGGCCCACAGTGGATCCCGGAGCTTTAAGTAAGTAATAAGTAAGTGCTTTATTTGACATTGTACAACCATACAACAAAATTGTGTTCAGGTGTTAGTCCTGAACCGCTGCGACTGAGCCGCGCCGCCACTGTGGGCCAACCTGACCCGGAGGTAGGGGAAACCGTAGCACCCGGAGGAAAACCTGGCTGGCTGCCTTCAGTCTCCTTTGATCCTCTGAAACAACAGTGCAGCGCCTCCTGGGTTTGTCCCTGCTTCAGAGCGTGGTGTCCTGCACTGGTCAGCTCCTCTTCCTCCTGTGCAGCTCCCTCCGCTCCACAACAGTCTTAGCCAGAACACTAGTAGGGATAGAAGGCACTGTGGCTTAGCTGTGAGTCTTGCCCAGATACCTCCTCGTTTGTCCCTTTTTTGTTCCTGTAGCTCCTCTTCCTGTAGCAGCCTCCACTCGGCTGTGCTGCAGGGTGGGGGGTTTGGTGCCTCTTCAGTGTTTCAGAAGAAGAAATGTGTGGGTCTCAACCTTCACCTCTTAAGCTAGCTGTTTGTTTACTTTTAAAAACCTGCTTTGTTCAGGACCACTACGGACTCTCTGCAGTAAAAAAAAAATCCACCGAACCCCCACAAAAACACAACAAAGACGTACAAAAGCATCCCGCAAAACAAAGCTGTACCAAGAGAGAGGGAGGTTGCCTGCTTGTTTACACATTTTACCTCAGCAACTCCTTTTTGTGCGGGGTTTGCACGGTTCGGTGTTTGTGTAGGATTCCTTTGGGTGTTAGGGTTAGGTTAGTTTCCCCCAATCACTATAAACACGTATATTAGGGATTCCCTTTGGGCCAGGGTAAATGTGTTAGTGTGGACAATGGAAGAAAAAGAGCCCATGAGTATAATCTGATGTGGCTTGTTTGTTTTCTTGCATGAGTTTCGTGAATGTGTTCAATAACATGCTCGGTAGCAACCAAATTCATGAATACAGTGACAAAAACAGAAACTTAATCGATACTTGTAACGGGATGAGTGAAAGACTGTGCTCATACACTCATATATAGTATTTTTTTTCCCAAACCAAACTGACTGAAGAATAAGGGAAAACACTGTCATTGAAATGTAACTTTTCCTATGTAACCGAGTACACGCTGCCATCAACACTATCCCCCAGAATAAAGCTTTGGTTCATAACAATGGCGATGAAAAATATAGCAAAATAAAACAAAAAACTCACTCGAGAGCTGTTTTAATTACATACAAAAGAATGTGCCTAATAAAAGAGGGAATTAAGTCTACACAGTCGCGGCTGATTGTGGGAACGCGTCCAAAAGCAACCGCCTCACAACCTCTCCCCTCTTTCATTCTCTCTCTCTCCTCTCTCTCTCTCTCTGTCCTGCCGCCATTAAAAAGCCTGCAACTTCAAGCAGTTTTTTAATCTGCTGAAAAACATATGTGGCTCTGCCTGCTAAGACAGCTTGCCCAGGCGCTGATAAATGCCTATCACTAATTTGCATACGGTGGAAGCATACCCTTTAATCAAAACCTCTAATCCCTCACGACGGTATTAATATTTATTTTTTTCTTCTTCCTCCCCTCCGCACTCGTATAGTATCATGTTTGCTAATTCCGAAGTGATCAGCTCCTTGTATGCGTGGCGTTTTTTGTGCGCGGAATAATGGCCGAGTTGAGAAGTTCTGTTATCCCACTTTGGCACATAATTAGTACTACAAAGGCGGACAAATCGCGCTGAATGGCACTCACAATGAAGCGTCTCCCCTTCTTTTCAGCGGAGCCCCGGTTAACACTTGTGTCACTTTGGATATAGCCAGCTCAAAATGGAGAAAGGGGAGAGGCGGGCGGAGAGAGAGAGAGTTCGGTGCCAAAAAATCTTTAGCACGCACACACACACACACACCACACACACACACACACTCGCCGCCATGTGACAGTTGCTTAAGACTCATGCCCAGCCACACACACACAGAGAGAGAGAGAGAGAGAGAGAAATATATAAAAATGTACCATGTAATTAAAACGTCTATCACCCTGGGCTGGCTTAGGGCTTGGCTGCGTGTAGTGGCGCTCGGGGCTAAATGGCGTTCTTAATTTGTGAGCACCTTGCATGGCACTCAACCCGACACTCCATCTGACCTTATTTCCGTGCATTATGCAAAACTATGAGCAACGGCAAGTGAACGAAGAAGTTTGGTTTGTGACAAAAATCTTCAACTCCTCCAGAAAGATTTAAACCGGCCGCGCTCGGGCCACTGTGGTAATAACATGGAGGATCACAGAAATATGTACATCGTTGGAGCGTAAAATATTCTCAAGAAAGCCATAAAAAAATATATATATAATTGTTTCATTTAACGCTTGAAGCTTAAATGCCGTGAACTGATATTTTGAAATCGTAGACCTCGGCCAAGACACTGTTACTATCTTGCATTGATACAGTATTTATCAAGTGAAGGGGCAGGCAAGTTTGGTTTGTGGTGGACCGAAAGTTTCCCGAAAGAGTTCAACCCCAGGCTTTCTTTTTTTCAAACAGTTGACAACATTCTATATACTGTATGTTCTGAGTGCTGGCATTTTTAATCAATCCCTGTGCAATCATTTCTATCCTGATGTTAGTGCCTTGTCTAGGGCTCAAACTGAAGATCCTCTGTGCCTTATTTCAACAGTTACAGCAACACTGTGGAACATTTCAAGCCTCATCCAGCTACAGTAGGTCACAAGATCAACTAAACTGTTGTAAAACCGTAATAGATAAACAGCCATGTCATCCCCATACATGTTCCTAACGACAAGTTCAGTTTTTGCAGTGGGTTTTCAAAACAAAGCATTTGGAAGTAGACCAAACTCATCTTTGTATGTGAATGTATATTGGCTACGGTCCATACAGACCCATACCTCCCACCACTTGAACAGTTTTTTCCCCCTACGCCATCAGACTCATGAACGATAACAAGATCCAATGACTCTATATCAGACTCACGGACGGAATAACCTGTTCCAGCCATTTGCACAGCTCTATTGCACTATGTGGTATGTCCACCCCCTCCTGGAATCGCAACCTTAACATGGTGGAGGGGTTTGAGCGCCTGAATGATCCTGGAGCTCTGTTGTCGGGGGCCCCAGGTAGGGTCTCCCATGGCAAACAGGTCCTAGGCGACGGGTCAGACAAAGGGCAGTTCAGAAGCCCCTTATGAGAGACCAACAGGCCCGGTTAGAACCATGAGGCCGTCCTTCTGTGGACACACCCCCTGCAGGAGGAGCCATAGGTGCTGGTGCAATGTGATTTGGGCAACTCCAACAGCTGCCCCACGACCCGGCAACGGACAAGTGGAAGAAAATGGATGGATGGATGGATGGTATGTCCACATTCATATCTGCTGCTATTTCAATGTAATACACCTGCACTTCTGTGAATACAATACTGCTGTTGTTCTATGTCAAATTGTTAATGTCCTAGCATATTTTACTTTTATTTTATTTTGTATTTATTTATTATAATCTTCTTAATGCATGCCCTTATAGCCTTATAGTTTTAAAGTTTTCATAGCTTATTTTTATCTAAATTCTTTGTTATATGTTGCATAATTGTACCGAGAAAAATTCAAACAATGGCAATAAATACAATTCTGATTCTTTTTTGTTTTGTTTTTAAGCGAAATGCGCTTTTTTTGCTGTAATATGAAATCCGAAGGTGGAAATAATTTCACAGTGCTTACATCAAAGAAAGATGGAGTTCATAGAAACCTGCAACAAGCCGATATTGTCCAATAACATTAGCGAAAAAATAATACAAAACATAGCTGTG